>KK114233.1:206139-242115 GCA_000611955.2 Stegodyphus mimosarum | reverse complement strand
ATAGTGTTTCTATACTATGATGCTAGATAGTAAAGGAAGTTCAACAAGAATAGTTAAGGGAACTTATTGTGTCTCTACGTTTCTCTTAAAGTTTCTACATGCTCAGAAAATAAGAAGTTGCAATTATGAAAAAAACAGAGGGATTTTTATTCCCCTTGTATTTTTCTGTTCTTTCATTGAAATTGGTTTTTTGGTTACAGTAAGAAAACTTCAATAGTTGAATATGGTATTTACATTAATTTTCAAAAATTCAAAGCTAATAGATTCTCATAGAAATTTATAACCTTAAATGCTTCTTTCATTCTTCTAAGTAAGAAGATAATGACTTCATTAACCGTTTAATAAAATCCGTTCTGCCATAAATTATTTAGAATATGGTAATAAAATTTGCGAAGTACGATAATGAAGAAAATGCTAATCAAGTAATGACTATATAATAACACGACTATATAATAACAGCTTGCCACCCAAACACAACATTTTGCGCCTTATGCCGATGTATTGCCGATGCTTTTTTTGCTGTTGTAATGACTGTGTTAAACGCGATATTTTTACATTAAACTATGATTAAATATAGTTAACTCAGAAAATAATGCGATCTACACGCAATATAAAAAAAAATTGTGTCTGTGGCAATTAAAAGTCCCGACAACTTCAGGAAGCATGAATTCTCTAAAAACCTGTTTTATCATTATTCATAAATATTTATCACAGTCACGTCTGATAAAAGATCTTGTTCAGACAGCATTATTTAAATATGTTAAAAAACGCGTGGGCAGTTTGCCTAAGGGTGAGTGTCTTTCTTGGATGACTGTCTAAAGGAAATTAGCTCATATGCACATTACATAGGACGAAAACCAGGAAATGCAAACACACATCCAGCCAATTCGCATGGATTCCAAACCAAGACGGAATACCAGTATTTACCAATCTTTCCCCGTTCGACCAGTAGTGGAACTAAATGGTTTTGATATTTCAAAAATATAATTAATATATTTCTAAAAGAATGCAACTTTTGTTGTTTGGCAACAATAGTGATAGTGATTCCCTGACTAGTTATTTGCAAATCATAATCTTATTTACTTTAATAATCTTAATATTTAACCTACATGTTGACTTTTTCTTTCAGATCGAAAGATGACACAGTGCAGAGCAAGTACGAGCAGGAATTAAAAGAAAACTGTATCGTTACAACATTTCTTTAACGGCGCATTCCCATCAAAGTAGATTTTCATTTTGATTTGAAATGTTACTTCACTTACTGAAAAATAACATTTAATCATATATGTGTAAACTTCCAAGAAACAAGAAGAAAAAGAAAGAGAGAAAACGATTGGCATGAAATTTGCGAAGGAGAAAATTTTTTGTCAAAATCCAAACTAAGACCGATGGGATTAGTAATAGTTTTTCAGGGTAACATAAGTTAAAAATGTAGAAATCATTGTAACGAGTGGGTGTAATTACTATTTCGAACAATGCTAGGAGAAATATTTTAGCCATTTAGTAAAAAAGTAAAAGCAAAATTTATAAAAGCGCTATATATAGTGTTTCCGTACAATTCAATCAAAGAGTTTAGAAAAATATAACATCACTAAGCCTCTCACTTATTTTACATCTCGTAAATTAGCACAGGTATAAAATGCGGTTAGAAAATTATTCGTCAAAAACATAGATGTAAAAACTCTATTGTATGCTTACGCTTTGTAAACAAATGTGGGTATGAGAGCCTCTGGCGAGCAGCTGTTCGGCAGCAAAGAAAGGTGAGTGTGTGATTTTGTTTTCTATTCCATCGACTGAATAGGAGAGATTAAGAATAAATTCATGTTGTTGACAAGAAAAGCTCTTTTAATTTGGTCCACAGCTCTATTTGCTAATTAAAAGCTGTTTGTCTGTAGGCCATTATTTTTCTCTGTTGAAAAGCGTATTTACACGTTAGAGCTGGAAAAATGCACCTCTGTTGCATGATTACGCAAAACGGAATGGCTATAACGTTTTCTATTGCTTAATTCATATTTTTAAATTAAAATAGATACCGTGTTTAAATACCTTGATCTCCTTACGTGTTTTTGATTACAAGAAGGATAAAATGATTACTTCAGTTAAAAAACTTTTCCGATGTTCATTATATTTTTTATTGACTGATTTCAAGTCTATTCTATTTAAGAATTGATTTGGTTTAATTTTAAGAATGAGAACTTACCCTTTTTATAATTTCAAATTAAATACTTTAATCGGGCTAATTTCGAAACTAAAGAATACACGGTGTAGGATAATAAAATTATTTTGAAGTAAAGTTCAACTTTACCCCGCCCATGAAAATTTTAAAATACACATTCAGTTAATTATTTAAAAACTCTTTAAGGTATTTAAAGTTATTAAATATTATTAATGAATCTTTAATAAAACCTACCTCTTCACTAGGCATTTGAGGGCAGTCTGATAAATTCCAAAGAAATTGCTATATATTTTTAAATATCTTAAATGATAGCTTATTTTAGGCAAACGGTATATGTGACGCGTATTCTTGTTTTAAAGTATACTGAAATTTGTCTGTTGCAAAGAAATGATTTTTGTGATATGTGTTTCCTAATTTAAGCTATTATAGTTACCATTCACTACTACATTCCGTGTTATTTTCATCTAAATCAATATTACAATACTCTGCATGAAATATTACATAAAAACTTGATTGAAGCAAAAGATAAGTGTTCCAATTGATAGCTCATACTCAAAGAAGAATGTGGACTATCCATTTCGTAATCGTTTCCTTAATATAATTTTATTCCTTATTCTGAACGATTTCCTTTAATCTATCGGAGCCATAAACTAATATGAATGGAAACTTCCATTTTCGTTATTGAAATTAATTTAGCGCATTGAATTCCAGCTTATCAGTAAACGATTATATTCACTTATTAAAAAACTGCGAATTTTTCTTTTCCTTTGGTGACTAACATTCAGCTGTATTACTATAATTTATACAAAAGCTATTTTCAGCATTACTTTTGTGCCGTCAGGAAATATGATTATTTTAAGGGTATTTTCTGCATTCATGTAAAAGTTTTAAAACGTTATACCGTATTTCATTAAGCATTAAAAGAAAAGCAGCGTTCAAGAACATACACTCATGTCCGTAAATTAAGGATAATGCAAAATCAGGCAAAGGAAGAGTTAGGAGCAAAACAAATTTGACTTATTTGTAAAGTTTATTTATTAAGCAAAAGGTAAAGAGCAAAAAAAAAAAAATGCTAAATGTTTGATATTATTAAAAAAATTAAGGATTTTTTCTCCCTGGAACAAATTACAAAAAAACCTATTTACAAAAAACCACTATTACACGGTTGGTATGATTGTTAATACATTGTATGTCTCCCAGACGATACAATACAGTCCGTACAACGCCTAGGGATGCTGAGTATCAAATTATCGATCTGATCTTGGGGGATATTACACCACTCAAAAAGCAATGCACTCCGAAGTTCCGGTAGACATGTAGGAGGAGGTTGACGGGCTGCAACTCGTCAGCCAAGCATGTCCCACACGTGCTCTACTGGATTCAAGTCCGGTGAGAATGCTGGCCAGTCCATACGGGTGATATCCTCCGATTGAAGACATTCGCTTACGATGCTTGCATGATGAGGACGGGCGTTGTCATCCATAAACACAAATTGTGGGCCCATGGCGCCCCGAAACAAGCGTACATGTTGTTCCAGAATGACCTCCCAATAGATTTGGCTTGTCATGGTTCCAATTTGAACATGCAGGTCAGTTCTGGAACCCAGAATAATTCCACCCCAAAC
Source organism: Stegodyphus mimosarum (assembly GCA_000611955.2). Lineage (NCBI taxonomy): Eukaryota > Metazoa > Arthropoda > Arachnida > Araneae > Eresidae > Stegodyphus > Stegodyphus mimosarum. The sequence continues at coordinate 238,315 of KK114233.1, read as the reverse complement.
GAGCACTCCTGCACCACCGTAACGGTGTCGTTCAATGATATTTTCTTGGTGGTAACGGGTACCTGGAGCTCTCCGTATGAAAGTCCGGCGAGAATCAGACTTAAAGCTAAACCTGGACTCGTCGGAAAACATCACACAAGCCCACTGTTGCGGTCCTCTCTACTCCAGGCTAACCGTAGGCGACAGTGAGTTGCAGTAAGTGGAACGCATCTGACAGGTCTACGAGTATATAGACCAATCTGCCCTAAGCGTCTGTACACGGTCTGCCTTGAAATTGTCGTACCAGTGACTGAAGAGAGCTGACGAGGCAGGTCTGAGGCTGTGCTCTGCCTAATTCTTTTGGCAGTAACTGCCAAATACCGGTCCTCATTCGGCGTTGTAACTCTGGGGTGACCTGTGCTGTAACGTGTACTCACATTACCATCATGTGGGAATTGTTGCCAAAGCCTGGAGATGACACTCTGGGCAATTCCAAGTTCGTCTGATACTTCCAGTTGGGTACGCCCACATTCCAGACGGCCGATAATTCTACCACGTAAAAAATCATCCAAATGCGTCCTTTGTGTGATAACTATTCGGTTATTGCACTGAATTGCTTCTAAGCCGCCTGCGAACAATTTTACTTCTTTGCCTGTATTCCTTATATATCACTCTCTTACACTCTTGTCATTGTGACGTACCATCGGTGTCATCTGGTTACTTCCTGAAATTTGCATATGATTCTTGAAGATGTGTGTAGTAATTTTACAGATGATATATTTATTTCAAAGTTCGATTTCCGCGTGATTCCGAATTATCCTTAATTTATAGACATGAGTGTAGATTTTCTAATCTGTTCCCACATTCGTATGCAGTTTACTCAAACACCTGCTGCAGTTAAACAAAACAAAAAAGCAAACAAACAAACAAAAAACTCTGCAAGTTTTTCGAATTCTTAAAATGCAGTGCATTTTAGCTAATACACAGAGGAAAATGTCTTGTAGTGCTAGTTCAGGACGTTAATTTTAGTGTTTATTCTCCAGAACAAATAAAATTTTTAATTTCTCATTGAAATCAATCCCCTAAGAATACGTCAAAATCTTTTCCGTTTTCTTTATCAAATAAGCACGGTGCACACCATAAAGTTAAATTTTGGAAGAGTTATTACTAAATGGAATCAAATGAATATCCTATAAGCTAGTTTTGTAATGCACGATGTTGTAAGACAGGCGTCGGCAGCCACATTTGGCTGTGGGTCAAAACCGACCAAAATGTATTTATCAAGAAGACGTTTAGGATCAGTAGTATTTTCATTTTAGAACAGTTTTTCTGGCTGCCATGATAAGATAAATATTATTAAGAAAGTAATTACAATACGCTTTGATTACAAAAATTTAAATTATAACTATAATTATTATAAAAACAAACAAAACTGAATGAACTTTATTTTTACACTGATATCAATGCTGTTGCGTACGTACGGGTTTGTAGTAGATTGAGTGCAGAAGTCCGGTAAAAGGTCAATAAAATTTATTCTTATCACAAGAAATATAACAAAACGCTGGAATATTCCTCAGAGATATTCGTACAATATCACAATATCGAGCAATATAATCAGCAGTTATTCTTTAAACTAAAAAAACGTTTGAATGCAATGCATTGCAAAGAGAAAGCTAATCCGATCTCACCGCGAATTCGCTACAATCAACAACAGCTCAATGAACAACAACTACTGAGATGTCTCTCGGTTTTTTAAATCGATAGGTTTTTTATAGATCTCGGATAAGTTTTTTAAAGCTTTTTAATCGGTCGCCAGAACGTTCTGGTAATTTCTGTTTTCACGAGATATCTGGAAAGTAAAAGAGAAGAATACGGTTACAGCTAACATAGTAGTCAATTACATTTATTGAAATTAAATTTAAATTGCGAGATATCAATTTATTAAATGTTAAATGCTCATGCTCTTGTATTTTTAATTTTCCAGGGTAATTTTCTCTTAAAATATGCCTCGTGCTGCATTGCAAGGGGATATAAAACAATTTTAATTATAATGCTACTAAAATAGCTAACTAGGTACAAAATCCTTAACAATAGGTAATCCTTAACAATGCCAAACTTGTCTCTGATTATAGTTAGTCGTCTTAAGACGAATACAGGCATCTGAATTTTCGGTAGTTAAGCCGCTTCTCTTCTTACTTAAAATTAATTTCATTGTGCAATTTTTTTCTCGCAGTTGTAAGCTGAACCAAATGCAAACACAATGGCGCTTAGCCATTTTTTGTAAATATTTATTATGGATAGACGTTCCAAAACTCATCGATTTCTCCTTGAAATTATGTGACAATTTTATTTCTTAAAATTAAAATGAAGTCAATTACTGTGTAGAGACGTTAGGTATTTTTTGAAAGCAGGAGAGATGAAAAATGAACAATACCCTTACCGGGACTCGAACCGAGTGCTGACCACAAAACCATGAATCCGAAGAAGACGGAAGAAATACCTTATATACTTCCTCTTTTAAAGGACGACTGGGAATTAGGAGACCCAGGCGCCAAATCCTGGTGATGGAGAATCATCGTCCACCACCTTTTTTAGTTAGGGTGCTACTGTAGAGTGAATTAGGTTATTTAGAAGCAAAAGAGATGAAAAATGTGCAATGATGCCCTCGCCGGGACTTTAACCACAGACCTCTCGAATATGCCGAGCGTGCTGACCACTACACCACGAAGGCATGCGAAGAAGGCAAGAGAAATAGCTTATAACTGCAACTTTGTAATCAAACAAAGGTGTTATTGTTAGCATTTATTTTTTATTTATATTTATGTTTATTTTCAAGTGCTAGTTTCATATTTATGTTTTATAATTTATTTTCATGTATTATACTTTATTTTGAGAATTTATATTTATTTGTTACAATGATATGCATAAAATTAAACACAAAGTTATGGCTTATGAATGTCAACCGTCTCTTCGCATGCCAAAATATATATCCAAAATACACTCTTAGACAAAAAAACGACGCACCAAGAAGGAGTTATCCGAATGGGACGAAAATTGGTAAAAGTGATGTACATGTACAGAAAAGCAAATGATTACAGTTTGAGAAAAATTGAAGTGATAGAGCTTTAAAGAGTGAAAAAGTCAGTTTGAGAAAAATTGGATGATTTATTCAAGTGATAGAGCTTTACAAAGTGAAAAAGTCAGTAACGCGTTTGGCCACCTCTGGCCCTTATGCAAGCAGTTATTCGGCTTGGCATCGATTGATAGATGTTGCGGATGTCCTCCTGAGGGATATCGTGCCAAATTCTGTCCACCTGACGCGTTAGATCGTCTACATCCCGAGCTGGTTGAAAGGCCCTGCTCATAATGCTCCACACGTCCTCAATAGGAGAAAGATCCGGCGACCTTGCTGGCCAAGCACTATGGAGAGCAGTACAAACATGTGCAGTGTGGGGCTCGGCATTATCTTGTTGAAATGTAAGCCCATGGTGGAGTGACATGAAGGGCAACACAACGGGCCTTGGAACTTTGTCGACGTGCCGCTGTGCTGCAAGGTTGCGACAGATGACAACCAAAGGGGTCCTGCTATGAAATGAAATGGCACTCAGGCCATCACTCCTGGTTGTCGGCATATCAGCCAAAAGACAGTCAGGTTCGTATCACACCGCTGTCCGGGGCGTCTCCAGACTCGCCTTCGATGGTCATTGGGGCTCACTTCAAAAGCGGGACTCATCACTGAAGAGGGACACATATACTTCAGTCAGTGACATTCCAGTGCGAATGAGCCCGATACCACTGCAAACGGGCTTGACGTTGTACAGAGGTCAATGTAGTGGGCACAAGGGGCGCCGTGACCTTAGCCTCCTTTCTGTGAGCCGTCTATGAATGGTCCTTGCGGTCACTGAAGCACTAGTTGCACGTACAATCGATGATAATGGTGCATCTGGAGCTGTGAGTGGCGCTCTGACGATTGCTCGCTCTTCACGTCCTGTCTCTTTTCTGGGCCTACCGCTTCCTTTTTGACGCTGCGTGCGGCCATGGTTTACCCATTCCTGCCAACATCGTCTAATAGTAGCATCGCTCCTGATCAAATGTCGAGCTATTCGCCGATAAGGACCGGCTTCTGAGCCTAACTACATGACTTCTCTAAAATTCTGACATCTGCTCATATCGTTCGTGCACCTGTATGCGAGGCGTAGTTGCTGTCTACCAGAGTACACCGAATGAAATTCTTGAAGAATTTATGACCTGGAATCGTAATTTTTCCTCTTAAATATCCTGCCAGTTGCGCAGATCAGATGCGCTGCAGCGGCAACCGTTCATTCATTGGCAGCCAAAATGCAAAATTTTGAATTTTCCGCCGTAACCTGTATGCATGCCAGTTTTTGTCCAATTTGCTTTGTATCTCCTCGGTGCGTCGTGGTGCGTTTTTTTTGTCTAAGAGTGTATATCTCCAAAATACACTCATTTCTAAAAGTTAAACACGGAGAGGAAAATGCTAATTTCCGGAAGCCAATCAGAATTGAAGAGGATGCAATTCGCTGCAGAGGTAGATGGAAGTATGCAAATATATTAGGAAACAGCCAATCGCGCTTTCATTTCAAGAAATATGCAAAAAAGGAAATCTTATAAGAAGCCAGCTTTATGAAGGGTTACAGAAGTTGATTGTAAGTGCTGATAGAAGGTGTTTAAAACTTTCGTACAATTTGTTTTACGACATACATGTTTCTTTGACTTCCAGAAGACGAATGGAAGATTCCGAGCTCTGGCGTGCTGTGGGGCGCATTGAACAAGGACAGTCGATTACAGATGTTGCTCTCTTCTTCGGCGTTTATCATTCTGTAATTTCACGTTTATGGAAAACATTCCAAACCACACAGACAGTTGTCCGAAGGCCCGTAGCCAGTCCCCAAGGGTTACAAACCCCGCGGAAGATCGATATATTGCTATTGTAGCCAAGTGGAATCGCAGAGCGACCTCCACAAGTGTGACATCTATGGTTACAGCGTCCATTGGTAAGGCGATATCTGCATCTACTGTACTCCGAAGATTACATATGAGTGGACAGTACGCCAGGGTACCTCGAGTTTGTGTTCCTCTATCCGTCCAGTCAACAGAGGCACGATTACAGTGGTGCCGGGAACATGTCAATTGGAATGTGTCTGACTGGAGCAATGTCATGTTTACTGATGAGTCAAGATTTGCTCTGGAGCCAGATGACAAGCGTATAAGTATAGGCGTGAACAACGAACAGGCAATCAGTCCCAAAACATCACCGAACATTACGCATTCCGAGGCGGAAGCATTATGGTGTGGGCAGGGATTTCATTAGGATATCGCACCGACCTGCACATCTTTAAACGGAGTTCTTTGACGGCTGTCCGGTATCGAGATGAAGTCCTAGAACCCATTGTGAGATTGTACGCTGCAGCAGTTGGCCCTTCTTTTGTTTTAATGGACGATAACGCACGTCTCCATAGATCTGACATTGTCGATGACTACCTGAAGAGTGAAGGGATTGCGCGTATGGCTTAGCCAGCATATTCGCCCGACCTTAATCCCATTGAAAATCTTTGGGATGCTCTAGGCCGTGTGTTGTATTTTCTCGTTTCCCACCTCCAGCCACTCTTATTGAACTGGAAACTGCTCTACAAGAAGAATGGCGATTGCTTAATTCTGCGGTGGTTTGTCAGGACTGAGTGTTCGGTGCATATTGTTGGCAAACATCTTCGTAACAGCTTAAAGGCCTGATCTTGAAGAGGGAGCCGAATGCAGCTAGGTTCTGTGGTAGAAAACTGTGGTTAAAAGGTAGAAGAACTGCACTTCAGAAGGATTTAAAATCCTCTTTTATTAAACCACAATTATATACAGCCACTTTCCAACTCGGGAAGGATACAGAAAGTAAAGACCACACTTGGGTCTAAAATGAACAATCAAATAATATTTAAAACTAAAGCTAAATAGAAACTAAGTAGTTGTTTCAGATAAATTTAAAACTAAAGTTAAATAGAAATTAAACAGTCGTCGCTCACAGAGCTATAACGCGTGGTTTGCCTCTAAACTAAATGGTGCGTAGCAGGATTTACTAATACTGACGCACTTGGATTTATTTCAATAAGCAATCACGTAAAGCGCTATGGCTTAGAATTTAAATGCTAGCTAGTCAGGCGAACGTCGAATAGCGTGACCGTGATCTGAGACTAAAAGTTCTCTCACACTGAGAGGTTTCTTTCTACCTTTCGTTTAAATAGTCGTTGGCTCCACTTCAAATTAGCATAAAGCTGAAAACAGGCGCTTCTTCTAACGGGAAGTTGAAAATGAGAAGAGATAGAAAGATTTAAATTAAAATAAAACTTTGTTAGTTTAACTAAAACCTTATAGGTTGACCTCCTAATTGAAAGCATGGTCACAAGGTTTAAACTTTATATACAGATGAGGGGGGATCACTTACCTATTAATGTCCTTTTTTTCATTTTATGCTGCTTATTTTCACTTTATACATAATTTTGTTTAAGTCTCCAGTCTGTCATTATCTGATAACTTACAAAAATTTAATTTTGTTTTCATTTCTGTATGTAATTATTGATTCTGTTTTATGCATAAATATATATGCTACTTTCCTGCCGAAATTTGTGTCAATCAAAGCAGTCTTTGTTGATTTTGTTGCATTTTACGTCTTCGTCCTTAACTTTTGGAAGTGAATGTACGTAGCGTATTCGGAAACTAAGTACCGTTTCATTCTAGTGCCGTCGCAGCGCTGTGGTAGGCGTCCCGCGCATGCGCACTAGTCTTTCTTGTTCACTGACTTTCAATTGTCGCCATTTTGTTTGCTCTATACTGTGTTTTCAATTTGCTGTGCACATTCAAAATATTTAAGACAATTAGTTCTCCCGCCGACTGTGAGATTCCTGCCGTGATTAAATTTTTGAACGCGAGGAATGTTAAACCGGCCGAAATTTATCGTCGAGTGACAGAAGTTTACGGTGAATACGCGATAAGTGTTGGAATGGTGAGAAACTGGGTAAGAATGTTTAATGCAGGTCGAACAAATGTCCACGCCGAGGCTCGGAGTGGTCGGCCTTCTGTTGTCACCGATGATTTGGTAAGGAAAGTTGATGAAGCAATTCATGAGAACAGACGCTTCACAATGACAACTCTTTCGGAGGCATTTCCACAAATTTCACGTACTGTTTTGTTCGAAATTGTGTCTGACCGCTTGAATTATCGCAAACTGTGTTCCCGATGGGTTCCAAAAATGCTCACTGATGTTCACAAAACAAAGCGACTTGGTAGTGCCCTGACATTTCTCACGCGGTACAGTGATGAGGGAGAAAACTTTTTAAACCAAATTGTGACAGGTGATGAAACTTGGGTGTGTCATTTCACACCAGAATCGAAACAACAATCGATGGAGTGGAGACACACTCATTCTCCGAAAAAACGAAAGTTCAAAGTGACAATGTGACGAAAAATGCTGTGGAGTCGTGGTTATCGAAACTAGCGCGAAGTTTCTTTGACGATGGTATACAAAAACTAGTCACCCGCTATGACAAGTGTTTGATCATTGGAGGAAACTATGTTGAAAAATAGTTTAAGACATGTATTTTCATGTAAAAATAAAATTGGATTCGAAAAAATTGTTTTACTATTTTTTTTTTCAAAACGGTACTTAGTTTCCGAATACGCCTCGTATATCAAATATAAATCTGCCAGGGCTTCTTGGTTATTGTTGCTTTTTCTATCCAGAAAATGAGTGGAAATTTTAAAAATTGGTTATTAACGTTATTGGAAAAGTCAAACAAGAAGAATCGGAGTTATATTTGTAAATTTTGCAGGATTAGTTTCGATGGTGTGACTAGACTATAGAACCACCTTCTTGAGCTGCCAAACGGCAAAAGTTTGTTGCCGTTTGACTTCTCCAATAATCATTAGTCGTTGTGTTATTTTAACTTAAATTGTAAGGTTATTAACGTATTTCTAGTATATGTTATTTTATTGTTCTTTTTGTTTTGTTAATTGTATATTTTTACAATTTTCCGTTTATTGAGCCAGTTACAGACGATCCCTGATTTTATTTTAAATATTTGTTTTTGTTCAGATTTTAATTTGGTTATTTTTATGTTTTCTCATAAATGATACCAGAGAATATTTGCAACACTGGTGAAAAGTTTTGTACATGTCTGTGCCATATTTAAATTAACTTTATAACGAGCAAAAATGTCTCGGCTAATCAATGTTTTTACTGCATGGCAAACAGTTTTTTTGACAGCACTGCACGGAGATAGTATCATGTAATTGAAAACGAACAAATATTTCTAAAAGCGGTTCGACTCATGAGAAAGCGGGTAGCGTACTCTGGTGCGTAGTTGGTATCCTCCTTTCCTGCGCGTTCAGCAACGCATATCAGAATAAAAGCATCAAAAAGTAATATGCAAAATAGTTAGATGCAAGCATTGCTTCAGAGGAAAAAAACGGATAAAGCCCATTATAGAAGAGAAATTAAATATTTAGATAAAGATGATAAAACTGGATTTATTTTTACAGCATTTCATAAATACTCATAATCGTTACAGCATTTCGATGATAACAATGTGCGCGTATTTTTCATTTACGCTTAAGAAGTTTCTCCGATTATTATTGAACCAAACATCTTTTCCTGTCCCAAAACAAACAGTGGTATTCTAAACGTCGTAGAAAATTGGAAGTCAATACTTCGTAGCAAAAACCGATAAGCAATAAAACTTTTTCTGGTCTGGCAGCAAGTTTTTCTTTTGGACCATTTAAGCTAAATTTTTGTTCTGTTTGGAGAGTTTTCGCTTTAACAAATTTCAGGTAACCATTTGACGGACAAAACAGAACAAAACAAAATAAAAACTACAAATATACTAAGGCTGAGGTTTTTAATAGATTTTTAAGAGCGCTTATAGTTACTTAGAGTACTTTTCCAGTCTTTGTACGACGTTTACGTTAATTACCCTTTTTCAGCCGCCAGATCGTAGACTGATAGTGGAGTTTGTAAAAGCAGTCTTACATGACATCACTTACAGTACAGGTAGCAAGCTTACCAAAATAAAGATTATTTAATGTAAATCAAAACTGAAGGAAAAGGGAAAAAACATACATTCAATTTATTATTTAATACCCTTCAAATCAATTTATGATTATTTTATGTTTTTTTTAATTTGTTTTATTCTATACCAAACTTGGACCTATTTTGATTATATTTTATTTCTGTATATCAAATTTATTGCCTTTTCGTTCTTGGTCTTCTCATTTTAGAAACAAATTATTATTAGCCAAAATGTGCTCCACACAATTCTGTTTTCTTTTCCTTTGGGTGATTTGCCTTTTAAAATTAATTTGGTATCTTTCATCAAATTTTCCCTTTAAATTTTTACTTCTTGGCAGCATTTCTGTAATATTTAATGAAATTCTTCCGCTTCTTTCGTCTTTTACTCCTTAAGCAGTTAAAAACATTTTTTAAAATAATTTGTGTTCTGAAATTTAGATAAGGAATTTTACAGCAAATGAGCAGTTTTGCGATTCTTTTGTTTCCACATTTCTAGGAGGCTTACTAATTTACCAGATTGAATTGCAGCTACTAATTTACCAAAATGCTGTTCTAGTTTCTGATTTCAAAAAATCCTATTTTGATGCTGTGTAATTTATTTATTGTCACATCGGAAAAGATTATATTTTGATGAAAAATTACAAAACTTTTTTAACCTTAATTCCTATTAGCCCTTTTATTAGAATTTTTAATATACTTGCGATAATTATTTTAAATTAATTAAATTTATCATTCAATTATTCATTTATTTCTGGACTTTTAATTATTTAATCTTCAGTATTCCTTTTATTTTACATTAGCTGTTATTTCTCACATTGAGATTATTTAACTGTAGTAACTACTCACAGCATAGCCGCATTTCTAAATTTTTAGCAATTTTTTACTAATGATCCCATAATTGTTTTACTATACCAAGGTCCAAATGAAATTCCATTTTATTTTCTTTAGTGCACTCTCGTTTTGAATGACATTCCAATCTATTGCCTTAAGAACCTTTGATGTGCCTACCAAGTTTGTTAAAAATACCAGTGTAAATAAATGACCGAAACTCTGCCTCCTCTAACCACGAATCTTCAGAAAGACAGTATAAAAGCTTCTGTAGTCATTTAATTATTAACACTAAATGTACTTCACAACACACAACACAGATGAATAGGACAACCCAGGCCTTCACCCTTCCCCGAAAAATTAATAGGGCCGGCTAGATCTACATCTGCCAATTAAAAAGGAGCTACTTTGTGCAATCTTTCAGGGAGTAGACCTGTAACTATAGCTTTAGACGAATGTCTCCTACATGCAATGCAACCAAATATAACTTCACGAATAATCCTCCATCCGCGAGGCATCCAAAACCTATCTCTCATTTGCGATGTTTATATTCCAGCATGACTTAACGAACTATGTATACTCAATTAAATTTAGAATTTAACTAGAACACTAAAAATCGTCAGTGCTCTCTCGGATTTTGCATATTTAATATTTCTTCGCCTTCGTAGAACTTCATTAATCCTTCATATTTCTTCTTCTCTTTTACTGACCATTCCCTCTGAATCAACTTGATAAGTAAAAATTCGGCCTTTTTTTACTTCGTCTCTAGTTATATTAGTAGAAACTTTTGGCTTCTCTCTTCTTAAGTAGTCACAAAATATAATTATCCAAACAACAATAAGTAATAGTTTAGGATATTTCGTGAAATACAAAAATCGTTGGCTATATTTCTCAGTTCCTTGAATACTTGATGCACTCAATGCGGTTTTCTTTTCGCTGCTATATTGGTCCAATTACATTCGTTACAGATATTGTAATTTCAGATTTCCTTAATCATGAAGGACCATCTCACAATCTCATTTTCAGCAATTCGCGTCAATTATAAGATCGAGATTGTAAACCTTCTGAATTAAGTTCTCCAACAGCTAACACCAGTCAGTTCTCGATTTTCTTATACTCTGTTACCAACAAATTTATTTCAGACTTCCTTCTTAGCTACCTACGGCAGTATTACTTTAGAAGCTGTCGAAAATATGTTTTTAAAGGTAAATTTACATCTTCCTTAAGAGACTTTGCTAGCTTCAATAGCTGCTCTGAGAAACTCCATTCTAGGTATAGTAAGCCGGTTTATGGAGGCTCCTCGAACCTTGAAGTTAGTAAATTTAGGAATATTTCAGCTTCCTAATCGCAACATAAGAATGCACAACACTCCGCATGTGCATTTTCGGGCGAGTCGGTGAAGATACAAGTCAAGTAGAGTTGCAGCTTAATTTCATTCTGGCAAATCTGTTGGGGAATAAATATATGTTCAACAAGAGATATGTGGTTTGACAGCTCATTACATTTTGCTAGTTTAGTTGGGTGATGTTCGTCCCAACTAAATTTTCTTTCCCAAGCCTCCTGAAACAGTAGCTTCAGTTACAACATTGCTTGGCATGTATAACCCATGGGATCGTACACTCTGTTGATCCCGGAAAGGCCAAGTACCTTCTGATTCCCATCTTGAATTCCTATGTAAGATAAGCAACGTAAATTAAGTCCCTCTTGCATTAAATTTGTAGCTAATTTTTGAAGTAGACGTAGCTACTCATCATCATCTACACTTAAAAATAAGTTTTCAGAATAAAAACCTGCTTTAAGCTTCTCGCGGTAAATTTCAGTTTTTCTGTTGGATATTTTTTTAATTTAAATAATGCGATATAGTCCCATTGAGAAAGAAGTAGCTTTTTGTAACGACGAACACTACACGGCAATATTTATAGTCTTTTAATTTTCCAGGCTTCACCACAAAATCGAAGTACATCTCGATTCCCTGAACCTTCAGTAAGCTTGCAAAAGAGGTTGTTTGATATTTGCTATTACTCCTTCAGAAAGTAGTCTGTATATGTTCAATAGTGGGGGAACTAGCTGTGTAAGACTATGTCCCATACTCAGACAATCCTTTAAGGAAACACAACTGCCAACCTTTACTGAGGCATTGAACACAGGCTGAATCTTTATCTTCCAGTTGTACATGATAAATGCATTACTAGTCTATGAGGTAAATAATCAATTGCTGTTGATAATAGATAGCTCTACTTCTTCTATTATGCCTTCTTTTTCCTACTGCAAAAAATTTTATCTTACTTGTCAAAGATATCTTCTCTTTATATCTGATTCGTGATAGACCACAGCCTCGTTTTCGCTAAATCGTAGTTACCATGGAGAGGAGGATGCCCCATTATTCAGGACAAATCCACTTCATGTGAACAGTTACGATTTCCTTGAAATGCATTATAGTTTCATCATCTAGCTCCCTTTTGTATGTTCAATCGGATCACGAATAAGTTTCTAACTGTTACATGTCTTTGATCTAAAGTACTTTTCAGCAGAGTATTATGCTGTTAAGTATTTCTATTTCGTTCCCGAGACCTAGAGTGGTCCAGCCAAGCAAGGTCTCTACAGCTGAAACTACCGATGAAAATACCTTAATTCTCTAGCTAAAATACTTCGTAAAATATCCGCGCCAAAGAGAACTCGTATTGGTAGTATATTATTGCCAATATCTGTATTTTTTACTTTAATATCGTACTTGCCGTGTTCTAGGGCAGAAGTAATTTCACTACCAAACACCCCTTGTGACAGCATTTCTATACAGTAATGGAAAGTTTCAGTTCCTTTATTAAATCGTTCTCGATATATGATCAATGTGAGCCATGATATTAACAGAGCAGATACTGCAACAGGGTTTCCTTTATGGCAAACTTTAATCAGACTTAATTAGATAAACTTAATTAGATTTCACTTAACAAGGATCCTACTATAAACAATGTAGTGCATTCACGTTTTGTAGACTTGCTAGAAAAGTGGATTCTCTAGACCCTTTCTTGCAATCTAGACAAAGCGCAGCGTAATGTTGTCTTCCACATATTACGCACCGAAAGATAATTCTATATGTTTTTGCAATCTGTCCTACCTTAAGACAAACTAAGCAACGTCTTTTACGTATAACGTGAGATTCTTTCCTAAAGCCTTCACTAAAATTTGCCCGATCACAAAAAATACATTTAGCCTTTTCGCGCGTGGACGAATTTAGAGCTGAAGCAGAAGGGAAATTATTTCTTGAAGTATAAATTTCCTTTACATCTTTAACTTGAGTTTCGAAATCGGATCAAACCAAATTTATCATTTTCCCCCATTAACTTCCTACGTTAAAATTTCATGAGTTTCCCAAGGAAATCTTCACTGTTTTCAGCAATCTCCTTGCTCCCATTAGGGAAGCTGGACACTCCGTATCTTTGCCAAACTCTCAAAACATCTTCAGAAAGAAACGATTCGAGAATAGGAAGTAAGAAATCTGCAAACAATTCTTTGTATCTTCCTAACGTATCTAAAGCTAAAAAAATGTGATTCAATTTAATCGTATAAAGTAATCAAACCTGTAAATTTCTTAAAATTTGCAGCATTTAACTTTGGGATAATTCTAAGCCGAAGGGGAAAACTTCAGATGGAGATCCAGGAGTAGTAGTCTGAATCAAACATTGAAAGTTATCTTCAAAATTTTCAACATAAAACTTAAAAGAAAAGTACTGTTCTCCATAATTTTCAGCTTCGCTGAAATGATTAATGTGGTTCTTTTTTATTTTCCGTCCCCCTCGCCAAGTAATAATTCAGAAATTGCATATTGAGTATTTTATAAGGACTGGAATTTATCACGTAACTGTGTATTCAATTTGCGAAGTCTGGAAACATTCACCTTCATTTCTTTAAATTCTTTAACAGTAGCCTTTGTCGTCATGAATATTGTACATGACGTTTTACGTTGTAACTTTAAAGCATCTATAATAAAATATGAAAGGTCATCAGAAACTAAAAGGCACAAGTATTTAACGTCTAAATTAATATCGTACCTTGATTATTTTGTAGTTACTCCAGTTTCTGTGCTGTAGCAGGACTCCAATTAATTTGATTTAACTCCTTACTTATCTCACCACGTTTCTGAGACTCTAGACTCTTTCTTTATTTAGCTCTGGGCTTAAAAGATGATGCTCTGCATTCATGATGCCCGAATTACAACTTTGACATATGCTAGATGGAAGGATGCTAATTTTATTAAGATGATGTGCCATGCAATCGATGTCTGTTGGGCAGTCTGAAGTTTGTCACAGCCTCTTAATGGGATTTTTGACAAAATGTTTTCCATGTGTCTTGAATGTTACCCCAGGATTTGCCTGTTGATTTTGCTGCCTGGTCAGGTTTAAGAGTATCCATTATTTTCTTAAAAATATGTTTTTTAAGTTACTCTGGAGAGAGTGGTTTGCTGTTTTATGGCTCAAGCGTACATCTCTTGGCTAGTGAGTCTGCCTTTTCGTTACCGTCGATACCTACATATGAAGGGATCCATTGAAAAACGATTGATTTGTTTTGTCTATAAAGTTAAGTTCAAGATTGTCTTATTTCTGCGATAATCTGGGTATCTGTGTCATGATTTATAACTACAACCTGGATAGCTGCTTTGGAATCGACTAGAATAACTGCTTTGGAGAAACAATCGATCTTTATCTTAAGGTATTCCAGAGCCAGCGAGATTGCAAGGATTTCAGCATCAAAATTCGACATGAACTATCCCATAGGAGTACTTTGGAAAAATAGTTTACTTTATACACAACCCTCAGTGTTGTCTCGTATTTTAGAGCCATCAGTGTAGTCCATTCAGGCTAATGGTATTGTTCATAATGTAACATAATGTGTTTGATTTTAATATTGCATCAGAAATGTTTTTCTTTCCCAAGTCATTCAGTATACTCAAGGGGATTAACTCTGACTTTGTTACAATTCATTGGTTTGTTTTCATCCATTTTTTGTAATAATTTCTCACAAGCCTCTAGGAGAGACACTTGTGTCTTCATAGTACTTGGTTTACATTCGTTCATCCAATCCTCTCTATGCGATGTTTTCATTTTAACCAATGTACCAATTACTTGTTTCTTGATCTCAGTAGCAATTGACGGTTTGGAAGTATAGCTTTGCACAGCTGTAATCGGGGTAGTTTTCACCGTTCCTGAGATAATTCGAAGCGCTTTGCTTTAGTCTCTTTCCAAAGAGTCAATCGTCCCTTGTGTGGTAGAGATGAACATCTCACTTTCATATTTGAAAATAGGTTTAATATAAGTATTCTAAGTTTTATTTAGGGTAGTCTGTGAGCTTCCCCATTTAGTACCGGGTAGCCTTTTCAAAATTGAAGATCTTTTCTTTACTTTTCTATCACAGTACTCACATGATTAGTAAAGTTTAATTTGTTGTTCAGCGCTACACCTAGCTATGTAGTACTAATGCTTTTTTAATGAGTAGCGTTATCTATTTTTAATTCAAAGTCTGTATTCATGTGACTCAGAGAGAAGACCTGGTAAACTGTTTTGTTCTTATTTGTAATCATATTGTTCTTTTTGGACCAGGTCTGAAGGACTTCAAGTACCTTATTAATTATTATTCCAAGTTTCTTCCTTTGGTATTCATATTTTCTGGAATTTTCTGCTTCTGTTAAAATAACAACATCGTCTGCGAACATACAGACCTTTAATGCTTTTAACATGGTTACCAAATTATTTATACAAATGCTAAACAGAGTGCAGCTGCTGACTGCTCTTTGAGGTAGACCTAATTTACTTCGTTTATAATTTGATGCCTGCACGTTCCATCTGGTTTTCGGCTATCTTTGGGTCACAAAAGTAAGATATATTCATAAAGGTGATTTTGTAAG
Organism: Stegodyphus mimosarum; assembly: GCA_000611955.2. Classification (NCBI taxonomy): domain Eukaryota; kingdom Metazoa; phylum Arthropoda; class Arachnida; order Araneae; family Eresidae; genus Stegodyphus; species Stegodyphus mimosarum. Next base: position 222,539 of record KK114233.1, on the reverse strand, counting down.
TCATTAAAAGGCACTGCTACCTCCAAAGATATTCCATAGTAAGCTAAAAGCTTACTTAGATGTAAAAAATATACCAGTGAAAAATATAACATTAACGTTATTTAACATAAAAAAAGGCTTAGTGAGGAAACCGAAAGCAAATATTCAAATGCAACAAAATGTGCTACAGAACTATCGTTACAGTTTCCATCTTTATATTTAGCTGAATGCGGATTTAATGCCGTAAATGATTTGCTGCTAGAAAGAAGAAATCGGCTGTATGTAATAAAACGGGAAGATTTAAGACTGAAGTTAACTAAATTGGAACCTGACATGAACTCTCTTTGCAACAAGCATCAAGAGCAAGGATCTCACTAAATTTAAATAAAAAACAATTACTAAAAATAACGTAGAAAAACTTTCATTGAAATTATTTTGTACTTGAATTTCAGATTTCACCATTATATATTTTTAAAGTTTACTTACTGTGTTTGCTCACAAAATTTCCCTGTACTTTCTCCCTAAAACCTATCATTCAAATTTCTTTCGTGAACATTTCAATTTTTGTATTAAAAATCATGTATATGCTAGAGGCATCATAAGAATTTTAGAGGGAATTTGGTGAGGCATAGCATAAAAAAGAGTTGAGAAACACTGGTATAAACTTTTATCACCCTGGGTATTTCGCACGTTATGCTTCATGAAAATAAATTTTTCTGATTTAATTTCAACTCATTTGAATTTTTTTCCACAAAATCTCTTGAAGACCTAAGTTTTACATCAGCAGGAGGAATATTTTCTAAAAAAATGTCACTTCCTGCATTATAAAAAATTATGCTTTATTCGTACATGCTAGTAAAATACGCCTTTTAGTCACAAATCCATATTTCATATTTGATGCATTGCTGAACTTTTTCCTCTGCCGCATTTTTGCAGGGCAGATCCGTACAAATACCTCAAATATATGTTTTTTCTTCATTTTCCAATAATAATCCTTTTATATGTTCCGAAGACAAGGCAATTCTCAAGATTAGTTTACTGGCCAACAGTCTCTCTTTATGATCATATGTCATAACTGTTTTTATGCCCTTTCCCTCAGCGTCTTTACTTTTATTACGACTTAAGTTATTGCAGAATAAATTATTGGGAGAAATTGCTATTTTATCTGTTTACTCTGTATAATAATAAAGTATTTTCTCCTACAGTTTTTAAGGTTTTTGGCTTTCTTTCTAACAAGCTTCCCAAAATGCATTTTTGTACACAAAGCATTTTCTTTTTTCCATATATGTTTCTAAAACAACCGAAGGAAAATTATTAAATAGTGAATTTAAATCAAAAAATAGCCTTTTAAATTTCGATTTTGATATTTCAAGCGATCAATGTTGGGCTGACTTCATTCATTTCCGTCTTATTTCTTTATATACTCTTTTAGTTCAGTGGTTTACGTAAATGTTTACATTAAGCGAGGTAGACTGAAGTTAGGAGGAAATTGTAATCTGCATGATTCTGAGGAGACGTTTGACTTATGATTGGTTAGAGAAGCTCTCCTCTGAGTAGAAGTGAACAGCTTATGTTGTCACGTTGTTAAGTCTTGAAGGATAGTTTTGCTTTGTAACTTCGCGCAGAGATGCAAGAGTTATTACCCATTCAATGCGTTATGCTGCTCCTAGAAGTAACGGTTGAATATCTTGCTTTATACCATTTTACATGAAAATCTCTTAAGTTGTAATGACTAATGTTAATCTTTACCTATTGAATTTTACTTTGCATTCATGGAAAACAGTACGAGAGGCGATGACTTGTCAATCAATGAGTTAAATCCTAACTGTTAGCTGTTAGTACACGTAGTTTAACTAAACGGAGTAAACCCTGACTATTAGTCCGATTCCAAAAATTTTGATTTGACTCCTCTGCAAAGGAAATCTTGCATCATATCTTCCCTTCTCTTATTCGAAAATCTAATATCCGTCTACCTCCTCCCTTGTGGTGCACGCTTGGCAACCTGTTTGATGATATTGTGGCTTGATAATTAATAAACGCAGCAATTCTTTCTTTTTTATCTGGGCTCGCAAACACATTAGTACTAGGTAGTGTGCAAATGTTCTAACATCTCATATGTGGGCTGAATTCCTTTCACTGCAACACTCCTCAAATTCATTTACATTCCATTAAACAGAAGCAGGAATTCCTTGATGTCATTGAACATTGTCCAGTAAACAGAATCAGGAATTCCTTTATTTTTTGAACTATAAATTTAGAAATTAGGCGATTAAATTAAAGTGACCACATTTTCATTCAGACAAAGCGAGACAAATGAGATGTAATCAGAATTATAATTTAGTTAAGAAAGCATTTATCACACCATACCATATAGTCTATTTTGGTTTTTTTAATACATGGAAATTCCCTGCTTAGCTTGTCAATAAATTTGCTTTTTTATACTCATATTTTATTTTATGGGTAAATACTATAAATAAATAATTTACTACAAAGGATAAAAAAAGAGTACTAAATTTTACATTATTGACCGTTACACTATGGCGACTACTGCTCTTCCTTCGTCAATCAAATAAGAAGTCGAAAGTGAAATTAAAAACAACAAACCGCACTGTTTAACGGCAGTCCGCATTTATCAGCATTAAGACGAGACCAGCACGGATTTTATTTAAGTCGATGCAGACGGAAAAAAAGTGGTGTCACACAAGTATGAATTCTTCATAAACGTGACTTTCAACCTTCGACACTGATTCGACAACTATTCCCTACATGCGCAAAATGGTATTAAGGTTGAATTTGCTTCAACAGCTATTTCCCACATGTGCACCGGCTTCCCTCTGCAATGTGATTAAGCCACTTCTTCTTTGGCGAAGCTTTTCTTCTTAATAATACATAGTCTTTGACGAGACGTTACAACAATGCTTGAACACCACCGAGTAAATCTAACTCTACATCGCCTAATTTAGTTTACTCTGTTAACATTTTATGTGTATTTTTTATTTCTTCATATTCACTATAATAATTAATAAATTTTACAGTACATTTAAAATAAGAAATGCAAATATTTTCTAAACAGCGGGACGTTTTCATAAATCGGGAGGACACGGGACAGTCCTCCAAAAAGCGTAACTGTCCCGCAAAAATCGAGTCGTGTGATCACTTTAGATTAAATATGCATCTTTTAAATTAATTATTTTGTTTCATAATTTTTAAAGCATTCCTCTTACCTGTTGCAAATCTGAGTAGGCTCCAATTACTAAAATGGGATTTAACTGTGTTAAGGCTTCCCGACAACCGTTCTTCTATAAAATATTCGAATGATGCTCATACTTTATGACGAACGAAAATATTTTTTTAATATTATTCAAATTACTTTACTTAAAGTTTCCGATTTAGTGCATACATGATTGCAAATCTGCACGTTACAAATTTACTTTGGAGTGCATTCTTAAATTGTTATGTAATAACCATATACAGATAGCTAGGGTTTTCCAAAGTTGGTAATTCGAATCACGTATCTTCTGTGCTAGAAGGATGTACTAATCACTTACAGCACAAGACATGAACGTGGGAATAAGATTATTTATTTGTGCGAATTCTAAAATTTACTTATATTTATTCCCTCTTAAAGTGCGAATGGACAGAGGAATGAGAGTTAACGAGAAAATCTACATGTTAATGCGGTATTATCCACTACAGCAAGGCGCCACCGTGCGGACTTCCAATTGCTTCCTGGATGTATTAATCATTTAACGATAAGATCACGCACAGAGGAATGCGATTAACTCCTGACATCCTTTTAAAACGTTGCTCTGCTGAGAAGTACACTCAGCTTCTAAAAATATTCAAATATGCATTTTATCAAATAAGCGATTAAATGGACAAGGCTAAAAGCTGCACCAGACTTCATGTGCAATTCAAGCAATGAGAACAGTTTGGTTCAATTTCATACAAAACTTTTAGAGCAGAAACCAATAATACTTTCCATTAGCTTGCGAGGTGAAATACAATCTGTGAAGATCAAAAGTAACATAGAGTGTGCTCTATATATATATATATGAAATTTTCTCCAGAAGAGTGGTATAAATCTTAAATGTCATGAAATTCCACAGATGTTTCCTAAAATTTAGTCAAATGGTTTTCGCTTGCTAGAAACACTAAACCAGGGAACTATTTTAATAAAAAGGTTATGGAAGAAAAACATAATGCATATCTTAGCACATAAAAGTCCATTAAAAGCATTTAGTATAGATAAATGTTATGCATTGTACATTTTTGTACATTATGCATTGTACATTCACGAGGATAATGGACGATGTCGAAACGCAAATAATAGTTCCAAAGGGACACTGAGCTCTCAGATGGTATTTGCTCACAGAATTGATTTTCACTTCTGGAGAATATAACTGTGTCACGCATTATTGCAGAACAAATAATACATACATCTAGGAATATTTAGGAACATCTTTCCCATTGACGGCTAACACTGATTTTCTTATCGGTGCATTGCGGTCTGTTAAATCTTATCTATCAAATCAATCTAGACTGCTGCAAGTACAACAAAGCTTAAAATATCCGGAATTTCCAGTATCTAAAAGCCCACTTACCTCGGTTTCTTTTTTTTCCCTTCTCTTTTTTTGAGACCAAGTAAAATAAAGTGTTTGTTGTCAGTTTATTTACATGATTTGATGCTTTACTGATTTAAATAACATGTTACAATTGACATATTAACAAGTTATTAAATAAAGTTAATTTTATATGCATAATGTTCAGAATTTCCAATGTTGTATTGCTTTTAAATTTAACATTAATAATTTACTCACTGGTACCTTGGCCATACAAACTAATACTAACATTGCAAGAGTAATCATATCAACACTAACTAATTCACTGAAAAAGATGAATGGTGTGACATACATTGAATACAAAATATTTGGGTTCCAAACAAATATATTTATCCAAACGATATCAATAATACAATATAAGTGCAACATTTCACACTTGCGTTGTGATGATAAATTATGCAAAAACCCGTTCAGAAAAAAATTGTTTCGTCCAGTGTCCTAAGTTAAGAGTAAAACGAACAAGTTTAGGGAAATTAATGCTGAACACTGATTTTTGAATTTAACAAGAAATTTCTACAACATTTTTACAAATGTTTAACAGAAGAAGTAATCTACAGTGAATAAATCAAGAAACAATGGTTAGCTTGATAAATACGAACGTACGCGACAACAATATTTGTTTAAGAAAATATCATATTCCTGTGGTGGCACATAGTCTGTAGAACTAAAAAAAATAAATTCACATACCTTAAATTTTTCCATAAGTTAATACATTAAGGTGGTGGGCCCTCCTTTTAGACAAATTTCAGTAGGGATAATGACCATGGTTCCTTGAGGGGGGGGCAGATTTTCTCCGCCGGTATAGAAATTTCTCTAAAACAAAAATAAGAGAAATTAGAATGAATAATTTTCAGTATCAGGCATTCCTCCCCTTCATGGCTTTCCTCCGACAGTTTTGCTGCCCATTTCTCTCTGCTTTTGCCTTCTACAAAGCACTCCTGAAAAAACTTTTCAACCTCAGCACCTGTATTTTGTCTAGCTCGATCTTCCTCTCGAACCCTGCTACCGGCTCTTTTTCTTGATCTCGCCAGCCCTTCGACTTGGCGAAGCTTGATCTTCCAAAAGTCGCCAATTGTAAGGCAAGTCTTCAGAGGAGAATCCAGAAGAAGGTTGAAAAGTCTTCAGAGGAAACCAGCAGCTGGCGGACATCTCGAAACGGGAAATGTTACGTTCAGAGCATGGGGTCAATCAACTATTCGCCACAATGAAATAAACACATTCCAATTCCTAGCGTCGCACAGGGTGTCACTCTTACATGGGTAGAAGTCTAACGGACTCCAAGTCATTCTCGTGACAAAAACCTGCGCAGCACAAATACATACAAAAAACCTTTAGAACAGTTTTTCCCAAAGTGGGCGATAACCTAGAGGGTTTGAGACCTAGAGGGGGGCGTTAAGTAGCCCAAAAAAATAGGGGGCGTTGACGTGGGTTAGGGAGCAATGGTAGATTTGTAATTTGATTTACTTTATATTTTAAATTTTACTAGAATTAAAACCTACCTACAACACAATAACGAATACTTATTTTATATTTCTACCCTGTATGATGGTATAAAAACTTAAAATACTTAACATAGATTTCGTAGGACAGCCCGCACACCGTATGTGCGTACGTTGTAAAATGACGAAAAGCATACAGCTGTGTAAATGCATGAATCGCCAAATGTGGCAAACATTCCGAGGGAAAAGACTAACTGCGGAAGCCGGTGCGTTTATGATGTTGTGCTCCGTAGTCGTACTGTCCGTTTTCGTTTGGAGAAACCTTCAGCGCTTTTATGCATGCGTCAGGTCTGCTTCGAGTTCATCAAAATAGGGTTGAGACAAAAGAGAAATGTTTACTTAACATGCGTGCTTCTGTGCTTTTGAAAAACCGGTCTGAGGAAAAAGTCCATCTCAGCGTATCGCCCTTTTCAGAATAGAGTCGTCGACAGGTGGCGGTTTTGCAATACGAAAACCTACTGTACGTGGTAGCAATCGGCTGGTTCATCGATACTTGTCCTAACTTGCTCAGTACGATTGAGCGTCGAAAGAGATAAACGAGTTTGTGCGTGTTTGTCTTATTCCTGTCGGTGCTTGCTGTATTTAAATCCTATATAAAAGCTCGTAATTTTTCTTATATTTTCATTAGTGGTTTCGCGCGCTATCTTTAAACGAGTATTTCAGTTCAACACTTTATTTACATATTTTTGGAAAAAAAAGCCATGTCGCAAGCAAAAAAGAAGAAACGGCAACACAGTGCAGAATATATTAAATATGGATTCATAGAAAATTCGACAAACCCATCTTTATGCCTTCTCTGTTCAAAAGCATTTTCAAACGAATCAATGAAGACTTCAAGACCATTTAAATAAAATGCATCCAGATAAGAAGGACAAAAATGTAGCCTATTTTCAAGATCTGGAAAAGAAGCATAATGCTCAACCAAGTGTATTGAAACTTTTTTCGATGGCTGCTAAGCAAGCCGATGACGGACTTCGAGCTTCATACAATATCTCTCTGTTAATTGCTCAAACAGGTAAACCACACACCATCGGAGAAACGTTAATTTTGCCAGCGATAAAGAAAGTTATAACTACTGCGCTCCATCAACCGGCGGCAGATATAATTCGAAGAATTCCTTTGAGCAATAATTCTGTGCAAAGGCGAATTGATGAAATGGCTGAAAACATTGAAGAGTCATTGTGCAATCATCTGAAGACTAGTCAATTTTCAATTCAGTTGGATGAGTCCACTTTACTAGCTAATGAAGCATTGTTGTTGTCTTACTTGAGGTTCATTAAAGATGAAAAAATATGTCAAGAACTTTTATTTGCTAGAAATTTAGAGACAGACACAAAAGGAGAAACCATATTTAAAACACTGAAAAAGTTTTGTGATGAAAAAGGAATTCCTTTGAAGAATATTATATCAGCTACTACAGATGGTGCTCCAGCTATGACAGGGTCTCAAAAAGGCTTCATATCGTACTTAAAAAACAAAATTCCTGATGTGATTGCTGTGCATTGCGTTATACATCGACAGCATTTAGTTGCTAGAAATTTAAGTGAACGACTGTTTCAATCATTGCAACATGTCATCAGAGCAGTCAATAAAATCCGAAACAATTCTTTAAATGACAGATTATTTAATCAACTTTGTGTTTCTAATGATGAAGATTTCAACAGATTGATCTTTTACACAGAAGTGCGTTGGCTATCAAAAGGAAATTGTCTGACTGGTTTTTACAATCTGTTTGACTCTGTCATAGAGCTCTTGGAAAACAAAGACACAGCATTGCGGTATACCGGACAGACCTTTATACATTGTTTACTGATATGAATCTTTAACTTCAAGGCGATGACTTGAACTCAATAAAAACAAAAAATATCGTCGCTGCTTTCGTAGCCAAGCTGCTCTTACACAAGAAGAATATCGGCAGACGTGAGTTCCATAATTTTCCCAATTTATCAGTATCCTGCAATAACGACGACTTGCTCGTCTACTGCCAACATTTGGAAAATCTTCATAGTGATTTCATTGAAAGATTCCAGGACATTTTGAAATTGGAAATACCAGACTGGGTGTTAGATCCTTTTTCAAAAGTCAACATAGCAATATCACCCCAGCTGGAAGAAGAACTTATAGAACTGACAACGAACGAGGGAATAAAAAGCAAATTTAAAAATGGCTACCAACAATTTTGGCTACAAAGGTCAGTTCCGCAGTTGTACCCTGGATTGTGGTCTATCGTTCAACAATTTTTGATGTCATTCCCATCGTCATATTTGTGTGAACGTGGATTTAGCACTGTGACAACGCTGCTTACTAAAAAGAGAAATCATTTGCAAGTTACCAAACGCGGCGACTTACGACTGTTTTTGAGTAAAATCGAACTTGATATCAAAAAACTTAAAAATCATCAAATTCATCCATCCCATTAGATTAGTTTAAAAACTAAAATTGATTACCAATCTATATTGTTTCTTTTAATTTGATTAAAATGTACTATTAATATTATAAAGTTGCGTTTTAATTGCTCTCACTGGTAAAAATTTCTAGTTTAGAATGTAAGTTTAAATACGAGAACCGACTAATATAGCACACTATAACTAAATTAAATAAAGTAATGTAATTGTGGTTTTTAAGTTTTAGGAGTGTATAAAAAATGGGGGTCGATGAAAAATAATTGATTTTCAAAGGGGGTGGTAGAAGAATAAGTTTGAGAAACGCTGCTTTAGAAAGAGGGTGCAAAAATGAACATTTGGCTAAGGAATTCCTAGAAAACTCTCTGCCTGAGTTAAGCATTCTGAGAATCGAAAGGTATTTTCCCCAGGGAATTTCGAAAATAAGTCTATAAAAACTGGCTTTCATCACAAAATAATAATTTAAGAAAATGGCAAAAATTTGGTATGTGATTAACTAAATTAAATTAAACACCGAAGAATGTTTCTACAGTTGAAATATAATAATTACACAGCTAAATTTATGTTTATTAAGAACATTTCTGCAGTTGAAATATAATAATTTCACAGTCAAATTTGTGTTTCCTAAGAATGTTTCTACAGTTGAAATATAATAATGACACAGCTAAATTTATGTTTCTTTAACAGTATAATCGACTTTACCACCAGAGTCAGAAAATATAGATTCAAAACTTTACCAGAGAGATGGGTACGTTAAAAAAACTTATTAATCTTAATACCCAACAAGTGTAATAAACAGAGAACTTTAAAATTTAAAGTCATCATGACCTTAAAGGTCAACCTAACCACAAATTCAACAAACAGTATAAAAATGAAGTTAAGATTTTGAGTTTGAGAACAAAATTTAATGGTTAACCCTGCAATGGAGGAGCTGGCGTACGAAGTACGCCTATGCCATCTTTTGGGCTGTCATTTTTAGACAACCCCTTCCTGAGCTTCCTCCCTTCCTCTACCCTCCTAGAAACATTCCATGAGTGCAACGCATCTGGTATTTCATGTCAGTCTGGTTTTCGGCTTCCTTCCGAAAGCAGTTATTGCGAACATGCCGCATAGGTGAACGCAGTAGGCCGCTCCACTAAGTATGTACAGAAAGAATATTGTACCTCCTGAAGATTATTTGAGCGTTTTAGAAGTATCGGTTGATGAAGACTCCGACAATTTGGATAACGCATCTGATGTCGATGAATCAGAAGTGACTGAACATTCTAATCATGAAAATGACTCAGAAATTGAGAGAAATGTTTCTAAACATGCTCATTTCCCTCCCTCAAATGATGTTTCTTCAATAAATGACGATTTTAGTGATGTTGAAAATGACATAAATAATTTAAAATATGAGGCCTTTTTTGTAAAACCAGTTTGCAAAAAGAAGAAAGTTGGAGGACAGTTCCTGAAAGAAGAAAAGGAAACTTATAAGTGGAATAAAAATCCCCTCAAGAGCAAATTCGCCAGAACGCCTCGAAAAAATTTGATGAAAAAAATATTCCCAAGTGCCAAAAATTGTGACAATATAAAGGACGAGCTTTCTGCTTTCCAGAAAATCATAAATACAAATATGATTGATGCTATCGTACAATATACAAATATTTATCTCAGATGTAACAGGACTGCAAATGATCTCCAGAACATCTCAAAAAGAAGCGTGTATATTACTAAGAGCAGAAATATTGGCCTTTTTAGGAATTTTATTCTTATTAGGGTGCAAAAAAATGTCAAAACTCAATTTGGAGGAAGCGTGAGAAAACGATGGTACTGGAATTGAAATTTTGCAAGGGGTCATGGGTCTCAAGCGATTCAGAAACCTATGTACTGCTATTAGAGTCGGCGATAAAGGCACAAGGTATGTGCGAAGAAAAACTGATAAGCTTGCAGCACTTTTCGAATCTTTCAATCAGAACTGTCAAATTTTTATACACCAGGTGATGAACTCACAATCTACGAGAAGCTGGAACCCTTTCCCGGGAGATGCTCTTTTATTCAATTCATCCCCAAAGCCCGCAAAGTATGGACTGAAAATTTTGCAGTTGTTGACTCATGAACGTTTTATACATTGAAGCTTGAAATGTATTGTGGCAATCAACCCCAGGACCTTACGAGGCTTCTAATTCAAGTATTGATATTGTCAAAAGGCTAATTGGTGCGTGCGAAGGTTCCAACCGTAACCTGACGACCCATAACTGGTATACAAGCTACTCGCTAGCTCAATGTCTTCTTACCAAAGGTATAACACTTGTGGGTAGGCTGAAAAAAGGAAATTCCAAATGAATTACAGCCATCAAAAACAAGAGAAGTCGGCAGTTCACTGTTTGGTTTTCAAAAGGATATGACAATTGTTTCATATGCAACGAAAAAAAATAAGTGTGTAATACTGCTCAGTACTTTACACGATGATGACAAAATTGGCCAGGAAACGAATAAACCCCATATAATCCTGGCTTATAACAAATGTAAAGGCGGAGTTGACACCGTAGCCCAAATCTGTAGTAATTTCACTGTCGCCGAAAAACCAAGAGATGGGCAATGGAAATATTTTTTGCACTGCTAAACATAGCGGGCATAAATTCGCAAGTGCTCTTGAACTTCACCAAACCTGATGCAACCATCAAGTTTAGAAGATATTTTTTGAAAAATCTAGCTACATCTTTGATGAAACCACATCTTCAGAATCGTCTAAAAATGTCATTTCTCCTGTCGCATTCCAAAGCTATTACTAGAAGGCTGGTAACAGCAGAAGCGGACAAGATGGCCGAATAGGACAAGGAACCACCTGCAAAAAAGATCAAAGGACGTTGCGCTGAGTGCGGTAGAATGAAGAATAATTACACTACCATAAAATGCTCTGAGTGTTCTATGTTTACCTGCAAAAATCATTTGCGCAAGACAGTACAACTTTCAAACCCTGCTGCAGTGAACAGGGACAATTTGAAGAGGATTAAAGTAGCGAAAGGTTTTTAATTTTTTTCATTCGTGAAATTTATTACTTACCGAACTTTTCTTTAAGGAATGTTTATAATTTGTGAATTTGATTTATGGTCTTATAATTTTCATACAGAAAATAATATAGAATACTATATAACTTTAAATTACATTTCCAGTGCATCCTATTTTTTGAATTAATTAAAAATTCGTAATTTCCATCTTTACTGCTTTTTTTCTGTTATTCTTGTAATTATATCCTTTTTACTATGACGAATCACCTTATTAATGCAATGTATAAGATTAAATAGTTTTAAGCACGAAGCAGAGGCTCGAAAAACTACCTGGCGTACTTCATACGCCGCCCCTCTAAAATTGTACCATACACTAGCCCCTCCAGCTGAGGGTTAACGAAACAACACTTAAAATGATAAAAGAAAAATTAACACAAACAAACTTAAAGTCAGAGTTAACAAAAACTGCCTTTTAAAAAACTAACAATAGTTACTTTTCAACAGAGCAAATATAAATCAAACAATTAAATCAAATTAATAGCTTCAAATTGCTGATAACTGGATTAAGATAAGCATTACAATTAACCTTAGTATTACATAACATCAGCAAGTATAATATACAAATATTGGCATGAAATCAATGTTTGATTATCTCCTTCTATGTAGTATATGAATATCTATATATGTATAGCTACAGTTTCTTGCATGAATATTCATAATCATACATACATGACTAATCAAAATTACCTATATCACGATTATATATATATATATATATATATATATGTATATAAAATGCAGATCGTATCGTCGATTTGGATTTACGTAGGCGGCGATAAAGATAATATTTCTGCCCTACAAAATTGACACCTAATTTCTCAGTATCATGACATTTATTTTCAGTGAATTCTATCTTATGTTGATCTTTATGGCAATAAAATGGCGAACGATACAGCAAAGGAGGACAATGGCATTTTAACTCCCTCCTCTTCCACCCTTACTTATCTGGAATTATACTCTCCGAAAACAGCACAAATCATCGTGGAGTGGTTGGTGCCCCCGATCCATCTCTGGTACCTGGGTAGCATGCGAGATGCGACGGAGGACGTGGACACCAGTTCTCTACCAATATGGTTAATCGGTATAACTTCACATCCACCTTTATCTATCGCCTAGATACATGGTACATAAGAACATACGGTGGCTACACATAGACTGTGCAGAAGATACATATATATACAGATGCCTAAATACATGTTACGTAGGAACATGGGGTTCATGGGGTGACGTACACATACTTATGAATATAGAATATATAGGTGCAAAATAAGTTACATGATGTTGAGAGATATATGATACAAGATGCTGTGGATACAGATATATGCAGATGCCAAGATACATGATACGAGTTGCAGAGTGATAGAAGTGTCAAGATACATGGTAGAAGGTGCAGAGTGATATAAGTGCCAGGATACATGGTAGAAGGGGCGAAATAAGATGCGTAATACAGGATTATGCGGGATATATGTTACAATATGCAGAAGATAGTGCCAGAAAGAAGATATTAAGATTATATTGCCAGAAGAAGATATTACGAAAATTGGCAGATGCCAGAATGCATGATACGTAGAATATAAGGTGCAATGGATACGTAAGGTGACTGACATACACATACTTAAGAACAGAAGGTTCAAAATAGGTTACATATTAAAGGATGATACAAGATACATGATACATATTACAGGATGATACGAGAAATATGACATATATTACAGGATGATACGAGATATATGATACATATTACAGGATGATACGAGAAATATGACATATATTACAGGATGATACGAGATATTGTTTATAATATACGGGGTTATTTTTACAACATAGGTTACGTATTGCAGGATATTGCACGATATATGATACAAGGTGCAGAATATACTAATATAGACAGATACCAAGATGCATGATATATATACATATTAAAGGAAGATACGAGATACATGAAACATATTACAGGATGATACGCAATATATGAAATATATTACAGGATGATACAAGATATATGAAACATATTACAGGATGATACGAGATATATGACACATATTGCAGGATGATACGAGATATTTCTTAAAACATACAGAGTTACATTTTACAACATAGGTTACGTATTGCAGGACTTAACAAGATATATGATACAAGGTGCAAAAGATACTAATATAGGCAGATACATGATACATGGTGCAGAATATGTTACATGCTACAGGATGATATGAGATTGTATATGCAGATGCCAGGATACATGATACTGGATCCAGAATAAGTTACATAACTCAGATTTTGCGAGATATATGATACTAGGTGCTGGATGTACAAATTTATGCTAATGCCAGGATACTTGATACAAGGCGCATGATAAGTTGAATGAATAAGTTACATGTTACAGGATGATACAAGATAATATATGCAGATGTCAGAATACATGGTACAAGGTGTTGAATAGTTTGCATGATACAGGATGACACAAGGTAAATGATATAAGGTACAGAAGATATAAATATATGCAGATATAGATAATGCTAATTCCACTGTACAGTTCAGTTAGTTAACATAATACAGATAATTGGCATAACACAGTTTCGTTAAATAATTTATACATGCAATAGAACTATCAGAGTTGTACACACATTCAATATTATTCAAGATTATTCAAAGGTATTAGATATTGGTGCCAGTCACTAAATTGCTATTTGTCTATTGTGGCAGTCTGTGAGTCTGGTTAAGTTTGGCATAGGTCCATATTTAGTTCTACCAGTATGCCCATTAGGAGCCCGGTTTTTCTGAGCAGGCGCCTTTGCTTTATTTAAAACTTACAGAAGGCTTGTCGATTTGTGGACGGGAAGTTGACTTGGAGCCCTTCTGTAAGGGGACAGGATGTGAAGTAGTGCTTCGGAGAGCCAGTCTGTCCACAGATGCACTGACTGGTATGGCTTATGCCGAATCTGCTAAAATATTCTGGAAATGGTCCGTGACCCGTTATGTACCCGACCAGTTGCGTGTTAGCAATGTTCCTGGTGGTATCCACGTAGCTGATGTGGTAATGAGTCCGTCTTTCAGTTGGAATGAGACAGGTCATGGGATGCCAATTTGTAGATCGGTCGGTCCCGTAGCTGCTTCTTTGGCGAGATGGTCTGCCATTTCATTACCGTGGTGGCCGGCATGCGCTTTTATCCATTCCCATTTGGTACAGAGAGATGGATTTTTCAGCAGGTCTTCTTGGACGCCTTGTATTATGCCGGAAGGATGGTCTGGATTTCCTATTGCATACAGCGATGAGAGGCTGTCGGTCTTGATAGTAGCGTTGCGGATGCTGTGGGATTGCAAGTAGCGAATTGCTTGCGCAATCGCCACTGCTTCTCCCTGAAATACGCTATTATTTTGCCGCAGCTGTCCTTTCCATTGGTCTTTTATTGTACTTTCTTGCATAACTACAAACGCACTTCCCACTTTTTCGTCAATCTTCGAACCACCCGTGTAGATGGTGTGCTGCGTGGGATGGTGAATTGTAGTGGGATTGATGAAAATATTTACTCCTGTTCCTTTGGCCGCTGGATGGACACTGAAATGGCAGCTGTTGGTTTCGTAATCCTCCAGTTGGTAATTGACTTCATCAAAGAAAACTGGCCGTTTCAGTTGCAATACGAATTGTCTTGCTGCCTCCTCTTCGACACGAATGTGTAGAGGAAGAAGGCCAGCGAGCACGTTAATGGCGTCTGAGGCAGTCGTAAGCTCTGGTGATACCCAATGCAAAGGGTCTTTGTATGGTGTAAAGGTGCTTTACTTTCCTACCTTGCATTTGGTGAGCCCAAACAGCAGCTGCGTAAGAAACGATTTTTTCCACCACGGTAATGAAAAGAACCTTTTGAATGTGGGGATTTAGGCCCCATTTATGACCATAGAATAGCCGCATTTGTTTTGCTATGGACATTGTCCTGAGTTTGATGTCCTGGATGTCTGGAATCCAGGGCATCTTATAGTCAAACGTTAAACCCAGATACTTCAGCTGGTTAACTATCTGTATCCTCTGTCCACTGATCTTAATTGTTGGTCTTCTTACAAGAGATCTTCCCTTTTTTGGGATTAAAACTTCGACTTGTGTTCTGCAATTTGCAGTTTTAAGTTATTGCATAGGACTTGGAATAGTTGACATACCTCGTTACAGTTGGTTTGCAACTCAGCTCTAGTCCGACCTTTTACTATTAAGCCTCATCATCAGCATATGCATAAATCTGGGTGTGCGCTGGCCATGTTGCTGATAGAATTTCGTTAAAGATCAGACTCCACAGATGTGGGCCCGCGCACGACCCCTGCGGACATCCTCTTGTATGCTCCTGCTCCAATGTTCCCGCGTTATGGATTGCCAGGAGTCTTCTATCCTGTAGGTAGTTGCATATGATCTTATACAGGTTGCTCAGGCATTGTGCCTTTCGCAGAGCCTGTTTAATAGCCGGCCACCATAGTGTATCGAACGCATTCTTAAGATCATGCTTATCATGGCTGTATGATGACCGCTATGACGATTCTCTATGACGGCTTTCTCTTGATCTGAGTAGCAAGGCTAGTTGGACTCTAGCCCTTGAGTGTGACAGAAGCTCCAGAACTACGCTCTCATGTATTGCCAGCGGTCACATTATGAGCCGCTCTTTCAAGGACGGCATGAATATCTTTGCCACATGCTCCAAGTGCCGAGAACATCAGACATCTGCCGAGCATATATTGGGCTGCTTGGGCGTCTCTAGGGAGGATATTTACTCCAATTCCCTCTTTGTGCTCCCCTTTCCTAGGGTCCATGGTTTTTGGACCTTGTCTGACTTCGTCAGAAGCCGGAGGAAAAGAACAACAACAATATAT
>KK114233.1:178157-206105 GCA_000611955.2 Stegodyphus mimosarum | reverse complement strand
AGCAAGAAAGATAAAAATATGTTAATTATAATTTAAACTAGGAATAGACCCTTACATTTTAGTTTTAATTGGATATTTCCTATCGGCGTTCTAAAAAAAGATATAATCCATTTTGCACTCCGTCATTTTAATACTAATCTGTGTCATATGACTCTTACGCTGGCGACGTAAAAGTAATTTCATAATTCAAACAGCTAATAATAACTTTGCAGCGTTATTAGTTATCCAATCAAATGCATTGCAAGGAAAAACCTCAGAGCTGCCTAATGTGCCTCAAAGCTATCCAAAATGTAAATGTTCTTGAAAAGGCACGAAGAGTGAGCCAATTTGTTTGTGATGACAAACTATTTACTGAAATTAAAAGGAATATGTAATTTGCATTGGCTGCTAGTTGCTCTTTATTAAGGATCAACATCTACAAAATGCAGTATTTCTACATCTGCGCCATGAACTGTTTCTACAACATCATTACATCTAAGTTTGCTTCATTACAATGTACGATAGATGCTGTAAGTGAGAGTAAACCAATGGAAAAATTCATCACTGGAAGTTTGAATCAAAAACTTAAACAGCATCTGAGATTTAATAAAGGCTTTGCAGTTAATCAGTGCTTCAAACTCAATTGGATTATTTCAAATCAACTACAAAATAATGATTCAGCATTACTTTCTCTATTTATAAAACGTTTTTTCAACTACCCTATGGTGAGATACTTTCGTAAGCTTCCTTTCATACTGAAAATTAGTTACAGAAGTTATCAATCCTGTGTCATTCACTCCGCACATGTTGAACTATGGGCTGATTCCTGCGTTTTTAATATGCAGCCTTCCAGATGTTTTATCTATAATGATTTTCTTTCGGTCATAAGTATATCAAATTACTGTTTCTTCAGATGAAACAAAACTGATGCTGCTGCAGTGAGTATTAAATTTTGTATGAAGTGTGTTAATTAATGTTTTCGAAATTTAATAGTTCTGAGGGAATTAAATCATAATCTACCGAAAACACAAGTATTCTGATATTTTCCTTTAAGGGTTTCGAATTTGTTAATTTTGTTGGTGCATATTATTTTATATTTTTTTATACCAGAGTATGTTTTAGTTTTTCATAACTATGTACTAAATAATTTATTAATTAATTAGTGCTATTTTCAAATTTAAACACGCAATAATATTTCTTCTTATATTGAACTTCAAGTGTAACATTGTTTTATGGGTTACCAGTTTTATGTTACTAGAAATATGTTTTAAATAAATATTTTTTGATTTATTAAGTAAAGAATTTTAATAGTTTTTCAGGAAACGTTAATAAATTGTAATATGATTAATCATTATATTTTTAATTATTTTTAAAATGTTTGAATTAATGTTAGGAATTTTATAATTATTCAGAGCCTGAAGTGATTTTAAAAAATAAGTGAAATAATTTTGAATAGTAGTGCAGAAAATGGATGTAAAATAGTGTTCTCTATGTATGATATTTAAAATATGTAATGGTTTGATAATGAATACAGTTATGATGAATATAAATGTATTAATATTTGTATTAAAACTGAATATGAGTTATGTAATTAAAAAGTAAAATTAATACAGATAAGTAATTTGAAATTATGGTAAATGAATGTTAAAATTTACGGATAACAATATGTCAAATATAGGGTATGTTGAGGGACTAATTGTTCAGAAACAGAAACGTATTATCACCTCTATAGAATTATACCTTTTGCCCTTCTCATGCAATATGACGTTGAAGGCTCTCATTTTATAATTGATTTCATTTTTAATATGTTTTATTATTATTTTATATTTTTTTACGATGGAGTGTTTTGATGCAGTTCACAAAGGCCAGTTACCTTACGCAAGGAATGGATTCCTTTTCAAGTAACTGCCATAGCTTTCCTTGCCCCTGCTTACCTCACTGGAGTATATCCATTTGAGCTAACTGTGGCAGAACAACACACCAATTAGCTCAAATGGATGTGCTCCAGTGATGGAAATATTTATTTAGACGTATTTCAGTGCATTCTAGTGTGTAAAATAAGGAATTGCAAATGAAAGTTAATAAAAATGAAACCATAATTTCCGCAATATTACTCCTACTAAATTTATGACATTAAAATGTAATTTATCAATATGAAAATTAGAGTCTTAAAACTTTACATATGTTACAATTAATTAAGATGAGAAGTGGTTACGTAAAAGATTAATTTGTGATTCTTTGCGAAAACAAAAACTTTCTCTGATGAATTCTGATTAGGTGGTTTCTGAAACAAGGTTTTGGACTGAAATACTGAAAAATTCAAAAGAGTGTTAAAAATTACATTTGTTCTTTTAAAAATCTTGTATTCCAAAATTATACTTTACAGTTATTTTATTAATTATGTTTATCAAAATTTTATGATTTGCTTTTACCAAAATTGCATTTCTCTTCATTTGCTTTAACACTTTTCTTTATACCGAAATATAAAGGAATATTTAATTTTCTTTGGCTGCCATATTCCTCTTTAGTACCAATCATCATCTACGAAATGCAGCATTTCTACATCTACGCCTCCAATGTTTCTACAACATCATTACATCTAAGTTTTTTTCATTACAATTAGTCAGACAGGATGCCGTAAGTGCGGGTACACAAAAGGAAAAATTTATAACTAAAATTTTAAGTCAACACCCTTACAGCATATGTGATAAAAAGCTCATAATTTTTGATTAGCTCAATTGTTAGTTATTTCAGGAACATATAAACGTTCAAATATATTTATTGATAAATTCGATTACACAAAGATGCGCTTGTATATTCGTTGTAAAATCAATTGCTTCAATTATGCTAATTTTATATGCAAACTGCCTACAATGTAAAGATATTCTAATGTCATATATAATGTTCAATGTATGTTTATGAACGTGAAAGACTGAAACGTTCAACAATTATGCTTTTCAAAATCAGATAGGTTAATTAGAAATTATTGCTCAAAACGGATATACATTGTAGAGACATTAGGTATTTATTTAGAAGCAGGAGTTGTAAAAAATGAAGAACGCCTTGGCCAAGAATGGAACCACGGACCTCTCGGTTATGCGACAAGCATGCTGACCACTACACCACGAAGGCATGCGAAGAAGGCGGGAGAAATACCTTATAACATAATAAATTTGAAGCAAAGCACTTGATTTCGTATGGAACATTATTCGCTTGCAATGATTCAAATTCTCAGACCTTGGTCTTTTGTGATATTGATTTCAAATCGCTTTCTGCGTTATACAATGTTATTTTTGATTTCCAATATGCTCTCACATTCACAAGGATCGTATGTTCTGCATCTGCAAATTCCGAAATTATTAGATCTTGAGGGTTGCACTATATTTTCTACACATCATAGCACTGTATTGGATAAACGAATATATTTTTTATTACATCATACTAACAAACAGAAGCAAAATAAATACATCATTTCAGAAAAAGTAAGAAAGTAAAATAAAGATAGCCTTTATCAGTAAAATAAATGTAGCCTAATTTTAAAGCAAAATAAAGGCAATTTCATTCAACCCACAGTTAGACATATATTTAAATTGGTTACGTTATCCGCAAAAAACTAGCACCCTGAATCATATTTCAAATATATGTAAAATGATTTTGTGTAAAAGAATGAAAATCTATACTTGTTTGGAATTTATCATTCAATTTTTATGTCGTTAAGAATAGCCTCTTTATTGACAATGCATTCCCTATGAAAGTTTTTCGTTGGAGTCTGTTTCTGGCAGGTATTCAAATTTTTTTAGTCTCAGGAGGAAAAAATTGAGTGTCTTGCAGACCGTGTGAATTCAATTTAAAAGACAGATGAGAGTTCACTCTTTCTCCAGAATTGTTCATGCATAACTGTATTGCAGTTTCCTGCTGTCTTTAGTTTTACTGTAATTTTAATGCTGAATTTTAGACACAAAGAGGATACATTCATTTTGTTCAAAAGCAGCTGTCTAAGCAAATTCACGTGTCCTTTTTTTTAAATTAAATTATCTTCTTTCAAAAGTTCTCGTTTATTTTCTCGCAAATATTTCGCCTGTCATTAAATTTCTCATATATAAATTTGAATATGAGTTTTGACTAATAATAATTACTATTAATAAAGGATTAAAATTAACTAGTCTGATATTTTAAGTTTTTTTTTTTTTTTTTTTTTTTTGCTTAGGCAGCTGGTTAGACAGTAAATGCACAAATTTGGAAACAATGTTTCAGTGTTTCTCTTATTACAAAATGTGTTACCAGCATTGTAGAAATAATATTTCATCGCTATATTTTATGTATCATTTCTACACTATATTGTATGTATTGTTAAAAAATGCATTTCAAAAAGTAAGCAGTGATCTAAAAGCAATATCAAACATTAATAAAAAGTGAAAAACGATTTTAATGCTATTTTATAAATATCTCAAAAGTGAGACTTATGTATAACACAAAATGACAGGATATTTGTGAAATACAAAGATGCCTTTCCCCTTTTCTAATACTGTACACTTTTTCAGCTCAGGAAATTCACACTACTGGAACAATAACTACATTTTGCACAAAAAATGCACTACAATTTTCTTAATTGAAGTAACTTTTTGTGTGGATTATAACGCGCACCTTAAAAATTTTAAATTTATGACATGGAGAAAGACAAAATAACTATTTTATAATGTCTGTGAATACGATTTATATTTAATCTAACGCCATTAAAAATGATCTAAAGTAAAAATTTGTATCAGTAATATAGACTTCTGAACTTCATGTAACGATGGAAAAAAATACTTTAAATTAAAAATATTTTTATATTTTTTTAAACCGTTTTCTAACAATTTGGCGAACTTCGGCAGTGTGTATATTCTGCGGCTTTTAAACAGTGCGCTGTGAAAAAGTGAAATTAGGCACCTCTTTTAAATGCCAAATGAATCAACAGATTCGTGTTGATGATGAAGCCAATATGCGCAGAAAGCAAGAAGCTCAGTTATGGAGACGAAACTTTCGTGAGGCTTGTCAGCAAAGTTTGTTAAGCTGTATACGTGTAAAACAGAAATAATTGCTAGTGTAATAACATCATCTAAAGCGTGTCTTATAAAAAATGTGAAAACGCTCTGTGACATACTCGAAAAATTATAAAAGAACTGCTATTAGAATTTCTTCATTACACCCCCATTGTTCTGGAGATAGTTGAAACTAAAACCTTCTCGAAGGTTCGAGTCGTTAACATTCTAAGGTGAAGAAACCAAAAATACAGGCCAATATTTATTTTGTGTTGCAGTGCTTTGGATAGATAAAAGCTTAATCTCAACAGTTTCATTAGCAGCCTAAGGACATTTTCAGTGGTACATTATCACCTATGTGGTTTCAGGGATATCAGTGTAATGGATGTAGGCTTAAACTGTAATCGTGGCTTCACGTGGCTATTATAATTAGCGGTATTTTAACTAAATAATGCGTTTAAAATTCAGACCGTATTCATTTTGGTAAAAAAAAACATATGGAGAAACCAGAAACACACTGGAAAACTGCGAGCAAAAGAGAGCAAAGCATCTTAATATCAAAATGGAAATGAGGAGTTTAGATCTTTTCCTGCATTGTCATCAGGGGTTTGACTTAAAAAAAGACGTTTTCTGAAGCAAAGACACAAATAATCTCAGAAAACAAAGAAACAAAGTAATCTGTGGCATTACCATTCTAACCCCTACAGGCCGAGTGTGGAGTGTAAAAAAGCAGAAAGTAAGTCAGCAGTAAGCAGTGTTACAGTATCAGAAACATGAAAACTTGAAAAGTATTATTATTTTAAAAAGAGGGAGTGCAAAAAATGAAATATAACATAAAAATATAAGCAGACAATACACGAAAAAGTAAAATTATATGCTAATTTTGAATCCATACGTGTCGGCTTAAGAACTTTTGAAAACTTTTTTCATAGCAATAATATAAACAAGCAAAAGAGCTTAAAATGTAAGAATAATAATTTCAATTTAAGTGGACCGAGTCGAAAAACATGAAAAAATAGAAATAGTCCAACATACATAAAGTTAAAGTAAAATTTTTAAAATAAAAATAAAACATAAAAAGATGAGCTAGTTCTTAAAATTTGTAACATTAGAATAACAAATATTTTGTAATGAAAAAATATGTGCTGTGTTAAGTAACAAAATACCGTTGCTAAGCCGTTGCTATGCACTAAGTAATGGATTTAGAAAAACTACAAATTTTAAACTGAATTTTAATAAAAATAGCTAGAAAAATACATACAAAAATGGATAAAAGGTGTGTCTTTATTGGTTTAGAAATAGGCTGATTTGTTGACTACTTTCATTGCACCAACCCCCTGATAACAATACAGCGAAAGATGTAAAATTCTTATTTCATTTTTGGTTTCGACACGTTTTGCCGCCTTTTTCTTGCAGTTTGACAGTGTAATTCTGGTTTTTGTTTTTTAGTTTTTGCATATGTTTTTTGTAAATTGAATGTGGGATGAATTTTAAATGTATTATTGATTTTAATTTATTTTGTATTATTACCATTACTTTTTGCTGATTTCATTGCGAGACTGGATTAGGTTGTTGAACTCTTTTTTTACTTTGTATTTATTCCTTCGTATACATATGATATATATGATAACTTCTTATGATATATAGATAATTTCTTATGTAATATTTAAATAGTGCCACTGTAGAAATTAACCTTCATTCTCCTTGCAGTTTCATGCATCAAAATACCCGATTATACGATTATTATTGCAAATTCGTGATGTCCTTTTTCAGCTGGCCGATGAAGGATCACTGGAAGCAGATTTTCGGTATCTGTTGACAAGTTAAGCTTAAAACTCAATGATTTTATCTTATAGGCAAGCCATGTGAAACTAATATTACATGAATGGAATACTATTATGAAGCTTGAATACTATAGAGGAATATAATTCCGATACATAGTTAGCTTTCCTCAACATTCGGAAGGTTCCCTCGCGAGGTAACAGACGTCTTTGAATGTGTTAGACAGTCCAGCATTTCGTACTAAGGTCAATGGTTGGCAGTTTGAGCAGTTTTTGTGGGATATATCTTGCATGGCATTTGAGTCCCAGAATTGGATTACTATTTCTGTTCATTCACTTGGTTGGAAGTAACATCACGGCAACTTGGTCTCATATCTTCTCAATGGAGCAGTTATACTGGAATCATTCCAAAGACATTTTGCTTATTCTAACCTCCGGAATATGCTGTATAATGATTTCGTACTTTTTCTGTGTCACCCTGTATATCTAAAATTCGGATTTCTGTATAAGACATTTTTATTTCTGTCGCAATTAACTCTCATGAACTGAATTTAATCTTTGGAAAATTAAAATTGCAGTTCATCTTAAGAAAACCATTGAAAGCAATAAGGCTGTGATTAAATGTGTTTATGAAACTAATAATGAAAAAAATATTTAAGAAGGTGGCCATTTCTGTATTTCTGTCTTACGTTTTCACTTTCAAAACGTAGGAACCTGACACATTCGTTTAAAAACAAGAATAACAATGCAAAAAAAAGATAATTTTAGAAATTATTACGGAATTAATATCCCAACTTATGGTTTCAGGTGAATTGGAAAGAAAGTACGATTCTTTTAATTTGAAAAATTGTCCACATGTAAGAAATGCAATGATTCATGAGCATTGTGCGATACAAAGAAATTGTTTAAAGTTAAATTTGTTAGACGTTATAAAGTTTATGTTCATTAACCCTTTTATTATGTGTTGGATCTGTAGTATCACGTTTCCTTTCGTAGTTTCTTTAATAGAGGCTTTCATTCAGTATGGATTAACTATGTAAGCTTCTTTAAAAAGTGCATCTTGATCACTATCATAATATCTTTCATACAACTTATCTTTTTCCCACTTGAACACTTAAAATGATTCAAAACAATTTGTGTAATACTAGGAGGAATTTATACTGTTAAACGGGAAAATCGTTTGAGATATGGGGTTATCTCAGCCACGAAGTTATCTTCGTCTATGAGGGTTCTATCGTCATCTATCATTAGCTACATCTGGAATTACAAGCATTTGGTAAATTGCATGTGTTTTGTGTTTTAACTGTACATTGTTAACCAGAAGTGAGCGCGCATTGAATGTACATTGCAATTGCACATGCATAAATAGAACGTAGTATTCAGCTCTCTATATATAGGTATAGTAATATTTACTGAATACTGTACATTGTGTAAGTCTGATGAAATATAATCTGATTATGAATATTTATTTCTCGACTCTTCCACCTTTGGCGGTGGAGAGTGTTGGTCATCATATTTTCCACCGAGCAGACATTATTCCATTCGATTTTCGCCTTAGTTCGAAAGCTTTCTCAGTGACGTTACGGGGTGCTCTGTCTCAACATTGGAGGCAGAACTGAGCTAAAATCAGAGTGTCAGCCATACGATGCCCAAGGTTCTTGCCAACGACCGGCGCATTGGATTCCTTGCCACGATGAATGCCGTGGGCTTGTGATGACCATTGTCAGGCAATCGCGACATTTTAAATCAAAATTTAGCTTTGAGTCAAAATTTAACGACAGTTTCAAAATGTATTTGTGGAAAATAACTCCACAGTAGAAGTGTTAAATGCATTATGCCAAATTTTTGTATCAAAATGTTCATTTTTATAAACTGTGAAGACTTCAGTGATTATAAAATTAGAAGCTGAAATGAAAATAATGAAAATAATAAAATATGAATAAGAATGAAATCATGATTTTAGAAAGGTACAATAATTTTTTATGATGTTTAAAGTATATTTGTAACATGGAAGAGAATTTCCTCCCATACCAATGACTCAATTAGTAATTTTAACATGTGTACATTAAAAGATAACATAAAACAGTTATGGAATACATTGATTACAAAAGAGAGTGGGTAACATATCTTTACGCCATAGCATCACAAGAGTCATTGGGTAGTTATCTGTCCTTTGCTTACCGACAATGGAGGCAGAGTCCAAGTTCCATCTTAGAAAATATCTTTCCGACCAATCCAACCTTAAAATGAGGTGAGAAAGTTACAAAACATTTTTGGTTCGCTATAGATAATAAAAATTAAAATGTTACACACTTTTGGCGGTTTTTTTTTAATTTCTTCTGCAGAAATAAGTAATGGTTGTGCAAACGTTCATACTTGTAGTATTCTATAATCAATTTTAGCTAACGTTACACATTTGTTTAACGCTTAGAAAACCGAAGCCTTCGCTAACCTGTATACTTAATATACCGAAACTCCCGTCCCCTCCACTTCCTTCCCTTTCTGAAATAACCCTTTTATTAGCTGCGAAAAATCACATTATTCTTCATCAAATTACAATCACTTCAAATCTCTGTCATGTTTCTATGTTTGTGATCTATGCTTGTATCTATATTTGTGAGAAACATTATTTCGAAATAAAACCTGCTATTCATTCCTGATACAAGTAGAATCTGGACTGAAATGAATCATATTATTGCTCACTGAATCTTCTTAAAATATTTCTTATTATAGTTATAGAATAATAGTGAATGTTGGGAATTTTCAAGAAAACTTGAATATTTTTTATTAGTAAATAAAATGAAATGCCGGAATTTCAAATTTCCACCCCCGTTCCCCAAACTGAGCAACTGGAAAAGCAAGAGCTTAAAATTAAGTGAAACAATTTGATAATACCAATTTAAATTTTATGTATAAGAAATTTTTATGAAATAAGCTATACTTGTTTTTTTTAAGAATGTTTTAATCTATAAATATATATAACTATTTCGCTGAAATATATAATAGTTTTCTGTCTGAACCACTTGTAAATTTACCTAACCATATGCCGTAAATAACTACTTTCATATTTAACTATATCGCTAGCAATCTCAAGGTAATAAAAATTAAAACAAACACATATATGTTAGGTGTTTCAAAAGCGAGGTAAATATAGTAACTATTTGAATCTAACTATTTTGTTTAACTGTTGAAAATGATTACACATATTTGCTTCAGCTGTTCATTGAAATCAGAATATCTTTATTTGAAGAAATATTGTACTATTAACGACACATAAAATAACTTCTAACACAGACTTTAATTTTCGTTAACGGGATGGAGTTTGTCTGCTTCCTTACTTCTTTTGATATCAACACAAATGTTTTAGCTTCAACTATTTCTGAACTCTTACTGTTTTCAGTTTAGACCACCGCAATGTTAAATTAACCTCCATTATTGAATTTAGTTATAGTATTCACCAATTTTGCTTTAGGCGCAAATCTCTATGTCTATAAAAAATGAACTCAAGTATTAAAAAAAAAAAAAGAGAGACCTGAGTTACCATTTTTCAATGTGGGTAATAACTGTATTTACCTTTTACCTGCTTAACATTTGTTTAGCGATTTTCGTAGGCAGATGATTATGCATATTTTTAACTAATATTGACACAAATAATACTGAATAAATTAACATATTAATAATATTGAATAAATTAACGTCTGGGGTTAATTTCCAATCGTTCGCTTTTAGAAACTTGTATTGTAAAATTTAATTACTTTCAAACGCTACGCATTATGAATATTCCAGTGAAACCGAAAATATTTCAAATTTTTGATACATTTCATATAACAGAAGAATATTTCATCCAAATACTTATTTGGTATAAGGGGAATTTCTCCCTTTGAGTAAAATAATGAAAATAACGAAGGAAAATAATTATTCCCTTAACTGACGAATGTGAATAATCCTCTTAAAACTAACTTAATGTATTTTGATAACTAGTCTAAAATTTAATTACTCAAGTGAAACTTTAGTTTGCTAGGTTTCAGAAAAGAAAGCATTTTAATGCCAATTTGACATACGTTTGAACTTATATGCAGCTAACATTTGTTAGTAACTTGCAGGAATCTGAAGCTAGAGAATTTGGCAACTTAATTAAATTATTGATGGAGAAATAACTATTCTGAGCAAACAACTGCTTACATTAAATTAGAAGTGCAATATTATTAGCTTACCTTTACACTAAAATGGAACGATGAACTTACGTCTAGCTCTTTAAATATATTGCTATTTAAGAATAAAATCAATTAAGAATTGTTATAGAACAAGAGAATTATATTCGTATTCTAACTAATTTTGATCCTAAAGTGACTATTTTTATTCCATTTGTATCTAAATAGCATCATTGCTTAACATATTTCTCTACGATTTCTTACAGAACAATTTTTAATAATTAAACCAAAAATAAGCGAAATATTAAAATCAACTTAATGTTTAGGCTATTTTAGGATACATAGTGTATACATCTTGTGAAACACTAGATGAAAAACCATATTAGATGGTTTCTCAGTTTTTAGCCCAAAAGGGTGTTGGTCCAGAAGGGCTATTAATTTCGTTTTGGCATTTTGCGTTGGTTCACTTTTCAAATTGTTGCCACCAAATATGAGAGCCCCGTATTATATTTAAAGAAATTAAATAATGAAGAATCTGCATACAGGTATGCATGTTTCTCGCACAGTGATAAAACAACGGTACTTAAGAGCCCTCAGATTTTGAATAATGTAAGTTTCCACCCGAATAGGGGCATCTGAAGGCCCAAATTTGGAATTTGGAATTTGTTTTATTATCGATTTCATATTTTGTAAAACTTTACGAATTTTTAATTAACAAACTCAACGATTTCAGAGCGAGCAATGGCAATACTGTGGGCAAAAAATTAAATTCTAAAGATAAGCTCATTTTAAAATTATTCGCGATATTGCTGTTGAACTAATTTTTATGGTTTAAGGGCCAAGAACATGATATTTAATAAATAAAGGTAACACACAAAACGTTAAAACAACCGCCCCTTTGGGCGTAATGTAAAATGTTTCACGTTTTGTTTTTAAAGTTATGAGCTGGCTTAACCGCTAGAGTGAATTTTAACGCAAATAATACCTTGTAATAGTCGTGTGTAAATGCTATAACATGAGTTGAAATGTTGTTTAAATTACTTTTCTGGAAAACATACACTTGTTATATTGCAGTTCATACTTTAACAAATATATCAAAATAATTTAGCAATTACACCCTCTCTATTATATAAAACTGCGTAACCACTTAATATAAGCACAAGGTCTAATACTTTGGCCATTTAATTACATTTACTATAAAACACATAAATACTACATCTATTTAATAAACTAAGGTCAAAATTGCAAAGTTAATTTTTTTATGTGATCCTATTTAATATCTGCACATTTACAGTAATCTGTCTTCTTGTATTTTAAGCTAGTAAAAAAATAATTTGTAAATTTTTGCAAATAATTATTAATTTATTTTTCATGTATTTTTGTATTGTTATATCGATATTTTAAATTATTTATTTATTTGTATATTGCGTTTTATATAATAATTACGTACTTATGAATTGCCTATTTTGTTCTAGCTTATATTAGTGACTATAAACTATGTGCGTGTTATATATTGTATATGTATTATACAATAGATATTTGTTTTCGAGTCGAGTGACTTTGAAATATGATGACAACTCTAGCAGAACCAATTACACGAGAGCCTTTCCCCGAAGTTTGAAGACAATTTTGGTCGCTGAGGTGAAATTCTGCAAGTTTTCGGTAAACACCGAAGCGTTAGTATTGAAATTCTTAGTGAACTTACACTGTTTCCTGTATAAGCGTACAACATGTAAAAATGACAAACAACTCAAACATTAGTAAAATAAGTTGGCAATAACAAATGTATATGTTCAAATCAAATAAGAATAATTAATAGAAAATTTATTTCTGTACATTTAGTGTGATAATCCACTTAGTAGTGAAATGGAAGGATAATTGTGATAAAAGCTTCTAAAAGATGAAACTAATGTAGGTTTACAAGGAAACACATTTCACTATCTGAAACCTACTATTTAACTATGTCAAAGGTTCACAATGATTGGTGGCAGGTCAAGCCAGGAAAATGTTTAAGAACATACCTCATTACAAGTTACATTGCGAAGTGGCCATCCCAAATAAATCCGCTTACATTAATACTTCAATAACTGCGCATAATTTTCCGACAATATTAGAGACGCTATTTAGAAAGTTTCAGTCCTCCGTCAAGGATCACATCAAGCTAATTCTTAAATAAATGTAACACATTTTTAGGTACCGGTTATACAAATAAAAGAGCAATTTTCCATTGATTAAATGCAGTAATAAAATAAACAAATTCACATGTTTACATCAGTTCTAAATCCGTTAGCCGGGTTAAAAATTAAATACTTATCCAAATGTTATAACCTAAACCTAAACATTAAAACAATTTTACTTAAGCATCTAAGGTATTTCTCCCACCTTCTTCGCATGCCTTCGTGGTGTAGGGTCCGCTCGCTGGGCGCGTATTCCAGAGGTATACAGAGGCCGGGACTCAAACCACGGAATACGTATTCCGTGGTTCGAGTCCCGGCGAAAGTCACATCTCCGGCTTCCAAATAAACTAATGTCTCTAGAAGTGGCGCCCAAACTAAAAGGTGGTGGATGATGATTCTCCACTACCAGGATTTGGGGATCGAAACTCCTAATCACCAGTCGCCTTTTAAAAGGAGGATTGTATAAGGTATTTCTCCCGCCCTTCTTTGTTTGCCTTCGTGGTGTAGTGGTCAATATGCTGGACGCGTATTCCAGATTTCCGTGGTTCGAGTCCCGGCGAAGGCGTTGCTCATTTTTCACATCTCCTACTTTCAAATAACCTAATGTCTCTGTAAGCAAAAACCTGAATATAAGTTCAAAATTAAACCCGAACCACTTATCACCGCTTGTGGGAAATATACAATCGACATTACAACATTTTACCTGAAAGGAGGGATCCTCTTCCAAAGA
Source organism: Stegodyphus mimosarum (assembly GCA_000611955.2). Taxonomy (NCBI): domain Eukaryota; kingdom Metazoa; phylum Arthropoda; class Arachnida; order Araneae; family Eresidae; genus Stegodyphus; species Stegodyphus mimosarum. Next base: position 192,266 of record KK114233.1, on the reverse strand, counting down.
TTACCTGGACTCAAGGCACATGTCTGAAAACAGACGAAACGATTTTGATAAAAGAGTAATTTCCAGGAATGAATTAAATGTCCGAAGCTAGAGGGCTGTCTCCTTCCTGGAGGGTCATTCGATGGCCTTATTCGATCCAGTCTTCCTTTTTCATCTTTCCTCCTTCTTCGAACCTTCAAAACATACTTCTTCCTTCGGCTGCTCAGCTTCGAAACATGCCACCACTCTGACGAAAAATACACCGCTTCAATATCTGGCAAACCACGAAGTGTCGTCGTTCTCTCGAGTGGGAAACAAATGAGTCTCAACAAATGCGTCCAAAAGGAGTGTTTTAACCTTAGCGGAAATCGTTTTTTTTTCTTTTCACCACTAAGATTTTGGAAAAGGTCAACTAGTGGCAAATGTTCCTCATGCCACGTACGCGCTTCCTTTAACCGTCCAGAAAATAAGCTAATTCCCTTCTCTAGGGCCGTAAAATCACTCAGGAAGTAAAACACCCGAACCCGAAATCAAACATCATGATAAAAATCAGGGAATAGTTTTGGATGGGATGGTTCAAATACCAACATTATGGACTTCAAATAAAGATTTCTGGTATAAAAAATCTTCTTTTAGAAACCTATTTCAACAATTACATAAAATGTTTATCATACTATTTATTATGGACGCCGGGTTGATGGACTTACTTACCCGGCGTTTATTAACCTGGAAGAGGACTGCGGACGCAGAGTTTCTCCAGTGATAGAATAAATTGAAGTGGTACTAGGAAAAGGGTCAGAAGAGAAGGTACCCAATATGACCAGAGAGTAAGCCATGTCCCAGGAGACGACTTTGAGTGCAGAAGGCTAGGAGTCATCCATAATGGGACGATTTTGTCACCAAGAGTATGTGCGATCCCAGAGAAGCAAACCACAAATGAAATTTATCTTCTTCGCGTATTCATTTTTTGTTTTATATCTAAAAGTTCAACAATTGCTATTTATCATAAATTTTATATCAAGCTATATCATTTCAGTTCTGTAGTTCAAGAAGTTCAAGAAGATTTTGAATTTAATTACGAATTTATGCGTAATAATTTTAAGTTTACTCTAGAATAGAAACTTTTATTTTAGTCCAACAGACTGTTTTTGAGAACGTTTCGAAAACTTTGAACTTTATGTACAGAACTGAGAACTGAACTTTTTGAACTGAGAAATAACTTTGAACAATTCATGTACAGGTTATGCAAATGTAAACTGAATAGAATTTTCTCAATGCAATGTATTCTAAATATTTCATGAAATATATTTAATAGCGTAAAATTACAATATATTACAAGCGTAAAACTACTGTTAATCTATGTGTTAAAGTAAAAGTAAGCGTTTGCATAGTTGCAAAAGTTGAATTCTTGAAATGCGAATCAAATGTTTGAAAGTTAACAAGCAAAATAATATAAAATTTAGTTAAGCATGAAACTAAAGTTAAGTTCTCCAGCCAGTACAAAAATTTGATTAGTCCTTTAAGGGCGGTTTTGAATTTAATGTGTTCTTGGTGTCTTGTATGTCTAAATTTTTAACATGTAGGATTTCGGTTAGCTGTCACCGTCGAAATACTTTTATAAATGAAAAACGCTTGTATATTTGAGTATATTTTAGTAGAGAGCGCAGGGGGAAAATTAATTGTAGAATAACTGTAAAATGTATGGAAGATTCTGAAAAGTTGAACTGAATAAGATTCGGATGAAGTGATTGAAAACGGAAAATTATGTAAAATGTGTTGCTGGAACCTTTTTCCTTCAACGTGACTGAAAGGAGAGTAGCTGCTGTTTATAATAAAATGTATTATGAAAACTGCCTAGCGGAGACTATACAAAGACTATACACAGCTTATACAAATAGTTGTATTCAATTGTAAGTTCTCTAGCTTATAAAAACGTGTATCTTAGTTAATTCAAATTTAAGATCTTACCCAGGTCTTTAAAGAATCTGCGTTGTGATTATTAAAATTCTGCGATGGAAAATGGGAGGTTTCTTTAATTTGGTAACCAGTCATTTTATATTTGGAGTATTTACTGTCATTTTTCTCTTTCTATTTTTCTGCTAGAATGCAAATGAGTTCCAGAGTATTTATAGTGAGGTTTTGAGTTTGTTAAGTCAGAGCGTGTTCTGTCACATGAAGACTACATTATTAAGTTTTGCTGTTATAAGGTCAGAGCTCCTGTCTTTAGTCTTGCATTATACTTGTCGATAGTTGAATTCAGGCCAGGGAAGCCTCTGAGCCAACTTGGCGTTAAATCGCTCTGTGTAGTGTTTCGCTATTAATTATATAATTTGGATTTGCAGTTAATTTCTACTTCTTGCCATTAATGCTGTCGGAAGAAATGCGTAAATGAGTTCTCGCCAGAAATGCTGGCGAAATTGTAAGCACCAGGCGTGACATGTGTTCCTCTTATTAAGTTTTATATAAAGGGTCTTTCACACCCTGAGTTTTTGTTCTACTTCAGACATAGCGATGTCGCTTAACGTCTACCAAAAGGTTGGTCAAATTCTACAACAGTGAAAGACTTAAAACTTTATATAACTGGATATATATGACAGTGAAAAATACAATCCTCTAACTTTCATACATTCTGGTGTTTTACTCATCGACATGGCTATCAATATCCTATAAAAGAAAGCTGGAGTCGTTGGAAAAGACGAAGTCGCACCATTGATTAGTCCACGTACGTGGTTGAATGCAGCATTATGAACTATGTTTTCTGTTCTCTACTGTAGGTGAAAACCGAAGTAATACTTGGGGTTTGTTAAGAGTTCGTGGTGTTTTAAACGCCATCACACCTTCGGCGAGGACTCTTGATTCTTTGCAACGCATTCAATTTCTTGACGACCTAGAGTACGTGATGCGGTTGTACACACACTATTAAAGACGCAAACAAGATACCTTCTAGCCTAGCTCATAATGAGTGAAGGCCACTGAACGTCGCATTATGTGGCCACGTATCGATTATAGGTGCTTCTAATAGTTATTTATATTGAACAACGGGCGCAGCAGTTCCGCATTTGGACAATCCGCATTTTCTGAAGATTATTATCCTTCTGTTATCAAATTTTGAGACTTGCTTGTACAAGCTCCTTTTTTCAATACGATTCATAAAACGATCTCCAACGGAAAAAATAGGTATGTTGCTGTTGCAAATGAAAAATAAAAATTTCAGTCTGCTTTTATAACACTTCGCGGTCTCTTTACTCTTGCATCGAATGCAACTATGCTATGAAAATGTTAATTATTATTAAATCATATAACAGGAGGCTCTACCTTTCATGCACATTTCACATTTTAGTTTGGTTCCTTAAGAACATTGAATTTTTAATAACTGACAGTTTACAATTTAGTTCTTCCTGTGCCTTTTGCACAGCTATTAGACCTCCTAGCTGTAATTTCAAAAACGTTTTTGAATTCCATCATAAAGGACTTGTAGGAGATAATATTATAAATCTAATTCTTTATTAATTGCTGCTCTAAAAACAAAACTCAAATGAAAGGAAGCTGCCTCTATTTTTAAAACAGAACTAAAATTTACTAAAACTGAAAGTTTAAAACTGAACTGAATTAGGAAGTCTTTAGTCCGCAGTAAATTAATTGTATCCATACGTACGCCTCACACTATCGCATGCAGCATGAAAACATAAAAATTTCAAGAGTGTTCAGTTTATTTAACAATTTTGAAATATTATACATTTTTATTCATTAATCTAAGCTGATTCCCAAATCGATTTCCAGAGAAAGAACAATCCAGCAAGAATTTATTCTTTACCAAATTCAGGAATGAGTATTTCTAACATAAATTTAAGACGGATTGCTGGTTTAAAAGCACTGCACTTAATAAATTAAGTTAGAACTGCGTGTTAAAAAGTGTTGTTATTCCTTAACTCCTTAGCCTGAAAGTCTTCCAGATTGGATCCCTTAACCGCCAGTCGCCCTTTAATAGGGGAGGTATATAAGGTATTTTCTCTCGCCTTCTTAACATGCCTTCTTGGTGTGATAGCCAGCACACTCGGCGTGCATGCGACAAGTCCGTGGTTCGAGTTCCGGCAAGGTCACTGCTCATTTTCACGTCTTCTGCTTTCCAAAATAACCTAAGGTCTCTACCATATGCTTGAAGGGAGGAATTTTGTCATCTATACTGATCAGAAACTTCCTAAATTCACATTCCAGGAACATACTGGCAACTGCAGTTCCCGACAATTACGCCATATGTATTTTATCTCCTTGCTTACCACTCATATTGAATACATTAAAGGCTGTGATAACATTGTCGCCGATGCACTATGCCAAAGTGAGATAAATGATATTTCATCTACTGTGCTCGATTTCAAAAAATTCGGTGCTTCTAAATCAAACAATAAAGAACTTCAACAACTTTTAGCATCCAATACCTCCTTAAAATTAGGGAATCGTTTTTTTCCTTAAGAGAATATTCATCTGTATTACGACATACATAAGTGCTAAGTCCCAAGTAAAAAATTCCAGATATCTGAGTTTATCTGCATAACAAATCAATAATTCTTAATTGAAACTGTATTAAATATTTTTTTCTCTTTTTGACCTGTTTAAGAGTTTTTTTTTTTCATAGAGAAAGAAATTTCTGTTAAATTTCTTGCTGTTAACGCAGCGTACACATTCCCTAGTAGATGATTACACATGGCGAAAGTCCGTATTCTTCGCCAAGGGGCAAAGTTTACCATGAAGGAAAAATACCTACTGCGCAGGAAGCATAAGCTATGGCTAAAACGAGACGCTGCTTGCGATCTTCCCTTCGTGTCTTCTTCTCAGCCCTGGCATCCGGCGCGTTCCATGTTGCTGCTGCCTTCTGTTTGTCCATCCTGATTGTCACTCTTGCATGCGCCAACTGGCCACGGGAATTTATTTATTGTCAGGCCTTATCGTTTGCTCAATAATATTCATAAGCCTTACTGCATAGTCACTTTTGAACGGGAAGGGAAATTGTTTCTCACCATAAAAGAAAACTTGCTTCTTCCTGTTTTTGTTTCCTCTCGAAATTTCCGTATTTAATAGATCACATTCGACATCTACAGAGGAAAGGAAAAACAACTTAAAATCATTCATTCAACTTTCTAGAAAATTCTGCACCTTTCTTTCTTTCGTATTATCATACTCTAAATTTGCAATTTGGTTATCAGCGATTAAGATTAGTATTAGTTTCCGTACATATTTATGCAAATGCTTAGAAATACGTTCAGCCAGATAAACAAGTAAATAAACAAGGAATTATTATAATTGAACGTCACTACAATGTAAAAACAATTTATTCATCATTCTCAAAGTCTGAAGAATTAGTGTTTTCGATGCCCCTTTCTTTTCGCGATTGTCTAGTATATTTACGACTTCCCAAAGTAACAGAATTGTTTAATGCCTTTCTTGAATACATAACAAATTTCGAAGTATCTTAAGATACCGTAAAGAAGCAAAATTAAGTGAGCGTTTAGAATCCTTTAATCTTGCAGCTCCACGAATCGTTTAAATTCAGAGCTTCCGAAAATTAGTTCTATTGGCATCCATTCTATGACAACTTTTGCTTTTTAAACAACTGCGATTACTGAGATGTAAGTGGACCTGGATCGCTAATGTCTAACGGTCATAGGAGCTCTTAAATTTCTGTGAAAATTTAGCATTCCATGTTTAGTGTTTATATGTGACAGTTCTTCAAGTTGTTTTATTTAACTCTACGTTTGTACTAATTTTAAAGGATTCCAAATAATATAAAATATTTAAACTGTTACTAAAATATTTTTGTGTAAAACTTAACATCAATATTACAGATGTTTAATAGTCTATTTCATTAATTCATTTTTATCTATAATATCGGAATTAAATTAAGAATATTTTTCAAATGGCTATTCTGAATTATTTTCATTAACTGCAGATTTTAAATTTTGCTTTAATAAAAAAATTCTAACACTAAACGGAATTTTTTCTTCTTTATTCTGAAGGACTCTATGGATTCAAAAGATATGAGAAATTAGAGAAGCTTTAAGGATTTGCATTCAGACTCGAAATCGTGAAAATTTAAGGATTCATCCCAACTGCATATAAAACACAGAAAGGTTAAAAAATCACTTGAATTTTATGCTGAAGCAAAAAGGTACTAAATGTATTTTCTATAAACGTACGAAACACCACTTAATCTGCCTATATTGCCATTTATCAAGCTTGCTGATTTTAAGCTTCAAATATATAAAATTTATGGTTTAGATCTTCTCTCATCGAAATGGGATTGCCACTTTTTTACGTTCTTCTCTTTATGACTCTACAGAGTAACATTGCGTGGGTCGTCGACCACATAAATCCGTCAACAGACACTAACATATACCATCTTGCTACACTCAAAAAGTTGCTCGGATTTCTAAATGTTAGCACATGCTACTGAGAAAAGAATGGATTTTTTTCTCCCGTACCTTTTTTACGACTGCTTAATCTAAGAAATTTTCCCTGCAACTCTCTTTGTATCCCGATTATTCTTGTTTATGAGCTTCCAAAATCCGCGGAGAAAGGGAAGAGTAATGGAATGTTCTAGATCGGAAATACGTCTGAATAATGGACTAAATTGCATTTTGGGACCCACATGTACCGCCTTCTCCCTGTTTTGGCGCCAAATGCACTTCTGCTCCCTTGTTTATTTGTCTCTTGGTGAAAGATGCTACAGACAAAATCCCTTTTTGTTCCTTCCTTAACCTCACATAACATTAGAAGCTATTTTTCTAATGAAGGAATTGGTTAACTAATACAAAGAAAGAAGTTTCCTTTTTAACAGAAAGTACTACTTGTAGATTCCGAGAGAATAAAAAGTATTATCATTTTAACCATGATTTGAATGCAATATTGCTGATAAAAGGAATTTTTCTCGAACTTTCGAACAGGAACTGCTCACAGTTCACTGCGTTTAATTTCGAAGCGAATATGAAAAAAATGAATTGTAGGTGATATGATTACTTTATTTCAGTTACGAATAATAATCATTTTCTTCTTACAGTAAAGCAGTGATGAGGTGTTAAAGCTTACAAGAAAAAAAGTTTCTTTTTCTTGTAAGTTAAGTCACTAGTTTTTTTAGCTGTCCTTACATGTATAAATCATGCTTCAGCATGAAGTAGCCGTTAATAAAAAACTCTTTTCATAGCTTTAAAACAGTCACTAGCGTAAAATACTATACATGTGGTGTTTATTTGCAGAAAGAAATCAGTAATAAACTTTATTTATCATTAAAGAAAACCAGTATCGCTGCTACATCGTTTTAAAACTTGAATATATACCACTGTTGCCAGGCACAAGCTATGTTATAACTATATTAACAACATTTAAGTGAGTCTCATAAAGCCAGGAAATATAAAATAAAATAAATAAACATTAAAGTAATTAATGTATTATTAACAATAATGTATCCGTTCAAAATGGCGGGTCTTGTAAATTTAGTATTAATACCTTACCTTCTTTACGAATATACAGACAATGGATAAATGTAATAAAAGTGTAGCTAAATGGGTGAAGAGAATTTGTATTCAAATTATGTTTAAATTTCAGTGGTGATTTTATGTATATATAATCTAATCGACAAACAGAAATTAAGTTAGTGCACTATTTCTGGATACTTATTTATATCTTGTTACGCCTCAAAATGCAGCAGGTTAAAGAGCAATTAAATTTAATATGCTGCTTCAAATACCCATACTTGTAGTTTTCTTTGTACTTTTCCGAATCTAAAGTGATATCATTCTCAAAATTATGAGCTCGTTTCAGCTAAACAAATTGAAAACATCAACAAATTTTATACATAAAATACCTTTTAGGATGTGGCGCAATAAATAAAATAAAGAGACTGGATATTTCTCGTAGGAGGTTTTCACGTTTACAATACGCTGGAGGTTTTTACTTTCACTTTTATTGTCTTCTTTTTTTACCTGCCCTCCAAAATGTCATGTGATAAAACGAAGTTCCTGACATTAACCTATTCACAGGCAAAAGCGCAATAAAGAGAAGTTAGAATTAGATAAATTAAAATGGATTTGATTTAATAACTCTCTGTTTCGCTATAGTATTTGTTATCGAGTTTATGCTTACGCGCATTGTACAATTGCAGTAAAATCCTTCCTAGCATCGCCTAGCATTCAAAACAACTTGGAGGCTACCATGTTACTAAGAAACTCTCTGAAAGGTTAATTTTTCACGCCGTTAGAGAGCACTTCATTTCTGTATGTTAAGAATCTTGTTAGTTTACAAGGTGGAACTGACTGGGCAAGTAGGACCATCGGTCATTTTCTAAGCTATGAAATAAGTGATTTGTTTTTGTAGATGTGTTGTTATTATCCTTCAATTTTTATAATCTTCGCTTTTTTGTCATCCGCAAATAAAACTGTTAAAACGTCCTTGTAAATATCTGTAAAGTTCTGTTTTTGAGATTTGTAAAATTTAATGTCTGTAGGATCCAATTCCACGCAATATATGTGGAACTGCATCTGCAAACTGTTACTGTAATTCTACTAATACTCAGAAATAATTGCCTGATTGTCCTGCCTGCCGACCCATTCAGCGATGAAAAAATAATGTCTGGATTTTTGTGCTACTGTCACCTCAAGCTAACGGGAGAATGAGATATTTGATGTTCTTACAAGTCTGGTATATCGATTTTATGTCTGATGAATGCGCTGCGTTTAATGTCTTCAATGTTTCATACATTATGGTGTGGAGAATAAAAGCCATCTTTTGCTCTGGATGTGCTGCAGTATTTGGAACAAATATATAAAATTAGATCACTCCTCAATCTTCGATATGTTAAGCTTCTCAGGTGATTCTTAATAATTTTAGTAATAATGCTATTGATGTTACCTTATCTCATGTACTCCACATTGGCAAACCTAGGATATGAAAGGGCTGACCAAGCAAGGGTTGACCAAACAAGCTATAACTTTCAAAATAGCACAACAATGACACTGCTTACGTCTTTCTTAAGGAAAAAAGTTGGAATACATCAGTTCTCAAGTGAAATGAATTAATTACACAGAAATTCTTCTACTCTCTCTCACTAAATAATTTTTTTCTTCTACTTCTCAGACACTCAATAATAAGCATTTTTTCTTCATTTTTAGAATTAGTAAACTTCTAATTCAGCACGGGGTTTTCAAACTTCATTTATCAAAACATATTTTCTTTCATGTCCGCCAGTTATTAATTTGACAGCTTTATCGTTATTTGCAGGTGTAATCAAAAAACCAAACTAGTGTTTAAGGCGGAACTTCATAAAGAAGCCTTCAAATAATTAAATGTATCAACTTTGATTAATGACTCCATTTCAAGTACGGTAAATTCATGTAAATCCCGGAATTTGAGCTACTGACTAATGTAATCGTGAGGTTAGGAAATTTCACATTGAAAGGTTCTTTAGAAACATATGTTCCTTCAGAACTTCTTCATTTAAATTTTTTGAACTCTACGAAGGTGAATTAATCAATAAATTTTATCTTTCATTACAAGAATTTTCCATTTGACTTGAAATTTGCATATAATTTTCTTATCTAGATACACTCCAACACTTTTTAAGTGGAATTTAATCTCCTCCGAATTAAGACCACTTCTAACTCACTGTCAACAGATTTTCAGATTTCGACTTTTCAGTACAGCAGTTTTAAATTATCTTCCAATTTATTTATATTAATTTGATCCTCTTGAAGATCAATGGTTTTAGTGTCTACTGATCTTGATCTCCTCGCTTTCTGTTTTAGCTTAGAAATAATTTTAGTAATTTTTAACTAATCAAAATGTTTTAAAATATTCAATATTCGTTCAATATATTCCCTGAACACATTGCTTTTAATAATTGCAAAGATTATTCCAATATGTCTGCAGGGATAACAAAAATACAAAAATGTAAATTCAATAAAATAGCAGTGAATGCATACCTTTTGGTTTATTCTACTGTTTTTGTCAACGTGTTCGGAGATGGCGAATATCCTTGCTTAAAAGTTCCCAAAACTCAAACTTTCATTAGAATTTACAACAATTTTCAATTACTGAATCTTCTAGCAGGACAACGCTCCATGTCCCAAAGCTCGAATTGTGTTGGAATGGTTCGAGTAGCTAAGGATGAATTTCAATTAATGTCCTGTCCACCTAACTCGCGTCATATTAACTCGATAGAGCAAATTTGGTATGTCATGGTGAGGCAGTTCAGAGCTCATTCACCACCACACTTAATTATTTACAACGTTGATAGGAATTCAAAATACTGAGCACATAAATCCACTATACTACATTCAGAAACCAAACGTTGAGTCAGTGAAAATGACAATTACGATATCTGAGGGAGGAAATCGTTCGCGATGCTATCGAATGCTGGAATTCTCTCCAGTTACGAACTCAGACGAATCAACTGACTGGAATGGTTTCCGAGGGTTTCCCCTTGGCTTAGAGTGAATGCGAGCCAATTTTTCATAGAAAGCACCCCACGAAGATATACGTTCCTTTGATAGATAGACGTCGTATATTTCTATGTAACTAATCTAGCCATAAAAGGTGTATCTTTTGGTTCACGTGTAACACCATAAAGCCACTCAGACGGAATAACGGTTAGTGACGTTGACAAACGCACGAAAGAGCCTGTTTCCGAATCCTGGAAAAAACACGGTATATGCGATGAACTGAAATCCTCTGAAGAAGCTAGTGGTAGTGGAAGAGGGATAAGAGATTCTCGGACAGAACGCCAGGCTGCTATCATTCGGAATTCTATTTGGGATGGAGACCTAGTATTTAAAAAGGCATAGCAATACCTAATATATCTATTTGAATGAACTAATACACGCCTTGTTTCAACCTGTATCTGTAATACTATAAGGAATTTAAGATTTTGAAGAAACACATTGTTTTATTCATTAAATGTACACTGCTTCTAATATTTGAACCCAAAATATCTCGTAAATTAATGTTGCCTTAATTTTAATTCTATTATACGTTTTCTTGGCTAGAGTGCCATTTAAATTTTTTGAACTTTACGAAGGTGAATTAATCAATAAATTGATAACAGTTTGCTTTGACCACCCACCAGTTCAATTTAAATTTAGCTTTACAAAATATAAACAGACAAATAAAAGGTTTAAAAATTGATCGATATTAAAAATATGTGTTTGCATAAAAATATAAAAATAAAAATTTTTATATGCTTTCTGGCTCCTAAATAATATATAATAATAATTTAAGATTTCAGTAGTTGAGTTATTTACAAATTTGGGAAGGCTTCGAAGGTTCACAGTTATTCCTAGTTTAACTGTTCTGGTTCCTGACCTCATCAGGCTAATCAATATTAACTGACCACTTAAAGTGCACTTCTATTTATGTAGTCCATTTGATGGATTCTGATCCCAAGAGTACAGATAATGCTCCGCTTTACAGAAAATTAACATCAGGCAGCCCAAATAATCACTCATATCTCTCGTGCTTTCTTTACTTCGGTTTAAAATATATTCTTTCTTCACTTAATAAATATGAGAAAGGCGTGAAAAGAAATTTATAAGTAATTTGAATAAGCTAAATGGAACAGCTATTCATCATAAAATTCTGCAATATTTTAAGAGAAATTCAACCTAAGTTGCTAAAAACGGATAAAATTTCACATGTAAAAACACTAACTTTCCATTTCAGTAGTACTGTTGACTCTAGACACGTATTATTTCGAATTACAATGTCTCAAAATGAAACAGGAGAAACAAGCAAGAGTCCACAACATTGTTGCCAGAAATATTTATGATTTATTAGCAAGAAAAGAATCAAAATTTCGCAAAAAATACCACACAGCGTCAGAGATATCACAATTTTGTTGAGATAGTTTCGTATGATCACATGACCTCTGATGTCATCACGAATTCAGTATTCATTGGTTCCGTCAGATATGGAATGTAGTTGTTATGAGGCAATTGTCGCGGCACCAAATGTTCTGGTACCAAATGTTCTGGTGGTCACGGGACCAAATGTTCTAGTGTTATGGTACCAGACGTTAAATACTAACTGTTACAATTGAAACCTGAAATTAAATAATTTGCCTACAATAATATCAAAACCAAAACTTCATTGCGTTGTGTTTAATCTTACCAAAAGAACTAATCCGAACAACCCCTAAGACCAAGCAGGAGCACTGGTGTTAAAAACATTCACACAAGTCATCATAAGAAAAACTCTGAATCAATTATATATATATAACCAAGGATATTTATTGCAGCATTATAAGGAAAACACTCAATCTTTCAACTTAATTTCGAGATCTATGGTACCAGGGTGACAACTATTTAAAATAATGCATTTAGAATTATAATATATATTGCTATTTTCAAATATGCACCGAGATGAATTAATCAAAAATTTACACCGTAAAAATTAATATTAACTTTTCATATGCAGTTATCAAACTCTGCTGGCCAGCATAAAAATACACAGGAATTTAATGAATCACCGAGCATGGTGTCTTTACCAATATTGATAGAGATTACTTAGTTCAAGAAATTTCTTAATTTACTCAGGTAAAAATTACATACATCAATTTAGCAATCCCTTAGGCAGTTAGAAAATATTACATACTCATGTAGACCCGTTGGAGAAAAATGATTACATTTATTCCTACATTCAATTACTCAATTAAAGGTAAAGTAGAATTTAAATTTTTAATCGTTCCTTAATTTGCAAAAGTTAAAGTTAATTCTCAACCAAAAGTAGTAACAACTTAAAGTAAAAAGGTAAAATTTAGATAAGTTAACAAATTTAATACCCTGTCTTAATTCATTATATACAAATTTTAATTACATTCCAAGTTAAAGTTAAAAGTCCTAAATAGAGTAATAGTGCAGCAGTTGCTTAAATAAACAGCCTGGATTTAAGATCCAGCAGAAAAACCTTTGACTAAAGGTTAAATAGAATTTAATTGGAAATTAAATACACATACAATTACTCCTTACTTTAAGAATTCATTACTGGAAAATTTTTCTTCAATTAATCAAATCTCTCAAAAATTTTAATTAGCCTTATTTCTTAGGAAACATGTTCACGGAATTTAGGTTGCAAGCTGTCCTCAATTTCAGGTGAAATTAACAATTAAAAGTTGAACTCACTTGAAGGGAAGAAGTTGAAACTTATTAACGCCTTGCTAGTTTATCAGATGGAACAATCTCCAGACGAGCAATCCTTAGCAGATGTTGAACGAGGGACTCCGGCGAGAAATCTGGACACTGGGGTCAGACAATATGAAGATGGTTAAGTGCATTCGTGCAGCAAAACAAGAGCTCCTAAAGGTTCCTCCCTTTTCCGTCTAGTCTCATCCTGGCGAGTTGATGGTAGTACTCGAGTTGATGGCAGTACTCGGATCTAAGTGACCGTTCAGGTAGAAGCCGGATAAAGCTGGACCCAAGCCGCATCCACTATGGCGTCAACGCATTGACCCGATGAGAAAAAAACACCATTCTCGACTCCCACACGGGGATGGCAAAGTGCGGAGGAGTATACGTTTCAATTCATAATTTTAGATGTACATCTTTAGGACGTAAACATGTCCACTACCGGACCCCCGGGTCAACATTTGCTCTTCCAGAGGAAGAAAAATGAAGCGTCTTCTTTCAGCCGCAAATCCCAGGCAAAAAGGGCTGAGCATCGCCTTGCATGACGATTTTAATCGTCCAGAATCCAGAATTTTCGAAAATCACCAAATTTGGTGAATTAGTATGCAAATCTTGCCAAACACAAAACAGTGCTGCGAAAACTTACTTTTTCCTTCTTCACACCAAAAAAAAATTCCACCCTCGCCACCCCCTTCGCCAACAAGGAGGGGTGAGGGAAAGAATGCAACAACCCTACCACGCAACCGGACGCAGTACATGACCTTCACGAAGAAGTGCTCAAAAAAGACCCTTATAGCAGAATAAATTTTTAGATAAGAAATTCAACAATTTTAGCAATTAAATGGGCATAATTCTCCAACGGGGCGACGTACAGTCATGAAAGTAGATTCATAAGAAGGGTAAATTTTTTCTCTTTAAGAGGTATAAATTTCATCCATGTGAATAAAAAGGAAGTATTTTTAAATTT
>KK114233.1:160404-176709 GCA_000611955.2 Stegodyphus mimosarum | reverse complement strand
GGTTGTTTATCTTGATTTGATTTAAACTGTATTTATTTATTAAGAGCAAAATGTATACAATGTTTATATAACATTTACTATTTCTGATCAATCTCAGTAATAATTTGTGAATTTTATATCTTTGTTTTTACTAGTTAGGAAACCTAGCCTTATATGCCTGCAGGTTGGAATGCAATATTTGATAATCCATTTTCATAAATAAAATAACAGTAATTAATAATTTAATGAAATAATAACAATGAATTCATTAATAATATTCGTTACTATTAGATGATTAGAATATGATTCATTACTATTAGATTTTGAGATGAACTTAAAGCAGTAATAAAGCTTTAAACCTGTTTTCTTTTCATAATTTTGTTATTGTAATATAAAAAAGAAAATCAGAGATATATCAGTTGCGTTTGATTGTTTAACTTTAATAAATATTACTTTGGACTATCATGAAATTGGATTTTGTTTACGTTAGCAGGAAAAGCATTCTCCGAATACTCATACATGCAACCTGTTTTATACCCGCAGTGTGAACCGAAGTCTGATGAGATAATTTCTTAACTCTTTGCATTTTTGTGGTGATAGTACAGGGAGAGCTCTTTTAGGCTTCTTTTTAATATTTGTTGAAGAGAATTTTAATCTACGATTTAAAATTTTAGAAAATATAAATTTATCAAAAATATTTTTCAGAACAGCTTAAATGTTTATAAAGAATTCTACGGCAATTTACTTTCATAGGCGAATTTCGTACAAAACCATCATTATATCCAAAGTTTGATTTTTCCTTGATTTTAAATGAAATGGATATACGTATGTTCTACATAATAAATTTTCTAACTTATTTTAAAAAGATTAGTCTTTCATACTTTCAAAAGAATAACGGCATATAGGGTATTGACATTTGCAGTGCAGGAAATATATTTTTTTATATTTTTTTCAGGAATCAAAATGATTTCCCAGGAATATTTTAAAGCAAAATTAAGAAAATTGTTTATGACAAATTTTTCATAAAGTATCCTCTTAGATGCCTTTTTATTAAAGTGCGAAATCTTCTCTTTGACACAATAAAGAATCCGAATCATAAATGGAGTAAAATAAATTTATGAGAAATAACTCCAGAGTGCTGTAATTCCATGTAAAACTGTAATATGAAACTTTGGAGGAAACTACAATATATTTTATTCATAAGCAATCACCTAAAATGTCTAATTTATGTACTGCTGAGTGATAAACTTAGGTTAGCAAATTTAATCAGTTATTTCAATAACTTTTCTTAATCAATTTTTTTACGGGCCCACCAGCGGCTAGCGCTTAAGTTGCTGAACACTGGTGGTTTTCTCTGGTTCGAATCACAGCGAACAGGTTGAATTCATGGATGGTTTTTGTCGTAACGTTTGTATAAGCCAGCTTTACTGAGCAAGTACTCGACGAAGGCATCCCTTTACTTACACGAATAGCTATCGACAGATTCAGTATAATCCAGCGAACGAACCAAATCTTGCCAATCAAATCCCAGAGAACAGGCTGGTTAGATGCAGAATTTTCCATCAGGAACATAAATACGAGCAGTTTTCTCTTAAAAGGTATCCACTAAATCATCCCCTAATGTTCGTTATAGAGCCAATAGGTTATCTTGATGCTGGAGATATTAGGTTATCTTGATGCATTTCTACGCCTGTGAAAAATGAGCAATGCTCTCGTCGGGACTCGAACCTGGACCTCTCAAAATACGCGCCGAGTGTGCTAACCATTATACCACGAAGGCATGCAGAAAGGAGGGAGAAAATACTTTATAAGTTGCCTCAAAATAGGGCTGCCTTCGTAGAGCTGTCATCCCATGTGTGAAGCGCACGGTGGTTTCCCGTTTATTCAGTTTTCCTTTGCTTACATTTTTGGGGAAGTGCTTCCTATTCGGACGAATAGTTCTACATGAATTTATTTTGTTTTCATTTAATAAATAAACGTTTCTTTGGAATATACCGTCTACATATTACTCGCCCTTTAAATCTGACAATAATTTCGTCTATCGAGAGTTCATTTGCATATTTCAACTGCAAAAACATTTTTTATGTTTAATTGAATTTAATTAGTCAAATGCCGATTTTTCACTTGTAAATTGTTTAATTTTGATGAAAACTAACTAATAGATTTATTTTCCGACAATTCGTTGCAGGGGAAATTTTTATGTTTCACAGAATTCTTATGTCGATCAGATAGCGTCTTGGAATTCTTTTGCCAACGTTTCAACACTTATGCGCTTTTTGCGTTTTTGCACCCTTCTTCGGAAAGCTCTTCTCTATGCATTTATTCTACGAGGGATTACTTACGGGGTTGAATGGTGTGGCCGTTAGGCTTCTACCCATGTAAGAGTGACACCCTGTGCGAGGGTAAAAAAGGAATTTTGTTTGCGTTGCTGTCAACGAAGGGATATTTGACCTCACTCTTTCACCTTGAAGACTGTATTTCAAGTTTCAAGGATGTCCGCCAACTTCTGGTTTCCGTAGAAGACGTTTCTTACCTCCACGTTTCCACGTGGCCATTACACGAAGAGACCTATTCGCGTTTCACCATTGTGGGTTGCCTAAAATTTGGCCTCTTCTAGCACCAGAAGAAGGAAAAGCGGCGGTAGCGCGGGTTAGGATTCAGATCGAGAGGAGAGAGCAGCGAAGACCAAAGGTTGGAGACTGCGATGTAACTTCGAGAAAATCATGTAATCTAATTTTTCAGCATAGAAAAGAAAATGGCTTTCAGATTGATTGTTGAGTGGCAGCCCCCGGATGAAAGAGACAGAAGGGCAGTCCACGGAGGTATTTTGGATGGAGAGCCTGGCCTAGGATACCGATACTCTTTTTAGTTTAACTAATTGCTCACACGTTTTCCTTTATTTTTACAGATGTCCACTTCCTTGCGGGATGGATTTGTTTCCCCGCGAAGTTTTCTGTTCGTGATTCTTGAAATATGTGTGCAAATGTTCAAAGTTCTCATGTACTAAATGAAGTGGGCCCACTGCACTTTTGATGAATTTTAAGTAATTTAGACAGGTATGTTTCATATTTGGTTCAATTTTTAGAACACTTGACCTATTTAACTATTAGAATGTGCATTGCTATCTGTGCTAATGTGCAACGCTTTTTTTTTCAATTTTATAAAGGTACTAGGTTACACCGATATTTTGTATTGATATATTTTTACACTTTACACATTTATTCAGTGCAGTATTTAGTACTGATATGTTTTTATACATCAGTACTAAATAATGTAATTTAGTACTGATATGTTTTTACACCTTACACTTTGTTCAGCGCATTATTGTTTGACATGATTACTTCCACTATGTTCTTGAATTGTATGTATAGTCATGGTACTCATAGGTACTGAGAATGTTAAGGTTTAAACAGAAATATGTAGCAGTACCAGTACGGTTCCTGCCAAGCCTGAACCTACCACCGAATAAATGATGGCTGCAGTCGTGTGAAGACTGTTTATTTACTCCAGAAGTCGAGGTTCTTTAGACATTGGTCTAACCAGTTTACTGGACTCCTTCCATAAAATGGTCGGTTCCAGAAATTCCTACCAGTTGACTCCCAGGGATTGTGTCCGACATCATCAGGCCCAGGCGAACCTGGTTACCAGCGGGGGCCACGAGGATGTCGATATCGGACTGAGAGGCTATATGGTAGCGGGTCACTGCCCCTGCAGCGGCACCCACTCTCAGAAGGTCTAGATTCAACCCCGGATTTCCTCCTATAAAATGGTCGGTTCCGGAAATCCAATACTTTCCTACTTCAAGGGAGACTCCCCGCTAAATCAGAGACTAGATGTCGAAGCTGTATCCGGTGCGTGGAAGCTGCGTTTGGTGACGAGTGTTTAAAAGACTGTACTAAACTTCATTTAAAATCTCGCCAACAGAAGCCCAAGAAAACACTTCAAAAGCTCGTCGCAGATGTTATAAGGCTCTCTCCTCTCGCTTTTTCGGACTGTCCAATAGAAAAAAAGGGAAATATTATCCCTGAAATACTTCATGGATGGTATCCGAGATTCTGAGATACAGTAATCCCTGAAAATATCTGAAGTCAAGTACTTGAAAAGCACTCTAGTATATACCATGGAATTCAGGCAGCCCAGCAAGCCACTCACACAGACCGCCACCCAGTCAGAGCTGAATACGTCCAGGAGCCAGAGGATCACGTGATTGCTCGTCTAGACGATTTAACCAGACAAGTCAATGTCTTGAGACGGAATAGGGGAGACGAGAAACTGAACCTAAAATTCTGGAACTGGGGTGCTGAGCGCCAAGCAAAAAGAACGCGTATATTGTACGTATATATGTCATGCATACATGGTATTTCAAATCAACATTCCATTACAGATGAGTTAAGGTTTGTAGTGGTGTCATTTCTACAGGATGATTTCTAAAACCATCTTTCAACAGAATAATGTGCGATCACATATCGCACTCAAGTTTTTCTTGATACACAACAGGGTTCGATTATGCGTTTAATTGCTTATGCATCAGAACGTCCTACCCTTCATATTTTAGTCTGTGACGTCTCACACATTAGCACATCAAAATCCACTAATCACTAAAACAGAGGTACCCTGGCAATGATTTACTGCTGCCTGAACTGCCCCAAACTGGCATTTAAAATTTCTTCAAAATCTACGCTTCTGAATATGCACCGGTTCATGAGAGAAATATTCAGTGTTGGTAGCAAGACATTTAGTTTATTCAACATATTTTAAATCATCATTGTATTATGAGAAATCTGCAAAACAAACTCAGCTGTGATATGTTTTGTCGTTATAGGTGTCGCACTTTTAATGAACATGGTTGCATTTAGCATTTCAATTAACCTGATACCTAGTGCACATGTTATTTTTATCACTACTCAAAAATTGTTTTGCGATCGGAAATTATTTCAACGATAATTTAAAGAATATTTGTTTTTACATATTCTAAAAAAATAATTAAATGGAATCCAGCCTATGAAAGGATGAAGGGATAACCTTAAAATGTTGAAGTATAACGTAAAAATACGCAGACGAATTATATTGATACTAACAAATCTGTTTCCAAAATTCAACAATGCAATATTCATTGTTTTCAGTACACTGATTTCATTTTTTTTCTTTTTTTCCAGAATTCTCAACATAGTGTTATATGCTATTTGAATACCTATTACTTAGATTAAATTCATCACAAAATTCATAATGCGGTAATAATAAAATATGTGATGACGGTCATATACCTTTACTAGCAATATTATATTGATAGTAGGAACTAATTAAAAATTGAGAAATAAATTTCATTCAAAATAGCAGCTTGTAAAATTTAAATAAAATTTAAAATTTAACGCGAAAGTAATTAATACGTATATATGCTACAACATCTTTCAACGACAGTAGATTAACCGGTTTAGAAGATTCCAACAATAGATTTTCTCTGGCGATAAAGCCCTGCTAAATAATTGCAATTCTATATCATTATTAAGAGTTTAACAGTTTCGTGACTTTTTTTAGCTCCATGCTTTAAAAAAATTTATTTCTTATAAGTTAGAGAAGAAAATGTTTTTTCTTCCTTTCCGTTCAAACTGAGTCTGAGTATGTGGATGCATTCTTTTCTTCTCTTCCTAGAAACACCTAGTGAATCGCAAAACTTCTTTGTAACGATTTTTCTCTTTGTAAGAAGGTTTTATGTTGTTATTACCAACTGGAGTATTATACTTCTTTCAAAACATGTAATATTTCCGTTAAGTCAATATTATCATAACCAAAATCTAAGACTTCGGGGATTCGAGTGCTTTTTTTCTATTTAACAGTAAAAAGTTGCATATTAAATGAGATACCTACCTTGTTTAAGATGACGAAATATGAATTTTAAGTGAAACATTCTTACTTTTTCCAGGATTTCTTAAATGAGTATTTTAATAGAATTTTCAAAACCGGCGAAGGATTTATTAATCTTGTAAACATATTGTGGAGAATTTGAATACTGATCAAAACCAAAGCTATTAGTTTAAGGGTATATTATATTTATAATATTAAAAAATAATACTGTTTTTAAGAAAAATAACAGACAGTCAATTCAGTTCAGTTGACGATGAACGGAATACCTCGTCTTTATCAATGGTTAACATGCATTGCTCCACATTCAACATTAACTAGATTAATTAAATAATGATAACCAATTTAATTACACTTTTTATATTACAATATATAATTTAAAAGTATAAATTTTGAAACATATTTACCTGAAATGAGAAATAAAAATAAAATGCAATTGCATTAAAGATTGTAGAGACGTTAGGTATTTTTTAAAGCAAGAGAGATGAAAAATGAGCAATGCCCTCAGCGGGACTTGAACCACGGATCTCTCGAATACGTGCCAAGCGTGCCGACCACTACGTCACGCAGGGATGCCAAGAAGGTTGGAGAAATACCTTATAAGATAAGGTTAGAAAGGTTCACAGTTCGTGGACTACAAGATGTCTTATGTGATAAGGAGTCTTGAAAGGAATGCCATCAGCTGCAAAAACTTTAATGCGCTTAATTAATTTAATTCTTTAAGCGGCATTAAGGGAGGCTTTCTTTAAGCAGCATTCTTTAAGCGGCATCTTTAAGCGGCTTTAAGTGGCATAATGATCGGAAATCCAATGTTCCTACGGACACAATGATTAGTATGAGCAAACCTATGTTTATAGTAAAACATGGCGAACGGACCATGTCCTGTTACGTATCTTGATTGCTGCAGAATCGAAATTTTGGGATTTAAATCAACTCTTAACAGATGGTTAAAGATGTGCCTGCTTTGTTCATAAAATTTCATTCTTCTTACCATTTTTAGTGATTGTCGAGAGATATTTTTTAAGATATGATCTCGCCAAGGAATGGTAACATGATTGGCATTCTAATATTCAGCGGCCTCTCTTGGTCATTGGTCAGGCAATTCATTGCCATGTGTTCCAACGTGAAAATTTATTCAACAAATATTCACAATAATATTTTTTATGTTTTGTTGTAATAGCTGAATCTTGTAAAATAAGGTTGTAGATAATTGAAATTGCAAATAGTATTGAGTAGTATAGATATTTTACTAGGATACTTGAATAAACAATATTATTGCTTCCGCAATATTTTTTACAGTTGCTTTAATAATAGCTAATACTTCTGCTTGGAGTACGCTATTTTCATCTTTAAAGTGTTGTTTCCATATATACTTAATAAAACCTCAAGTAGAAAAATGCGCATCCCATGTTTTCAAAATTTTTTGGGCTGTCGGTATACATTCTAGGTATCCGGTTGCGATATGATAAATGTTCAGAGTGCGTGTTTTATTATTTTTATTAAAAGATATATTTTTAGGTTATTTCCTTAAATGTTATCTGAAGTTTTTTTTAATATTCATAATATAGTGGGTTAAATACTTCTTCGGCAGAGCTTATTAATATTCTAAATAAATTTTCTACCTGTTTTCGCATGTTAGGAAAGAATACAGCATTAAGCAAGGAAAATTATATTTGCAGAGATCGTAATATAAGATAATTCTGAAAACCCCACATCTGGAAAGACTTATTTTGATTGTTTCCTGAAAATAACTCATTTAAGGTAGAAATTGTGTTTAAAACCTCTGCTCATTTTTCATATTTGTTTGTTCGATAATAAAATAAGCAATGCATACCTCGTTTTTGCTTCGCTGCTCATGATACTTTTGTTTAGAAACGTTAGTCTTAGGTTTTCAGTGCTAGCAGTTTAGAAACATTTGCCCACTTTAAACAAGATGCAATAAAATGTATTAGGAAATAATATTGCGTGCACTGTTTTCTATCTAAACTTAATATTGTAGATAAAACTAAAGGAACAGTGTTGATAATATTACGGAATTTATACTTAATTCGTAATTTAATAATCTAGTTTTTTGTGATCTAAAATCAGGAAAACATTAAATTTTCCAACCTTAAACCATAAACTTTCTAACAAGAAAAATTATAAAATTAATACCTCTGGAAGATTTTATTAAATATGCGTATTTGCTTTAAAGTTCATTAAGACGATGAATAGTGATTATGAACTCAAAGTAATTTATGCACTGTAAATTTACTTTCATCGCTTTGCGTTTCAAGTTTATTGCTTTATGGTATATTTATTTGTTGTTAGGTTTGTATGTATACGCTTGTATATTTTATCTGGACGGTTATCAAATAGCGGCAAACGTTGAAGATTTTTGAAATCTGTTAATCAGAGTTAGTCAAAATATATCCATTAAAATGTTTTAAATTCATTGTTTATACAACAATTTTAACAGAAGACCTGCTTGTCACCAGGAAGGATTCTAAAAAGTAAAACAGCTTCGGGTGCAAAGTTAATACGACAATATCCATGGAATACATATTCTAAAATTAAAAAATGTATGAGTTAGCTTATATAAAAGCCATATCTGTGTTATGAAATGTATACATTCGTTTTTGAATTACGGGTTTACTTTTACATGGAAGATATTTATTTTTCTTTGCCTGGATGTCTCTCATTTTATCAAAGCAAAAGTTATAGAAGAAATTTTTTTTGAGGATAATGCTGGTAGAGAAAATGTTCATGGTTTCACTATTACCAATATAACCTTACTGTAATGGTCGAGTAACTCTTAAAAGAATGATTTTGAATGCAAAATTATTGCTTTGCGTTTAATTACATAATCGCAAATAAAAATTTAATCGTACTAAAAGAGAACATAAACCAATGAAGAGAAATACTAAAAACTACTAATAAAATTGTAACATTTGTTTTATGTATTTTAAACTTTAATTCGAAAACTGAGGTAAAGAAATTTTCTCAGGTAATTAGAACAAGAAAGATCAATACTTAGGAAGCAAATTTTATATTAGAAACTCAAATTGCAGAACTAAGTTTCCCCAGCAATATTCGATTAATTATGGGAAGTAATGACATTGTAAGATTATTATATTGCCCAAAATCATGAGCAGAAATTGGATCACAATTACAACATTGCAATTTATTCGACAAAATATTTAAATACATCGTTACTAAAGAAAGCATTCTCTTTAAACAATTTCTTTACAATAGAGATAAATTTAACATTTTATCCTAATGTTTCAACATTTGAAGAAAACGCTTAAACTGACATATGACTCAGATGATTTCCAAACCATTTGATTAGTGAAATATCTGAAAAGAGTAAGAGGTACACTGAGCTTAAAAAAGAGCGCGACTTAGGATATCTTTTAGACTTATATATAGCATTGTCCAAATATAGGTACTGTGACACAAAAAAATTTCTGAAATAAAATGCCAATTTTTTCCCATATTTCGATTCTACGACTCAAATTATGCCAAACTACCAAGTTCTGTAAAAATCGCTAGAGTAGATATTAAAAATTAGCTGTCAATGTTTTAGCTCCTCAGTGTTAATTGATTTTGATACATATTTATTAATACCTCATTTTTTATTAAACGCATTTAATTCCTTCTTCCAGAATTCGAAATTTGGTTCATTCCAAATAAAATTCGCCCATTCTTAAGATTTATATTTAAATTTTGTATTTTTAAATAATTTTTATAAATTTTCAAAAAACATTTTGAATTATAACCTATTAAATTTTAGCATCATCTTAAAGTATATGTATTTCTAGGCATACCTACAAAAAATTATAGTTTTGAAATTTGGCATATTTGTTATAAATGATACTAATTCCAAACGTGGTTTACCTACTTTGTTAAAATTATTTGAAATAATGCGCGATGACCTTTTTTTCCGCACCTTTACAATGAAAAAAAAGGAAAGAAAGGAAAATTGGTTTATATAAATTAAGAAGTTCGCCAAGGGAATTATTCTTGGCGCAAACTGAAAAATTGCGTCACTATAAATATATGAATTTCTCTCTAAATTTGGCACCAAAGTTTACGAAATTTAATATATGGGCCTAATTTGAGCCATAGAAACGAAATATGGAAAACGTTGATATGTTATTTCAGAAAAAATAGGATTTTGTATCAAAATACCTATGTTAGAATGATGCTATATAGAAATATAATGCATGAAAAATTAATCATCTTACACAGTTTAAATTGTGATATATTATTCAAATGCATTCCTACACTCCCACATGTATCTTTTCCTGGAATTATCAGAAGTGTTCCGTCTGAACATATAAAATATTTCATCAAGTTTTGAATTCAAATTAAAAGAAAATATTTCAACCGATTTGCATGTAGTAGGTCTTTACTACACCACGCATTAAAAAAGAAAAAGAGCGAATAAAGACAATGAATAAATTCACTGAAAATAATTTAGCATAATTTTGTAAATTAATTTGCCATTTATGATCAGTTAATTGCATTTTCATCATTGAAGTAGTTTCATGTTAAAAATGGATAAACACTGGGTTTTAAGACTAGAGTTATGGAAGCGGTCATTTTGAAGGCAAACGAAATTAAATTTTTCGTATTTTAAAAATTTTTTAAAAATATTTTGATATTGTATGATTTTTTTCTAAATATATAGCAAAATTACAAAAATAATTTATTTGGTATGTTTTAAATGATAATTTTTATATCTAACTGTATCTATTTAGAATTATGACTAGCGGTCATTTTGACTGCTCTTCTTCCTCGTTTAGCAAAAGGCTAATTCAGCTTCGAGTACAGCATCTTGATGCCATTTGTTTGGGTTTTTAATTTCATGCCAAATGTTATTCGACAGTTGACTGGAACAGACGGTGAGCTCAAAGAACGAGCGAAGAGGTTTGATGTGAAATGTTCTCAAGAAGCGGATTGCAAACTGATGCCGAAAGTTTTTGTGATTTCGTAGACAGTAGGAGAGTTATACATCGCAATAAACTCAGCAACACTCTTGCATGTGAAAAAGGAATGGCTTATTATAAGATTAAAATATCCATAGATTTCGGATACTGTAAATGATGCAAAATTTCAGCACGTCTTACATAGCATTTGATAGCTGGAATACGTTGCACTTAATATAATGAACTGGGAAACGTTATTGACATCTTATAAGGTATTTCTCCCGCCTTCTTCGCATGCCTTCGTGGCTTAGTGGTCAGCACGTTCGACGCGTAACCGAGAGGTCAGGGGTTCAATTCCCAGCGAAGGCATCATTTTGGTCATTTTTCAGTACTCTTGCTTAAAAAAAAAACCTAATGTCTCTACACTGGCGAATTTGGCGATTGTGTCCCCCAAAACCCCGGTCGCCCTTTAAAAGGGGGAGTACATAAGGCAATTCTCAGTCCTTCTTTGCATGCCTTCATGGTGTAGCGGTCAGCACGCTCGACGCGTAACCGAGAGGTCCGTGGTTCGATTCCCGGCGAAGGCGTTGGTCATTTTTCAAAATTCCTGCTTCAAAAATACCTAATGTCCCTACAATCTCAGAAACAAAATATGCACACGTATATATGCATGTATGCATATCTATATTCAATATACTTACATATTTATACAGAGAGACATAAATACAAATAAAAATACGCATTGTACCCACAAAATATCCTACCAAGCCTTTAATATATCGTATGTTCGACGTAATCATATACTCACAAATACAAAAATGTTTAAAAGATGCAAAGAGTCATGTTTTGATATTTTTAAAGTCAATGAAATCAATTTTGCAAAAATTACAAAATAAAACTTTAAACACATTGTACCTGTACTTAAATTTAGAAGAGTTTAATTTGCTATTAAAAAAATTGACTCCGGTGCAACAAAAATTGTCAGTTATTTGATATTAAATTTGGGATCATATTCGGGAGCCATATAGAAAACGTTTGATTTATAGTATTTGAATAGAACATGTGGCAGTAATTAGATAATTATTCGGATGATACACATTATTTTTGTGCATTCTGAATTGTAAAATGAATGAGCTGTAACGCTGTTAAGTGACCACCAGAGTGTTAGCACCAGAGTGTCGGTATGGTAAACAAATATAATGAGTTTTAAAAAGTGCATTCATTCTATTGTGGTTTATGCGCTATCGACGAAGCAGACTTAATTCAATGCAATAAGTTAAAATAAAATGCAAAATGCGTATAATTTAATATTCCGCGCAGGGAAATCATGTGGAGTATACATCAGATTTTTTCAGTTTATCATATCAATGTTCAGTTTTGTTATTAAAATGGCTTGTGAAAGTTTTAGCTTCTTATTATTAAAATTGTGTGTGTTAAGTTCATTAACGCATGTTCATTATCATGTTTCTCGCACCTATGCCACATAATATTTAATTCAAAAACAAAAGTGCAAAATATTTAAAAGGCCAAACTTCAGAATTTCTGATATGCACACTCGCGCGCTGGAGATAAAAATGTTTTATTCCGTACAGTATTGCCACTGTTCGAATCCAAATCGTTGAGTTTCTTAATAAAAACGTATTTAAGTTATTTTAAAACATGAAAGGCATTTTTCTTTTAATATTGAAAGATTTCAATATTAAAAAAGATGCCCAAAAGGGTTTTACATTCCGCTGCGCTCGCAGTCTACTTAGCCAGCTGTTGCATTCGGTCCGGCTAATCCATTTGTTTTGCCATTTTTTGCTTAATTAACAAGCACAATTTTCTTTAAATTAAGCCATATGCAATTCAACAGCAAAATCATAAGATTTGCATTTAATTTAACAAAACTTAGAATTCCCGATGCAGCGTTAAGTGTGGGCACACATTTTTTTTCGGTATTTTCGCAATTCCTCACATCAGTGTTCAGTTTTCTTAGTAAAATGACTAGAAAAATTGTTATTGTCTTTTTATTATTAACGTTTGTGTGTTAACTTTACTTATTAAAGATCACGACCTTTGAGTTTACGCCACATAAAATTCAATTTAACATTGAAATCACCAGATGTTTACAAATATTATACCTTTTGAATTTTCAGATAGGCAGATAAAGCGAGTACCATCGTTTTTCATAATGGGAGGAATGTACATACATACATGCAGAATCTTCATTATTTAATTCCTTTAAAAATGTCTTATTTCCGCACAGTGTTACTAATGCTCGCTTTCAAATCTTCGAGTTTGTTAATAAAAAATTCATTAAAGGTTTATAAAATATGAAATAGAAAATAAGACAAATTCGAAATTCAAAATTCGATCTTCCAGGCGCACATGTTTGGGTAGAGTACCACATTATTCAAAATGTGATGGCGCTGAGTACTGTCGTCTTTTTCACAGTGAGAAGAACATTCATACATTCATGCAGATTCTTAATTATTTTATCTTTTCAAAAAATACTGGGCTACAATATTTGGTAGCAACAATATGAAAGTGATGCGCCGTTTATAGTGATTTAATTCAAAATCCCGTTTCAAGAATAATAGCCCATTTGAGCTAACGCCTCTTTTGTGTTAATAATAAAACAAATTCAAAATTCAAAATTTAGGCTTCCAGGTACACATGTTCGATAAAAGCCTAATTTATTCAAAATTCGATAGCTGTAGGTATCATCGTTTTTTCATAATGGGAGGAACATACATACATACATACATGCAGAATTTTGATTATTTAATATTTTAAACAATAATACATGGCGATAATATTTCGCGGCAACAGTTTGAAAATCAATACAGCCGTTTATAGTGGACGACGTAAAATTCGTTTTCGAAACTAATAGCCCAAATAACAATGTGTTTTCCGATTTTCAGAAAAATGTAAGCCACTGATTCTCAACCTGTAGAGGGGCGCGAGAATATCCAAGAGAAAATATTATTTAAAAAATTGATTAACTGACTCAAAGGAAAGCACACATACACATAGAAAACAAAATACATTTCGACATATTTAATAACTAACTTATTAAAGTAAAACAACTTCTAAATTAAAGCTTACTTAATAAAAGCATACCAAATTAAAAACAAATTTAGTATTTATTAGTGACTTCCTTGGGCCTGTCTTGCAGAGCAACGTTTTTCGAAGGAAGGCTTCATGTTAGAAATAGCTACTCTCAGTTTTGTTTTCCTATTTAGCCGAGATCTATATTTTGTATTCAAAGAAGCCACAGCAGAAAATCCAGTTTCAGAAAGGTAGGATGTTGAAAATAGTAATAGAATGCGAAATTCCCTTGTTTTTACTGCAGAAAAATAATCCTCTACTCTTGACCAAAATTCAAATAGTGATTTATTACTAAATTGTCTTTTGGTTTCGCCACTTGTCGTGAAATCTATGAATTTTTCTTCCTCATCAACTGAGAGTCCTTCGGGAATGTTATGAAATGACTCCCTAACCCACTCGTAACTTGCTATCAGTTTGTCTTCAGCAAGATAATACTTTTTAAAATTCTTTCCCAGCATGGTTAAATGATTCTCAATAGTCACAAAAACAACTTTTACATATTCTTCTTCAGCCTTGTAAATTTTAGTACAATCATTCACATTTGCAAACATTGTTAGGTTTATTGGCTTTAAATTTCTGTTCTACGATTCAATTTTCTACAAAAAGCATTAACGTTATCAGTCGTATCCAATACATGTGTATTTGCTCCTTGGAGTTGAAGATTCAAGTTATTTAATTTCTCAAAGATGTCGACCAAGTACCTCAATTTCATCACAAATAAACCATCCCGAAAATTCTGGGCTTTCGGTCTGTTTTCTTCTTTTAGGAAAATGGCGATTTCTTCTCTTAATTCATAAACATGTTGCTAGAATTTCCCACGTGATAACCATCTTGCCTCGCAATAAAATAGTAACGCTGATGTATTGCACTCATGTTCTTAAAAAGTGATGAAAATATTCTTCATTTAAGGGATCTTATTTTGATATAATTTACTATGGTTACAACCGTAGTTAAACACAATATTCAGACCAGGACTTATTTCTCTCGAAATCAAAGCTTCTCTGTGAATTATGCAATGTGTTCAGACGCACTGAGGCAATTTTTGTTTTACAAGTGCTTGTATACTTTGGAATCTTTCGGACATTGAACGAGCACCAGCGGTGCATATACCGACGCAAATTTTCCATTCTATGTTTGCTTCAATCATTTAAAACAACTAATAATGTGAGCGCTATTGCTTTGAGTTTTATTGGTTTGCAGAAAAGTAATTCTACTACTGACATATTATCACAAAATCGAACATAGGCAATGAAATAAGCATCTTTATTTCTATCTGTTGCTTCATCAAGCTGTATTGAAAACAATTTGTCACTCAACTTCGAAAAAAGCTGACACTCCACATCTTCAACTATATCACCAATTCGACGAGCAACAGTATCATTTGAAAGAGGTATGGACTGCAATTGTTCTGCAAAATTATCTCCAAACATAGTTTCTGCAATCTCAATTGCTGCTGGCAAAATAAGCTCTTCACTAACGGCGTGAGGTTTTTTACATCAGGCTATTTTATATGAAATTTTGTAGGATGCAATTGAAGTTTTTTTATTCACAGACACAGTTTCTTTAAAAAATTATTTTTGCTTTTCATATGATTTTAATTTTTATTCGAAGAATTCGCTGGGTTTGTTGACGTACTCACTATGAAGCGTTTCGAAATGTCGTTTAAGTTTATTGCGTTTCATGCTGTCTGCGGCCAACATTTTTGAGCAAATGATACACAGGGGCCTTTCTTCTTCATATACTTCAGTACTGGTAAACCCCAAATTTAAGAATTCTTGAGAATATTTGATTTTATTTTCGGAATCACGCTCGTATGTGTACTTGTTGATGCTTGACTATTGTCTAATGCTCGCTTACGCCCGCTTAAAACATTATCCATGAGTCGGCATAAATCTGTTGCCGTGAATATTTAATATGGTGAATTGCAATTAACACGAAAACATATATAATCTACGATAATTCGGTAGCGATCGACTCGAATGAGAATTTAAACTTGCGTTACGGAATATTTTCTTTCTTCGTATGAGAAAACATTTGCTCTGCGCATGCTCGAAACGGCTTCCACAAACCATATTGCTTATTTTTTGTCTTTTCCTTAGTCATGCTTATGTTTTATTTCTTTTATTGTTCCAAAAAATAAGTATTCCCAGTTTCTAAACTTAGCTCACCCCGTCTAGGTTAACTTTCATTAACGAATTTTTTTTTTTACTTTCATATTCTTTTAACGTTGTCTTCCTGTTTGGCTTTCATTTCAATTGTATTACACTAGAAGTCCAGAAATCCGCAATGCTTGGGACCAGAGGTTGTGCGGATTTTAGGATTTTGCCGATTTCAGGACAGAAAAGCCAAATCATAATATTCAGACTAAAAGTGCAAAATAAATAAGGCATATTAGATACATTTACTTAAATTATTATGTACAATAATATACGTTATTACATTATTTTATTATATGCATTAATAT
>KK114233.1:122437-160386 GCA_000611955.2 Stegodyphus mimosarum | reverse complement strand
GAATATTTCATTATATTTTACTTGTTTCAAACACTTTTCTGATAAAGGTTTGTTTTAAAACTTTAGGTGCTCCAGAGTAAGTTTTTTTTGTAAATTCTACAGGGTCATAATCTCTTGCTCTGTGATACAGCTCTGCTGTTCTAAATATTTTAAGTATTTTCACCATGTTCCAAACCCTCATTAAAAGATATTTTCTCACTCTTATCAAATTCATTATCTGTGTCGGTGTTAACTATTATTAGACATTTTTAACCAAGAGTAATAGGATAGTAATTTCCCTCCAAACTCTACCTACTGGAAACTTTAATGAACCATTGTTAGACATTTTTTAACCAAGAAGCTCTGTATGAATGCCTTCATCAACAAATCATCCATATGCGAAATACTATTCAGTAATAAAAATATTCCCCGGTCTTTGAAAAAATGATGTGTTAAAATTTTGCAGTACCAGCCAGAAAATATAATAGAACTAGTATCAAGCATACAGTAATATCTGCGTGCTTTTATAGTCAACACAGGTTACCGCGGTTTGAGTGTACTCCACGTGTTTTAATGTTTTGCGAGACATATGTAGAGAAGTGTGTTTTATTAAAGGCATATTCTGCTTAAAATGTTTCCTTTAGCTTTTTCGATTAGTTTCTCCTAGCTGGTAACGTTTCAGTATATCATAAGTAGTTATACTCAAATGTTTCCCTATGTAGGAATATCATAGAACGATAACTAAGAAAATGTTTTTTTTACATATTAATGATAATATTTGAATAACAGTAAATAATCAAATGAATATAATTGAATTATACAAAAGAGTAATCAAATAAGATTAAAATAATAATTAAATAATTAAATCAAGATTAAAGAGATTTCTGATTAAAAAACATGCATAAAACTTGAAATTTATTGAAGATTTAGAGACAGTTTTTAAAATTACAAGAACCCTAGTTTATGAAATTCAAATGTTATACAGAAAAAAGCAATTTTTCATAACTGTGATATAAATTTAGATTGCAAATTATGCAACGAATTGAAATCAATGAATAAATTGGTTAATCATTTAATTATATTTCTATTCGCTTCATCTGTATTACATCGAGTGTACGCACGGGGTACACTAACTACGGATCTAAGCCTTATCTATATACTACTTCGTGGCTACGAAAGCTCTTACTAGGCCTTTATTTTCAACCGTTGTAACAGGAAGTAAATATACACTTCATTTTAGTCAGTTTTATGTGAAAAGTATGTAATGTAACATTTCATACTTTCCTGAAGTCCCTGTACTTAGATTTAGGAAACATTTGGATTCTTTCTAAAAAATAGAACACAAAATGTGTTACTTCCGTACAGAAAAATTGACGACGACATTTTGAAGTAAAATCGGAAATCATATTCAGAGCTCATATGCCAACATATGTGTGAAAAGTTTGCATATTCAAAATTCACGTTTTTTGACGACAGATTCAATTTGTATTGAAAGGTAAGATAAAAAATAAGCAGAATAATTGGAGGTTGTTTTTTTTCCTTTTAAGTTCCATTCTATGATATTGCTTTGTGATTTACAAGTGTCTCCGGTTTATAATTCTTTTACGTTTAATATCGGAAATAAATTTCATACAAGTAATTTTCATACAAGTCTAAAATATGGTATTTATTCGAGATATGTGAACATTAATATTAATATTCTCATGAATTTTTTTAAAATTTAGGATCATAGTCTGATTCATTCACTAATGAAAAAATTCAATAAACTATTTTTTTTTCTTTTAATTAATGCAAACATTATTATGAGTTCGATGCGTGTTAATACCGAAATCTTCCGCTGTTGTCTAGAATGCGAGTTGTGTAGGATTCTGTGAATAAAACTTTTATTTTGAAAACATTTATAATCTTCAATACTTCGCACAACAACCAGCTTGTAAATTCTCGTCACGTAATCTCTCAACATCAAAAACATTTTTCTAAAACTGATATTTGTTTTTACTTACGAACATATGCTAACATTTCGCTCTTCAAATTCTATACAGCTCCTAAATATTATCCCCCGAATTTAATACCAATTATTTTGGCCAATTTTTTGCCATACGGAAGTCAAATGTTTTCTATATCATATTTTATAACAAACATAAATTTCCTAATATAAATATAGGTATCGGGGGAAATACCAAACGTTATATTTAATAATTTTTACGAAATTTTTAGTGCCAAAATATACGTGCATAAATATTTGCGAAATTTTAAATATTTTTTGTAAATGTAAATATGCGTCTATGGACAAAGGTTACAGGAATAAAAGCTGGCAAAGGACATTTTTGGATGTACTGTATATTACTGATCAAACTAATTTTCTCTCAATGATCATTTACTGTAAGCATTTGTTCAGAGATTACAGAAATATGTGGTGATAATGACACGCAGCGCGCCTTCTCCGCCCCCCGTGTGCCGAAAAATACGGCAACCCTAGAGAGAGGTGATGAGAGACAAGGGCTGTTCGAGGTAGTGGCACGCATATTTGAAGTCTCGAAATAAAGATCAATTTTTGTTGTGTGATATGTCTTCTGAAACTTCTTGATTAATACAGAGAGAACATTTAGTGAAATAGAGGCAACTAGAATCTCGTGCGTTTTACAACAATTCCCTACAATGGTGACATCCGGACTTTGGTAAATCAGGCTATGCGAACAGCTCACAAGTACTTTCGGTTTTGACGGATCGCCATATCAAAACCTCCAAACCAGAACTTATGTTTTAAATCGATTTGTATCCTCCTGATAACAGATGAGTAGCAATTATAATTCATTTTATCATTTTGTTTTCTACTTATTATTCGCATTTTATTTTCTGTAATAGAATTTTTACTTTCCTTTTGGTTTAAACCTTGCACAATGTCGAAGTATATGCTGTCTAAATTCCAGTTTATACCCGATCAGACCCAGCTTTATGGTTTGTTATGTGTGAAAGTACATTTGCTCTCGCCACCTTTAAGTCTATCACAGAATCAATCACTAAATATAATTATGTAGTTGCTCATCTTCCTCCAGAGACTGTGTCATTAGTTCGGGATTTAATTATGAAGCCAGACTCAACTGATCCTTATACAAAGCTTAAAACTGAGCTAATAAACCGATCGAGAGAATCATCTCAGTAAGAAATTCGCCAGTTATTTGGAGAAGAATTAAGTTCTCGAAAACCTTCGAATTTGCTTAGGAATATGAAACGACGAGCGGAATCCTTAAATGTTCCCGACAACTTAATATTAGAATTATTCCTTCAGTGTTTTCCTTCGGCAGTTCAGTCTATTTTGGCAGCGGTTTTCTATTTAAATTTAGACAAAATTGCCGACAGAATCTTAGAAGTAAACCCAACCCCAGGGACTTGTGCCGTTTCTCGAACAGTCGATCAATCTATTGAGGATAACTTGCTTAAAGAACTAGAAAAATTAAACAAACATATTGCTCGTATTTCCCTTTCTCGAGGTCGTTCGCCAAATCGCGGAGATCGCAGTAAAGAAAGAAGCAGTTCGAAAAGGAGAGATTATTCTGTTTGTTGGTATCATAGAGGTTTTGGAAAACGATTTAGAGAAGATAAATGTATCAAACCTTGTTCATAAAGGGAAACGAAACCAACAAAGAATAGAAGCGACTTATTCTTTGCCTCAAATTTCACGTCCCCTGTTCGTTCGTGACCAGACAACAAACGTTTCATTCTTGGTCGATACCGGCTCTAACGTGTCCTTACTTCTGGCAAACAATTCACAAAAACGGAACTCTCCCCAAGAAACACTTCTCGCTGCTAATTCTTCAACTGTCCATGTTTATGGTTAAAAAACACTTTCTTTGGATATCAAATTAGGACGCCAATATGAGAACCTATAGCCTTTTTCTTTATGAAACTGAACAAAAGCCAACAGAAATGGTCCGCGTAAGATAGGGAATTATTTTCGATTTATTCTGCGATTAAGAAATTCCGACACATGTTAGAAGACTTAAATTTTCAAATTTATAGGGATCAGAAACCGTTAATATACGCTTGTAAGCAGAATCCTTAGAAATGTTCACCTCGGCAATTACGCCATTTAGATTTTTTTTCTTAGTATTCTACCGATATTAGGCATGTACAAGGTCCTAAAAACTTTGTTGCTGACGTTCGTTCGAGAATCGACATTGATTCTATAACAAAATCTCCATTTTTGGATTTTAAAAAAATTTCCGAAGCTCAATAGCTTGATCCGGAGGTACAAAAACTTCTCAAAAACAATACATCATCTTTGAAATTGGAATTCAAGCCGCTCCAATACTCCGGTGGTAACATTCTTTGTCACATCTCTACTGACGTTCCTCGTCCATTTGTGCCAAACTCCTTTCGCAGACTCATCTTTAATCATTTGCATAATCTATCACATCCAGGAATTGCAGCTACTACGGAACTCATGTGTTCTCGATATGTATGGCCCGATATGAAACGTCATATCAAATATTCGGTGAACTCCTGTGATTCTTGCCAGCGATCGAAAATAACCAGACATACTAAAGCACCATTTGGTACATTCTCTCTTCCTGATGCCCATTTTTCACAAATCCATATGGATATTGTTGGCCCGTTACCGCCATCAGAATGCAACATGTATCTTTGACTTTAATAGATAGATTTTCCAGATGGCCATAAGCCATACCTATCCCCGATATGAAAATGGCAGCTATTTTCAACTCATGGATATCTCGCTTTGGCTGTCCATCGGTTATAACAACTGACCAAGGTTCTCAAATGAGATTCGAAATGTTTGCAGAGTTTACTCACATTTTGGGAACAAACAAAATCGAAACGACAACCTATCATCCAATATCAAATGACATTATTGAAGGTTTTCACTGGCACTTAAAATCGTATCTAAAGGCTCATGAGATCAATAACTGGGCTAAAACACTTCCAGTTGTTCTACTTGGCATCCAGACAGCAATTAAGGACGATATACAAACATCTTGCGCAGAACTTGGGTACGGCACAACACTCAGGCTGCCTAGCGACATGATAACATCATCTGCGATATCTTCATGCGACACTCAATTCATCACCAATCTTCGACATAGAATGCAGCAATTAAACCCCATAGCGACATCTGCGCATTGTCGAGATAAGTATTACGTAAGTCCGCACGTAAAATGGTACACACATGTATACTTGCGTATCGACTGAGTCAAGCCACCACCGTACTCAGGTCCGCACTCAATTCCTCAAGAGAACGGACAAAACGTTCACAATTCAAATAAACGGTGTTAAATCTACGGTGTCCATAGACCGTGTGAAACCGGCCTACTTGCTTTCAGACTCTGAACCTGAACCAAAATCAGATACAGACTTAACACGAACTGTCACAAGATCGGGAAGGCATGTGCACTTTCCCAAGAAACTTGCTTCTTACATTACAATTTAAAAAACTGTTTCATATTTAATTTTTCGCTTATCTGTTAATATTTCATTTTTATGTGTATGTATCATTACATGTTCATACTGTTGAATCGCATATTTTGACTTTTCTAATTTCATATCCTAATTTTGTGTTAAAAAATACTCAACAGCACGGATCCTTTTAAATATTTCATCATCCGATGTCGTTCCTTTGAATTGCCATCAAAGAAACTGGGGAGAAACTATGTGGTGCTAGTGATAAGGAGCGCGCCTCGTGCCCCCGCTCGCATGCCAAAAAATACGGCAACTCTAGAGAGAGGTGCAGAGAGACAAGGAGTAGCTGTCCGAGGTAGTGACCCGCATATTTGAAGTCTCGAAATAAAGATCAATTTTTGTTGTGTAATGCGCCTTCTGAAACTTCTTGATTAATACAGAGAGAACATTTAGTGAAATAGAGGCAACTAGAATCTCCTGCGATTTACAATTCCCTACAAATGCATGTTTTTAGAATGAGTATACTACTTTTATAATGATACATCTTGCGTAAGAATTTGCAATATAAATATCTTTTGAAAGATATGAAAATAAGTTTTACATGCGGGGAGAGAGAAAATTTTAATTTTATTACCGGAAATATACTTTTTAGAGTACCTTTTCTAGCTAGAATAATATGGAAATTTATGATATGATTTTTAACTTGTTTTACGTTAGAAACCCAATTTAACACTGAGAAACGAAATTCCCATAATTTTGTAAATTAAACAGGATATTTATTTTTCTTTAATTAATAGTAGATATAACATGCATTTATATAGATTTAGAAAAATAGCAGAATTTCGCAAATTATCAGAAAGTGTGTTGAAACTCGAAAGGTGGTAACCCGACCTAACTTCGTTTCTTGGCTAAAGAATATATTGTTTGAATAGGGTTTACATAGTCATCTTTGGGAATAGAAAATTATATTCTAGTTTTATTCATGAATCTCCTGAAATATTCTATGAAAGTTATACTGTTCTTAGAAAGATAGCGTTTTTATCTTATTCAAAAACTCCAAAATTCAGATAAATATTATTTCTGAAAACGCATAAAGTTTCTATTTGAAATTCCTAAAACGTTCCTTTAAAATGTATTTTTATTAGCCCTTTATTATCTTTAGCAACTAATGCTCCTTGTTTTAAAAGAATATCTTGACCATTTTCGGTAAGGGATATAAGTAATTAGGCCTACATACTGTAGAGAAAAAGTGATGATGATGTGTCTGAGTGGTAGCAAAAGTAGTGAAGAAGTATATCTAACAGACCGTGATAAACTAAAAAAATGTAGAGAACTGTGAAAGTAATAAATATTAAACGTTGTGTCACCGCAATAACCTATAATACTAAAGAGAACTGTGAGGGTAAAATGTGTGATCTAGAAAATATAAAAACAAGAATATAACTTACCCCAAAGAAGGCTACATGATCTTGTTGCAACAAATTACAATTTATTTAGTATGCCAGACTGTGAAAAAAAACAGATTATAAAGATACACTATGCCAGATGGAATAATTAATACAAGGCATGCATGAAGCTACTCGTGAGTGCTAGACGGGAATAATTAATACAAGGCATGCATGAAGCTACTTGTGAGTGCTAGACGGAGTCCAGAAGAATCTCAAAACATCTATGCGTGTACTTTCCTTGCATTGACAGCACGTTCAATAGAATTACTCAAGAAAAAGTCACTTCGAAATACGATGAAATTAAATCAGATGCATTTTCCAGTCCGAAGTTCAGACGCGAAGAGGTAACACGTGGCAATATGAATTCTTGGAACGAACAAGAGTCCGACGAAATTCAGCACGAAATTTCTTTTTGTAACGAAATATTATCGGCAGAAGGTACTCGATGCAAGGCAAAGTGATGCATTTTACCACAGAAATTCGTTAAATATATGCACATCGATGAAACTTCAGAGGATGATGAAAAAATGGCTAAGTCGTGTCACCCGGAAAGAGCAACATCTCCGCCGGTCAGGACAGCCCAGAAGGGCGTCCTACCTCGACAAAAGCCAGCAGCAGAAGAGAGCGAGAAACCTGTTCCGTCCTTCAATCTCGCCTCGTGGTGAGTGACGGTTGCAGTTAGCATCTTATGTGGAGGCTTGCCTTCACATTCCCTCCGGCCAAAGAAGAAAAAAAATGACGAAGTACAGTTCATAAATCTTGATGAGGCACAAAACTGATTGTAGATGAAACTTGGTATAATTAAAAATCACGTGACTTCACACTTGAAGATCTGGCACACATTTAAATTAGCACATGTAAACTCAATCACATATCTGTCTGACTTACATTAGAATTCATCATAAGTAGCTTAATTAAATATACTTGTCTGGCATCATTCAAATAAGATCAAATATTAAATTATCAAAATATCATTGTCTGGCATAAATATGAAAAAAAATTTTTTGGGATAAGTTGCTACACATGCGAATAAAATTAAAATTAACTAAGAACTAATACATATATGTTTCACATACAGTAGCATAAATCTTCACTAGACTCCGTGAACACATTATATTTGTAACATAGTACACCTCGCATTTCATACAATCTTTCACTGTTGTTAACAGCTTATTCACTATATGTTGCTAAAAAATTTCATTTTTATATTGTATCATTTTTACCAATTCTTATAACAATTTTTTTTTTTTTTTTTCATCATTTCATTTTTTTCCCCTTTTTGACAATTTGTTTTTTCACCATATCGTTATATGAACTTTTTTATATACGATCAATTTTCTCTTACTTTCTAAGTATATAAGAATGATTACACTACAATTCTCTTTAACTACTTATTCATTCCAAATTACTCAAATTATAAAATAACAAATTTTCATTACTAGCTAGATACTTGTAATAATCACTAAGCATTCTCGAGATTTTTTTTTTTTTTTCGTAGTCAACCCGGACCAGCCTGCAACTGACCAAACGTATAAATGAAGGTGGCCAACCTACATTCATACTAACCAAGAAAATCAAAAAAAAATTAATTGGAATTAAATTCACTACATTCATATCAAACACAAAATTTGTGTGAATTTTTTCTTACTTTCTTTTATTATTTTTTCTTACTTAGTGAACAAGAAAAACAAGCTCGATGAAATAAATGTTCTTAATTGATCAAATTGAACCTTGGATCAACTCTTTTAAATAATTTGCTACAATGAATTTTTTGAGTTTTGTGGTCCTCGATGTTTTGAATTAAGTAGTTTTTATTTCGAAAAATTTTTATTATTTTGAAAGGTCCAGTATATTTTGGCTGAAAAGCATGAGGTGGTTGCAAAGCCTTTAAAAATACCTCATCTCCAATATTAAATTTTGGTGGTTCTCTGCCTTTAACAACTTTATTTTGAGACTGAAAATATTTTTCTTCGTTTTGTTTCACAGATTCTCTAGTTGCTTTAATATGTTCTCTCTGACGTAACAAGTATTGTGAAGGATTATCTACCGTTACCGGTTCATTATTTGTATCTAGAGGTGTATTGAGTTCGCGCCCAAAGAATAACTGTGCGGGAGTAAAACCTGTAACTATGTGTTTAGAATTGTTGTAATATAGTTTGAAAAAAGCTAATCTATCTGACCATTCGATTACCTTATGGGATAAAGAAGCTATGCTTTCTTTCATAGTTCGATGAACTCTTTCTATGACTCCATTAGACTGTGGATAATAAATGGAGCTTTTTCTATGTTCAATATTGAGATCTTTTAGAAATTTTTCAAATTCAGCTGAACAAAAATTTGAAGCATTATCAGATAAAATTACTTTTGGAATACCAAATTTTGAAAAATAAAGATTCATACACCTTATTATTGTAGCAGATGTAATATTTGACAGAGAAATAGCTTCTAAATATCTTGAATAATGATCAATAATAGTTAGAATGAAAAATTTGCCATCATGTGATCTAGGCAATTTACCCACAATGTCAATTGCTAACATTTCTCCAGGTGCTAAATCAGATTTTTTTATATTACTTGTAATTGTTTTACATGACTTTGGTTTATTTTCCAAACACTGTTGACATTTTTCACAAAAGTTTTTTGTATCTAAAAACATGCCCTTCCAGAAATACTTTTTCTTAATGAATTCGTAAGTTTTACTAGTACCAAAATGCGGAGCATGAGCAATCTCTAAACAAGGTTTTACTAAAGAATTTGGAAGTAGAATTT
This sequence comes from Stegodyphus mimosarum, assembly GCA_000611955.2. Lineage (NCBI taxonomy): Eukaryota > Metazoa > Arthropoda > Arachnida > Araneae > Eresidae > Stegodyphus > Stegodyphus mimosarum. The sequence goes on along the minus strand of KK114233.1, from coordinate 150,775 downwards.
TATTTTCTAAGTGCCTTGTCTTTAAATGATGCGCTCTAGGTCTTAATTTTATCATTACTACACCATTTTTTTTATCAATAAAATATTTTTCACAAATATCAGCTTTATTATTGTTAATTTGGCTTAAGATATCCTTAATATTTTTGTCATTTCTTTGGTGATTAATTATATTTTGGATGCTTAACTGAGTATTATCTGAATGAAATAAGTTGATATTGTTTAAACTATGAAATGTTTCGGGAACTCTAGAAAGAAAATCTGCAGGATTGGAAAAACCAGGTATATGTTTTAGAGAGTAATCAAAATCTTGTAAATACAACAACCATCTAGCAACAATGTCAGGCTGCTTATCCAATTGCATATGAAAAGTGAGAGGTTTAGCATCAGTTAGAATAGTGAATTTTTTACCATATAAATGTTCGTGAAAATGTTTTACAGATGAAAATATGGCATAGAGCTCACGTCTAATAGATGGATACCTAGACTCAGCAGGAGTAAGTAGTCTCGAATAAAATTCTACAGGAAAGAATTTGTCATCAATTTTTTGCAAAAGAATCCCACAAATAGCCACTTTAGAAGCATCAGTAATTAAAAATATTTCATGATTATCATCAATGTTCCTTATAGTTGGTTTGTCCAACATTATTGATTGTAATTTATCAAAGGCATCTTGGCAATCTTGATTCCAAACAAAGGGAACATGTCTTTTAGTTAAGTGTACTATTGGCTGAGTGATCTCAGCAAAATTATGGATTAAATGTCTAAAATAGTTCATCATACCAAGAAAAGCTTGAACCTGTTTAACATCTTTAGGAATAGGAAATTTTGAAACCTTTGCTATATTATCTTCAGAGGGAGAAAAACCTGCTTTGGAAATGTTGAAACCTAAATAAGTTATCTCAGATTTACATAATTGCACTTTAGCTGGGTCCAAAGTCAAATTAAATGCTTTTAACCTATCAAAAACCTTTTGGAGAATTACTTTCAATTCAGATACACTATCAGCAGCAACAATAATATCATCTAGAAAAAATTGAACATTACTACCTTTAATGTCATTTAAACATTTTGAAATTAATGTGTGGAAATAAGAAGTACTATTGCGTGAACCAAAGGGAAGTCTACAAGGATGAAAATTACCAAGTTCGGTGCAAAATGCCAACTTTTCTTTATCAGAATCTTGTAATTTAATTTGGAAAAAGGCTGATTTCAAGTCAAGTACACAGTATAATTTCCTACCAGCAATGTTGTGTAAAATCTCCGAAATTTTTGGTAAGCAGATTTTATAAGATTCTGTAATACTGTTTAATAAACGATAGTCTACAACCATACGAAATTTTGGTGTGTTTTTATCCTTACCAGGTAAACTCTTTTTTCTGACAAATATAACAGGAAAACTATAACTGGAAGAAGATGGTTCAATGATGCCTGCTTCTAATAATTTTGCAATTTCCTGTTGTGCATACTGTTTAGCAATTTTAGGAATGGGATAAGGTCTAGTCTGAATCGGAAAATTATGAAGAAGTTTAAATTCTGGTACAACTTTATCAGTGGATCCTAAAGTGTTATAAGATTTTGAAAATACAGCATAGTTATTCATTAGCAATTCTATCATTTCACTTTTTGCTTTTTCATTTAAATGATCTAGTTTAAAATCTGATGCATGTAATTCTTCTTTTCTGAGCTTAATTACTTCTTGCAAATTTAGTGTATTGATTTGTAACGTTTCATGATTTTTTGGATTGACAATATCTTCAAAATGGAATGGTACAGCAGTTCCTATGACAGAATTCTTTCTTAAAATTAATTTATCATTGGTATTATTTTCAATGATAGTCTGAATATGGTTATACCGACCAACTGTGTGCAGAGATTCATTGATGTGAAATCTAATTTTAGATGTTTTCGGACAAAGTAAAATTTCTTTAAATTGTTTTAAAGCTTCAGGTATGGCCAAGGAAATTATTTGAGATTGACCTGGCAAGACAGTTATGTTAGAAACCATTCTTACTACATTTAAATTGTGATTTTTCTTTTTAGCATTTATAAATGAATTCATTACTGTTTTATTAGGAGAATTTTCTTCAAAGTTTAGATGAGTGTTGTCAATTATGAGTTTCTTATTTACAGTATCTAACAAAATTCTGTTACATTGAATAAAGTCATACCCTAGAATCATCTGATATGTGGAATTCCAATTGTTCTGAGTAACATAAAATAAATTAGTAAACCATTTATTTTGAATTTTGAATTTCAAGTTAACTGCAGACATGTAAGGAATAGAAGAATCTTCAATAGTCTTTATTCTGACCATACGAGAAACAAATTCAACTTTAGAGAACTGTTTAATCTCTTCAATAACATCTGGCTGAACTAAAGACAAATTAGCACCTGTATCAAGAAGAGCTTCATAAGTGTGAGAACCAATTTTAACTTTAATTATTGGCAGATAATTAGAATTTTCAGAGTTACAAGACATTAACAATTTGGTAGTAATTTTATCTTTATTACTCTTATTTTCTACTAATTGATTGCTGTTTTTATTAAGCATTTTTTTATAAGTAGTTTGTCTGTTGAAATATTTTTTATGCCCCCAGTCTTTATGGATTCTTGGAAGGGGTCTAAATTTAATATCATATTTCTGGCAAGAATCCTTAACTAGTTTAAATGATTGTTAAACCCTCCTTTATACTGATTATTGCCTCTGTAAGGATGATAAGTCCTGCGTCGATTATCACGAAAACTTCTATGACCTCTGAAAGTTCTGCTAGAATAATTCTGTCTATTATGCTTAGGAAAATACCAACATTCTGTTGTTAAGTGTTTTTTACTACATATATGACAAGATACATTATCAAATCTATTCATATTCTGAGATGTAGAAGCACTCTGATTAAATTTTGCATGTGAAGAATTTACCTGAATATTTTGAGATAATTCATTTATTTTGTCTTTTAACTCTTGAATTATTTTATTTTGTTCAAACTTTTCTTTAAGCAAAGTATTAATTTCTAAATTTTGCTCAACATTAATGCTGTTAAGATAAATCTTTTGATCATTTAAAGCATTTTCGACATTACTAGCTAGTTCTACAGCCTTATCAAATGAAGAAGGACCTAACTTTTTAACTTCTATTCTGATATCAGCTCTAAGAGCTTCAAGAAATTTTGTGAGTTTCATATTTTCTTTTAACCTGTGTAGGCTAGGATTTTCAACTGAATCTTCATTAATGTATTTTGTGGCTGCAGTCGTGATTTCTTCAGCTAATTCTCTGACCGATTGATTACACTTTTGAGAAATATTTGAAAATTTTTGTTGAATAACCTGAAAAGGTTCAACTTGAGCAAATTTTTCTTTTAGTAGTTTTTCTAAATTATCAAAATTATTTTCTTTAGCTGCCCGTGGGTCATTGACCAAGAAATCTAGAGCTTTATCTCTACAGTTAATTTTTAGAATAATTAACTTTTTCTCATCTGGCCATTTTTCAAGCTGTGCCACACTATTTATCTGATCTAAAAAGAAGTTAACATTTTCAGAGACATTACCACTAAATGTAGGCAAAGCAGAAGCTAAGGAAGTAGTCATTATGGCAGCTGATTTTACTCTTGATTTTGGCATAGATGAACTTAACTACTGATAATTACTTAAGTTGCTATCTCTTTTTTATATTACCTCTAGAACATTCAATTTTAACACATTAAAATATACATAAATTTTTTTTATCAATACTTAATGCTAAATTGTAATGTGCATAAGTCATCTATCAAATATGCATAATTTTGTAATTATCAATGCGAATAACAAATTTAATTCTTAATTATCATATTCTTCAACATATTTTACCACATACATGACATCAAAATGGACAGATCAGACATTTCTTAAAATTAGTATTTAAATACTACTATATACTTGGCAATATCACTGCACTCCAATGTTATATTATTGAAATTTACTTATGAGTTAAATATATTACATATGTCTGAAAATATATATTCAAAATATTTCAATTCACATCACATGTGTAGCAAAGATATTGTAGGTCACACATTTTATCTCCAGTCCATAACATGAACAGAAAATTACGATTAATGATTATTTAATTTATTCCAAGTATTTAGGTTCTCAACCTTATTCGACTTAAATTTTTTGGAACGGCACCAAATGTAGAGAAAAAGTGATGATGATGTGTCTGAGTGGTAGCAAAAGTAGTGAAGAAGTATATCTAACAGACCGTGATAAACTAAAAAAATGTAGAGAACTGTGAAAGTAATAAATATTAAACGTTGTGTCACCGCAATAACCTATAATACTAAAGAGAACTGTGAGGGTAAAATGTGTGATCTAGAAAATATAAAAACAAGAATATAACTTACCCCAAAGAAGGCTACATGATCTTGTTGCAACAAATTACAATTTATTTAGTATGCCAGACTGTGAAAAAAAACAGATTATAAAGATACACTATGCCAGATGGAATAATTAATACAAGGCATGCATGAAGCTACTCGTGAGTGCTAGACGGGAATAATTAATACAAGGCATGCATGAAGCTACTTGTGAGTGCTAGACGGAGTCCAGAAGAATCTCAAAACATCTATGCGTGTACTTTCCTTGCATTGACAGCACGTTCAATAGAATTACTCAAGAAAAAGTCACTTCGAAATACGATGAAATTAAATCAGATGCATTTTCCAGTCCGAAGTTCAGACGCGAAGAGGTAACACGTGGCAATATGAATTCTTGGAACGAACAAGAGTCCGACGAAATTCAGCACGAAATTTCTTTTTGTAACGAAATATTATCGGCAGAAGGTACTCGATGCAAGGCAAAGTGATGCATTTTACCACAGAAATTCGTTAAATATATGCACATCGATGAAACTTCAGAGGATGATGAAAAAATGGCTAAGTCGTGTCACCCGGAAAGAGCAACATCTCCGCCGGTCAGGACAGCCCAGAAGGCCGTCCTACCTCGACAAAAGCCAGCAGCAGAAGAGAGCGAGAAACCTGTTCCGTCCTTCAATCTCGCCTCGTGGTGAGTGACGGTTGCAGTTAGCATCTTATGTGGAGGCTTGCCTTCACACATACAACAGTAACTTTTGTTATATAATCTTCGATCAGCTTACTCGTTAAATCATGTTTGCACAGATATCGGTGAAAATTCAGGAGAAAGTTTGAAAATTCTTTGATTTAATTGAATATTCACTAGTGATTTTACATATAATAGGCACTCTTATTATACAGTCATCATTTATACTAAAAGTGTATATTATGTGTAAAAATCTTAAGTTGTTAAATTTTATTTTAATCTTATCCTATCTCGTTAAATCTTGTGTGACTATCTTTACTCGTTAAATCTTGTTTGAAAAAATGTCAGTAACATTCTGGAGAAATTCTAAAAATTCTAATTCTTTCATTCAACTCAAAAAACCATATAACAGAAACCTTACCATCATCGATTATCAACAGAAATCATCGACTATTTTAACTCATTATATAATGTTTGGACAGATGTCGAAGGATATTTTCGAGAAGTTTTGAAATGTCTAATGCTTTTGTTTAATAGAATAATCATTAATACTTTTACATATAACAGTATACAAAAAGAGCCTTTATTATGTAGAGACATTAGGTAATTTGGAAGCAGGAGACATGCAAAATGAGCAATGCCCTCGCCGGGACTTGAATCACGGACCTTTCGAATACGCGCCGAGCATGCTGACCACTACACCGCATGGCATGCCAAGAAGGCGGGAGAAATACCTTATAATTGCACATATAACAATGAAACTTTTATTATACAATCGTCGAACCTTTATTAGAACATTTTATGAAACAAGTCATTGAACCTTTATTACAACAATTTATTATGAAATCACTCATATTTATTACAACAATTTGCTATATAGTCATCGAACCATTTTAATAAGAGAATCCTTTACTACACATATCACGCTTGTTTTGTATTAATTTACAGTGCTTAATGAATTTATGAATGTTAGTATTTCTGAATTAATTCTTAATATATTCACTACTATTTTTTGTAATTAACAAACTGATGCCGTGATCACGCGACTGGTAGACCACTATAAATGAATATGTGTGTTTAAATTATATACATAATGTCTGTTTTATTTATGAATTTTCTGTGAATAATATATTTTTGAGTAGAATTTATTTAATATGTTGATGCTCACCTAGTTCTTTGAGCAGTTTTTAATTAATTAAATTATACGCTAATTGCATGTTCTATGAACTGATTTTGCTAATTACATTTTTAATTAATTAGTAACTATGCGTTCTAATGAAGATAATTCGGAAAATGCAAATAATTTCAGAGAAAGGACGAATCATCGAGAGCTTCGACTGCATAAATTGAAATTGTAAAATCAACATTACAGGTATTTTCTTATGATATCATGCAGTTTTTGTTAAAAAATAAAATTTGGCTTTATAAAAACTGAGATAATGGTTAAAATAAAGCATATATTTAATTAACATAGATTGTTCTATTCAGGAACTGATAGTTTAGTTAAAATAGCTGTTTTAAACAAAGCATTCTATTACCTGAACTGGTACCTGTCTTAATGGATTCGAATAATTTAAGCTTTATTTCGTACAGAATTTAGAAAATGTCCTGATTATTTTCATAACTAAGATGAATATAAAAATAAATTATTGGAATAAAATACGTCACGTTTAAAACTATACGAAATACAAATTTACACTAACTTTGAATTCATAGAAAAGCTATATAGCAGCTTTTACATAAAGCTACTTTAGTTGTATGTCTAATTTTAATACAAATATCATTATGTGCTCCAAAATTCATAGTCTGTATTTATTTCCCCAGAAAGTCATATTAATGTAAAACTGTTTAAATATCCCATTGTTTAAGGTGCATAAATTGAATTACATAAATAAATATGTATGGCTTATATCATGAATAATGTAACATACATATGATAATAAGAGACATATGATAACATTCGTATAAATGTTTTGTAGTTTTCATTTCGAATAAACATTTTTTTGGATCAAATCTCTTTAGAAATTTCTTTATAAGAACAGAGAATGCTCTGAAATTTTGATAACAACGAAACATAGAAATAAATTAAACATGAATTTATTTTAGAAATGTCAATCTTTTGGAAAACTTCAGAAACTTTAAGGCATTTTCTTGAATTATTTTAAACTACTTCTTACTTGAAACAGGAAATAAAATTTATATTCTATTAATTCCGAATTCTTCCAAAAATGGCATTTTCTCGTATACGAGTTTTGTAATTCAAAATAATGTTTTATTCAATCGAAATGATTTACCTCGAAATTCAGAAAGGAAATGAGCAGTATTCTTATTCAATACTTATCTTACATTATGCACGTTAATCTTTAGTATGTTAACATATCATTGACATTAAACACAAAAATTGTGCAATTAACTATTTCTTGAATATTTGATTCTAGATACGTGATCTACTCTAAGAAATTTATCAAATGAGGTAGATTTTCAGTTTGTTAACCTATGCTTGCAGCAATCTGTCTAGCAAAATATATGGTATTTATATTTTATACATGCCTATTAAAGAAAGAAGTGTCAATTATAGAAATATTTCTCAAGCGGAAGTGATTTAAAACATTTGCTGCTTTTGAGTTCAAAATTATATGAGATACAGCTAAGCATTAAACAAACATGCACAGAAAATATTATGAATAAGAGATATGTCTCATGTCGCAATGTCTCATGTTCTAGGAGCAACAAAGATGTCAGGGAAAAAAAGAAACAAAACATGTTTTACACCATATCCTGTAGAATACTCCAGAGTTTCATAACTATGTTTCCTGCAAGTCATTAAAGATGCTGAAGCACATTTCTATGTTCTTCAAAACAAGCTTTCATCAGTTCTTCGTTCTGAATTTGTACTTTGTCTTCGTGATGCATAGTTACCATTTCGATGTAAAATATAATCCAAACCGTGAGTATGCATGGTTCTGTGGGATACCTCAATAATACTTGACAGCGGTATGACCTTCAGTAACTATGAATGATTCCAATGTTTTCGAAGATATTTTGGACCAAAACTTCATCAATCCATCTCTATGCTTCCCTCATACGAGGCAGCCCAGAGTATAAGCTTTTGAAGAAATTCTTCACATATAAGCTGTCTCAATAGTAGAAACATCAGAACAATATCTTTACATTATTTGTACCTCAAGTTTTGCTTTGTATTTAATCTCTAGCTAGTTTCTCTACTATGGGTACCATCTCTAAGAAGCTTCTATTGAACACATTTCATAAAAGAACAGATGACTCCAAGGGGTACAAACTTAACATGTTTCACTGCGGCTGGTTCAGTAAATAAATGAGACGGAACCATGGACTGTATTTCCTTCACGTTTATTTAACTACATTAATTCTAAATATGAAATAAGCGATGCAAAATAAGTAAAGCAAAATAGTGAGCCATTCTAGAAGGCTGTCACATACACAATACTTTATCAACTACTAGTCTGGCTGTCACATACACAATACTTTATCAACTACTAGTCTGGCTGTCACATACAGAAAGTAGAAACAGAAAACCTTACATGCATTACATAATAATGAATTATAGATCAATTATTTAACTTCTAATAGGAGAGGAGTGATGATTCAGATATGAAATAAACAAATTATGCGATCTAGATGTTATATACTGCTCGCAATACTCACATGAGTATCTTATCCCCCTCTGAGATCCTAGGAGTTTCAACTAACGGTGATTTTTGTAATTTCTCATACTCTAATGAAAACACTATTAATAAAACATAAAACAAAACTAATACAAAATACAAAAAATGTTAGGTTCGACGCAGTTCACAGATTTTAGTCTGTGTAGGAAGAGTCCATTATTTCACAACAGGTCGTTTTATGACACTATAACTAGTTTTAATACTAACAACTCTATGGTCTGAGCCTGGATGAACAGAAATTATTATTCCTAACTTCCATTTAAGAGGTGGAAGACTATCTTCTTTGATGATAACCAGATCATTGACTTCTAAATCTTTTTTACCTTTGTGCCCCTCTGTTCTTATTCCCGACTCTATCTTTTCCAGAATTGTTGAAAAATTAATTGTCGTATATGCCATCTGTCAAGATGATTCAAGAAACTATGACTTAGACCTCGTTCAGGTGTGGCAGTTAAAAATGTTCCTTCTAGGAAATGACCAGGTGTTAAATGTTGTCTCAGACGATGTTGGACACAGTGGCCTGGTTGAGAAAAGCCTCAACTTGCGTTATCAGAGTTTGAAATTCAGGATAGTACCGCAGTCACTTTACATCTTAACTGGTTTCCCTCTTGCTGAAATAAATCGTTTCAATGCACTTCAAAATGCCTTTGTTTGCAGATCTTCCACCATTTCAAGATGATTTCATTACAAAGCACACAAATAAACACAGGTTATAATTTTGTCCACGTCCTGTACTGTGTTTGATCATGAACGGTCTTGAAATATCAACTCAAAAGTGGTCACAGTTGTGTTACTCTAGATGCTGGGAGATCACTCATTATTTGACTTACCGTTTAAGCTCTTTATTTGTAACATGTAGCACAAATTTTAACAAATTTTCGAATAACAGATCTAGCAGCTATGATATAAAATTGTTCTGTGATTAAAGATAAAAGTTCTGGTGCTGCGTGCAAATACTTATGATGAAAGTGTCTATTTATGATTTTTGTCACGTTGCGTTTTTGAAGGTAATAAGATAGGATGTTTTTCATTTTCTGAAAGACGCGCGTTTTTCAATCTTCCTCCGACTCGTAACAGTTTGTTACCATCTAAAAATGGACACAAATAAGGAGACGGCTGTTTGCAGGTAAATCATTTCCCATCTCCAAACACTGAATTTCTTTACATCATTCGAATAATACAGACTGTTGCAGCACGAATTTCTAGATAGAAACGATGTATTTCTCTCTAGAGGTGCCACCATTGAATTCGGTATAAATCTTAATATCCTAGCAAATTTACGTTGTAACTTCGAAAATGACGATATATTTGATGTAATTATAAGTTCCTATACAGGTTGAGAAACTTTAAATGATATTGTTTTACGTACGTAGGTAATGTCTTTTCATTCATAGGCATACGTTTAGACAAGGGATTTTCAGTGCACTTTGATAAAGGACGTCCATTCCACCACAATTCATGAGATACTAGTTCCGCAGCAAATAATCAACGCGAAACACAGCAATCAGGATTTGCTTTTCCGTCAACATGACCAATTTTTAGCTAGTAAGATAGTTTGTATTTCAGAAATTAGGTTGGATACGAATACTTGCCACCTTTGTAGATCTGACCTTAGCCATGACAGCACGATTTGTAAATCACTCCACGCTTGCGATCAGTTTTATAACTAATACAGATCTGACAGCTTGCATCAAGTGTGCTAATAGTACTGCTGCACATAATTCCAGTCTTGGAATTGTGATAGATTTCAGTGGTACTACAAGAGTTTTAGCTGTTACAAGTTTAACACAAATGTTAGTGTTGTTATAAGTTTTGACATACGTAAATGCTGTATAGCCATTTTTAAACTGGTCACAAAATCCGTGAAGCTCACATCGAGAATTACCAGCAAACAGTACTTGTCTAGATATACCTAAGTTCAAAAGTTTAACTTCTATACATAAACCTCTCCAATTTTGATCAGTCTCTTCTGGTACAGGATCATCCCATGACAAATGGACATGCCACAGTTGCGGAAGGATCATTTTAGGGAAAATTACAAAAAGAGCTATCTATCCCAACGGATCGAATAACCTGATACAAGTGACAGAGCAACCATTTTAGTTGGAACGCCTTGACAATCCATTGTATCGAAATTACATTTGAATTCATCATTGTCAGAATCCCAGAAATTTTAATTTACCGTCTACTGCACAATGAATATTGCCACTATCTGTGTTTAAGTGTATTAAGCCAGCATTTTTTAACTATGATGATTCACTTGCCGACAACTTATGGAGCTCAAAGCCACCCTTTCTTAACAGTTGCTGCAATATACCTATCAACGCAATTCTTTCCGGATAATCCTTAACACCAGTTAGTACATCATCGAGGTAAAAATCTCTTAAACTTACACTCTTCGGAAAATTAAGTTCTTCGTCAATCGCTAATTGACTAAAAACTTTGGTTGCAATATATGGAGTAGCTCCAGTTCCATATGTGACAGTGTTTAAAAGAATAACTTGTATTTGTTTATGTAGGGAATCTCTTCATAATATTTTCTGAAAGTCTCGATCTTTTTCAACGACTTCTATTTGTCTATACATCATTAGAATATATGTAGTTATTGCAATATCATGAAGTCTAAACCTTAGTAAAATATAATTAAATCAGCTTGTGTTTCGGAACCTGTCACTAATGTATCATTTAAAGAAATACCTGTGGTTGTTTTAGCATTGGCATCAAAGACGACTCTCGATTTTATCCTTAAGCTAGATTCCTTTAATATGAAGTGATGTGGGATATAATAGTGTTTATTCTTTAATTCACGATCTGTGTTTGATACTAGTTCTACATGTTCCAATGAAAAATATAATTATTTCATAAATAGGATATGCTGATTGTAAATTTCTGACATGGATCTCTTCTGTAAATAGTGAAATTTTCTGAACGCCATTTCACCGGAATCACCTAACGCATTTTTGTTATGTTCAAATGGCCATGCAATTCAAAACGTTCTTCACGAAATTGTTCTTCATCTGCTAAAGGCTAGGCGCTTGGAAATTTTTCCCAACTCCCAGACAGAATTTACTAACTTATCTTTATTTCCATTCATTTGATTTATATACACTGGCTCAGCTGTCTGAGATTCAAAATTTCTAGTACCCGAAATTATATATCCCAGCCTCGAATTTATCGCGAATGGAATATTTGAGTCACGTTAAACAATTACTCCAGTCATTAAATGCTGAAATAAGTTTACACCAGATAAAATGTTTATTGATTGTGTAAAATACTTGATCAGCTAACATTAAATTACTGAACTTATAGAATACTGAAGTTATAAATACATCATCTTTCTCTTTGAAAATTTTCGATAACTTATCCGGTACAAAAGCTGATGTTCATATGTGAATATCCTGTGTAGAGACATTAGGTTATTTCAAAGCAGGAGTCATGGAAAATGAGCAACGCCTTCGCGGGTAATCGAACCACGGAACTCTCGGTTACGCATCGAGCAGGCTGACCACTACACTACAAAGGCATGCGAAGAAGGCGGGAGAAATACCTTATATCCGCAATATTTTATTATTTAACAAATAATTATTTTTATTGTCCTTGATAACTGAGTGGCAGCGTCATATTTGTTTCGTGTAACCGTTGCTGAGCAACGATAGAAATGTTTAAAATGATTGTTCTGGAACTTTTACCAGTAGTAGATGTATGAAAAATTCATGGGCGAAGAAACTGTAATAGTAAGCTGTAGTATGAAACTGTAACAGATAGAACTTATTTGAATTATCTATCTTCGTGAATAGAGAATCAAATTTATTTTTACTGAAAAGCTCATCTGTTATTTCGATAAAAACAGCAAACTATGCTACAGTCTTATTAAATTGGAGGTTCCCCCGAGATCCTGGAAATAAAGAGTGCAATTATCAATTTTGACGGTGCTGGTCTCCTAATCCCAGAAAGTTACTGAAATTTTCAGAACACGTTTGCTAGTAACCAAATGCCGAATTCGTTTATTTCATGGAGAAGCGGATGTCATAAGTCTGCCGTTTTAAAGCCAGTTTTTGAAGCGGATCATTCTAAGGTTATCGTCTGTGTTTCTATAACTTGCATCCGAGCAAAGAATTGTCAGAACAGAATATTGCTCATCTCTGAAGATAAAATTAACTTCTGGTTTTCATAACAAGGTTTATTGAGTTTAGTTTATTGAGTCTGGTTTTATTGAGTTTTAGTATTTCATTTCAGAATTACATTTAAATAGTGTTAAGTTTTTGTTTAAAATTACTAATACTAAAATTATTCAGCTAAAAATATACAGTTATAATTGATATTTGTAGTAAAGAAGTATTTAAAAATTATTATTTAGACTTTACTTTTATTTGTACTGAATTTTTATGTTGATAATTAGTATATGTAAACCATCCCGGCATTTATAAAAAAAAAGGAACTGCTAACTGTGTTTTTGAATTTGTTGCCGAGCCGGCACGTGGAAAATAAGTAGTAACGTCAAACTGACGTAGGGGTGATTTTATCATACTGCCAAACTGGCAAAAGTCTTTTCTTAGTTCTCGCCATCCAGGCCTGTGGTAGATAGTAACGGCATCCCAACATATTACAGCTAAATTATAATACCAAACTGGCAAAAAATTGTTTTTGTTATCTCCAACAAGGCGTTGAGATAGATAGTAAAATCGAACTGACGTGGGTAAAATTCCATTGTATTGCTCAACTGCCAAAGGTGTATATATAATTATTGCCAACGAGGTTTGTGAATGATGAGTTAAAACGTCAACCCGGCGTAGTATTATATTTGTGCCAAACTGACAAAGTTGTTTAAATAATTCTCTCCAATTTGTTAGAGTGAATTTCGTATTTGACAAGTTAAGTCTCGCCAAAAGTTACATATTTTTAATAAAAGTACGATTTTTAAGATTCAATTTTAAAAGAAAGACTATTAAAGTTAAGATATTCAACATGCCATTCTTAGCTAGGAGTAAGAAAACAGGATTTAAAAATACTGGCAGAAGAGTTAGGTTTAAACGTGAGACCTGAATTAAAGATTGCTCAGTTGCATAAATTAATTACTGAAAGTCCCGGTTATGATGAGGAATTTACTCGAGAACTACTGGCTGCAATTAGAGAAGAAAGAGAAATAAAGGAAGAATACGAAAGAGAAGAAAGGGAAAAAGAACACGAAAGAGAAGAGCGAATTAGAGCTTTTGAGCTACTGAAACTTCAATTGGAAGCAATGGCTGCAAGAGCACAGCCGGTAGAATCTACGCAGTTACATGAGCAGCCTTTAAAAATCAGAATTCGCGATGTCATGCAACGTGTTAATCCTAGAGAAGATGAAATAAGTTTATTTCTGGTATTATTTGAGCGTCGGGGTGAAATAATGAATGTACCTGCTGAAAATCAAGGGACACAACTTATTTCCTTGCTGCCTCCTGATATTGTTCAGCTTATTGCTAGATAACCAGAGGAGGATGCGGAAAAGTATGAATATGTAAAACCTTTACTGTTACAAAGATTTAAATTGAGTACGGACAAATTTCGGCAACTATTTAATAAACACCAAAAATCTACTGAAAGTACTTGGTATGATTTCTACTATGAATTAAAGAATTATTTAGAAGGATGGCTTAATGGATTAAACATAGCATGAGATCTTTCAGCTATTCAAAACCTTTTGAACAACTTTGAACAGCTGAAAGATCTCATGCTAACTGATCAAATTAAAAAGCCTACTTCTCTTGATTTTGAAGAGCATTTTATGGATGAATGGACTACCATCATTTCACATACTGAGATGGTTAAGAAAATTGAAGATTTTGAAGATGTGAGAAAAACAATAAAACCGAAATTTTCTGTCAATCAAACTGAGAGAATTAACAAAGGATCATTTAAACCTACTTACGAAAAATTTGTGAAAAACATGGAGCATCCGCCTCATTTTAAGCATTCTGATAAATGGGGTGATTCAAAATACCAGAAAGATAACCAGCAAAGAGAAGATGTCCGACAAAGAAATCAATTCCAAAACAAGAACCAAGAAAATTTATATGACAAAAGATATCGACTACGTTGTTTCGAGTGCGGGTTATACGAGCATTTTAAGCCTGAATGACCTCGCTTAAAACCAAATGAAAAGGTAAATTGCGTATCTTCTAATGATGATTCGTTAGAGACCTACACAATTAACGGTGTAATTAATGGGTATGAAATGCCTATTCTTCGAGACAAAGGAGCCACAATAGATTGATACTCGAAAATACATAGATAACGCAAAAATGACTGGAGAACATGCCTGGGTACAATATCTTTTAAATAATCATTTATTGTGTCTACCGTTAGCGGAAGTTGAAATTAATTGTGAACTTGGTCATACAAAGACAAAGACAGCTGTTGTTACAAATGATCCCGGCAGATATGTATTGGTTAACAAAACTGCCCAAATGTTTAAAGCTAAACCATTCTTAAATTTAGAAAGGATAAATGCGGCTTTGATTCGTTCTCAAATAAAAAGATCTCCTTAAGGAGATCGAAGTAGGAACACCGAAACGGAGAAACTAAGAACTGTCGAAGATATTTTACCTCAACCTGATGAGAAAGACATGGAAATTAAGAAAGTAATTAATGTTAATTCTAAGGAATTAATTGAATCTCAACATCAAAGCAGAGATCTAGTCTCATTGCTTGGAGAATTTAAAAATGAAAATTCCAGCAAGACAAATGATTTCAGATTAAAAAAGAACGTGTTGTTAGTGAAAACGAAAATAGATAAGAATGGAAATGAAAGGAATTAATTGTTATTCCTGAAAAATATAGAAAAAAAATACAGAACTATACATCTTTGATGCAAAATCAAACAAATAATAGTACTAAAACTCAGTGTTATTTGGTCAATACTCAACCTCCTAATAATAGTCAAGCTTCCGTCAATGCTTCACAGAAATCTTACAAACAGTCTAAGCGTTCACCTCCTGGTGTGAAAACTGAAGTTATTGATATAGAAGTTGACTCACCTTATTCACCTTCTATGGATAATGTATTTGATTATTCCTGTACAAGTTGCCCAGTTCCTTCTTCTCCAAAAAGCAAAGATGTGTTAGACAGTTTGTTACCTGCAGATCAAAGAACTTCTGATAAAAGAACTCGTGAAGGTGCTTCTAAAGCTAAGAAATTAAAAATACGTTCAGAATCTAAGCACGAGTCAGAAAACTTAGCAGAGAGGCATAAACATGATAAAGAATACTCAAAGTCACCACATTCAACGAGAATGCAAGTAGCAGATAAGAACAAAAGTTCATCTTGCAAGGAGCAAAAACTATCTGAAAAGAAAGAACTGAAAAAATTAGCTGATTCTCAGTTGAAACTTCTAGATGACTTGCTAAGTTCTGAAGTTGAAATGCAAGTTAAGAACTTTGTAAAGAACCTAAACAGACAAGAACGAGTTGTTGAAGAAGTAAAACTGCCGTAAAAAAGCCTCTAAACTCACCCTGATTTCAATAAGGAGTTTATTTTGCAAACTGATCCTTCAGACTCATGTATGGGTGTCATTTTAGGTCAGAAAGATGAACGAGACAATGAACATCCAGTATTATACCTCAGTAAGAAGTTTACAGAAACTGAAAAAACGTACTCTACCACAGAAGGGAATGTGCCGTCATAATATTCGCTGTAAAGAAAGTGCAATGTTATTTAGACGGAAGTACTAAATTCCTCATCATGACCGATCATAATCTCTTAGTTTGGCTCCAAAATAACGTGAGTCTAAATCAGCGACTTATGAGATGGGCACTGGTATTGCAACCTTATAATTACACTGCCGTTCATTGAAGTGGTAAACACGATAAAAATGTAGATGCATTAAGTCGTACTCCCTGACCTGATTAAACAAACTGTTCCTAACTCGGAACGTACACAAAGCCTCCACTTGGGCTTGAACTTAAATAATTATGAAATTAATTTAACTAAGTTTAACTAAAGCTAACTGAAAGATATAGCCGAAGCTATCAGGATTCTAAGTAGTTGGCCCCTAAATATTAATTAAATCGGCGAAGCCAAGAAAGGGCCTAAAGTATGGCCGAGCGTAGTAGCTAAAAGAGAACGTAGCCAAAAGGCAAACGCGCTAGTCAGGAAAATCAGACTCTGTCTCACGAAGTCGGCGAAACATCGATTTAAATAGTACTCTTACTCATTTGCATTCACTCCACTTCTGAAATTACATTCTGGTAGGAAATTGTAAGCTGAAATTAGAATAGATAGGAAAGTTGCATAACTTAAAATAACTGTTAATAAAATTAGGATGAACCTCACAAATTATTTGGAACATACAAAAAACTGTGATGCTTCTTAAAGAAATGTTGACATGTATTTAAACTCTTGCATTTTTTAGCACGTGCTTATTAGATAAATAATCAAAACAGTAATGATTAGATTTTACAAAGTCTATTCTTTGCTGATCCAATAAATTTAGAAATTTCGATCATCTTTATGTAATAACCACCACCCAAAGTAGCTACCAAAACACTACTCTTATACGCAGATTTTAGTATTTTCTTGCTTGTCGATTTGATATTTTGAATTGTTCTTGTATATCTGAATTCAATTAATGCCGTAAAGAATTTTATTTCATTTAGGTAACGTTCCCACCATAATTTTGTAGAAACCCCCATGATTTTTGTTTCATGTTGATTCAATGATTTGATTCAATACTTCGAATGAACGAATCACTTCCTTAATGCTGCCGATTAAATTCAAAATAGCAATAGCTGATTTATTTTGAAGAGTTGATAAATTTAGAAAACGTTTAATGTAGGCAAAAATTTGTTCTCTTTTATTTCAATATCATTCATCTGAAAAATTTCATGCTATCTCCAAATCACAATCCGAAATTTAAATAGTTTGAATGATGTGATATGCTTCACCTTTCAACGAAGCCTTTAAATAATATTGCAATTTTTAGCGTTGGATAAATTTGTGCTATTGCTTACACATGCACTAAACATTAATTTTCAACATCAAGCTTCCTTAACTCAGTTTCTTTTCGTTTCAATTATTTAATACATTCTTCTATGTCCCTTAAATTATTTTCATCATCTGTTATAATAACTTTTCTTCTGAATATAATTTATAGTAACACTCCTATGTAAAAGTTATTTTTATTTTAAAAGTTTAATGCTCACTCATAATTGTTGAATGCAGAAACAAAGTGTTCTTGAATTACTTTACACCAATATTAAGATGAAATCGAAACACTTTTATACTCCATTATAAGTGTTTTTAAAAGTCAGTTATAAAACCAAATTCTTCTTAGAGAAAATACAAATGTTGAACGTCCACTTAAGTCACAAACTGAAATAATTTTTCATCGCCAACATGCTTAGATGCGTAGTTAGAACGCGTTTAGAGCAGTCCGTTACTATCTTCACTAGCATTCCGGCTCGACGGAACAAAAAACGGTAAAACTTTAACATGTTTCACTGCGGCTCTTTCACTACATATATCACACGGCACATGGACCGCATTTCCTTCACTTTTATTTAATTGCACTAATTATAAACATCAAATAAGAAATACAAAATAGCGAACCATTTTGCATAGCTGTCACGAACAAAATATTCTATCGACTACTAATCTTGTTGTTGCGTGCAAAAAGTAGAAACAAAATAACGTACACATATTTTACAAAGATAAATCATAGACAAATTATTTAACTTTCGGTGCGAGCGGGTTGATGATTCATCCATGAAATAAACAAATTAAGCTATCTAAATTTTATACGTTCCTCGCAGTAATTACATGAATATCAAGTGAGTATAATTTTTCCCCTAATTTGATAAACCGTAATTTTATTACTTTTGGACAAAGTTCTTTTCCACAATATAACATTCTACAAATAACATCCTCGTACATCGACGACTGGAATTAGTTATATCCTATTTTATTTGTGTCCATATGCTCTTGTACACCGTTTCCTCAATATGTTTTAAAAAGCTATTGCCTCCATTGTAAATGTATCACACTAACGAGTCGCATTCACTAATTTTCTTCTGAATTCAGTTATATCCCCATTTATATCCTGTAATTCTCAGTTTTTGAATTCATTACGCCCAATGTACCGATAAGACTTCAACCTTCACACTTCGCAACCGTGACAAAACTCCAAATCTTTCAGAAGTGCCTAACTAAAGAGCAAATACTAGTTTGAAATTCGGACTATTTGATTCTTTGTCAAACACCTGGAGTAACTTATGCTATTCATCTGAAATGTTTACATTTTCTTAACAAATTCTCAGTTTGTTGTCTTCCGAATTGCGGAATTAAAAAGAAATATTTTACTTTTCAACCACTTTAAATAACATTTGCACCAAACGAAGTTTGAGAGCAAATGATTTATGTTATATTCTAAGACATTTGCTTAATCGGGGAATGGAAAAATGAAAGTTAGAAGTGTGATAAAATTCTAGTCATAAACAATTTTAGAAAGGAAATTTCTTTTTTAACTCTGTAGTAGCAACGACGGCAAAAAATTTCTTTTAACAGCAGTTCATAATTCCATAATATGCAACTATCAAATATGCAAATTATTTTTACATGTCATTTGAAACGTTTAAACCTTTTTACGCATAAAGTTGATGGATGACTATATATATCATTATTTTTTTCTTCCTGGAACTCTTAGAAATGTTCGTAGCAATTTTATAAAGACAATAAAAGCAATTATATTATTTCTAGGAGTCTTTCTCATGATGTATTGTTGCCGCCTTCTACGTGAAAAGAGTAGAGTCTTGGGTTTGCTTTGAGTGTACAAAGTATCTTTATATTTTCAGATTGCACAAATTCTTTCGACAATAATTTCATTCTCTTAAGTGATTTTCCAATCTCTCTAAAATAAATACGTTTTACATTTTAATATCGATTAACCATTGTTATTGTGTTTCAAATGTTAAGTTCTATTTAAAAAATACTCGTTCGAATTTCTTAACATATGGTACTAAACGAAAATTTCTTTTAAAAATTATTGTTCTTATACAGGCACATAAGAAGCAATTTTTTAATCCCGAAACGTGTGTTTTATAATATTATTGTTACACATTTTTATGATTACTTTTGTTGATTTTTTTGCAAATTAGATTTTATGCATTTTTATAGTGCTCTGAATTATTCATATTTATTTATTTTTAGAGCATTTTATGTTATAATGTGATTGTATATTTTCTTTTAATCCGTGTGCATTTAGAGTGCATCCGTGTGCATTCTTTCAAGTCGATCTCGACTGACTCAATTGTATGGATGGCTCAAACAAAACCAGAAATATTGGCAGAAAATTCTCTAGTATTGGCGATTTCTCTAACTTTATAACACTCTCAGAGTTTTCTCAAAAGTCATTTGAGAGCTTTTAGAATGACTTTTATTTACGCTTCCGGAAGTGCATACTATCCTTCTCCAGCAATCATACAAATAAGACGCTGAAGCAACCATCCGACTGTTAGTTCGCAGTTCTGCGATACTTTTACTAGAGACCATTTTACTGGATGATTACTGCTCTAAACTTTGTTTAATGCGATATTCTATAGCTAAATCTGATTTTAGCAATATTCTTCGCAAATTAAGGGGAATTTTCTGCATTTCTCATGTACTCCTTGGGCAACTTACAGTTCTCTATCTTGATATCAGCTCTCATTTATTTCTGTAGCGCAATTACTTTCTGTTCGTCTAACCTAATTTTGAAAACAAATCCCTCCAAACCCGTGAACTCAGAACATTGCAATGTATTTTAGGACATTTATCTTGTATTATAAATGTAAAGGTAAAACTTTACCAAAAAAAAAATAGCGGGGGAGGGAAGGAGAAACTTCAACAAATCATTGAGTAATAGCTTTTGTAATTTGCTCAGTCAAACTTCCTTAATTCGAATAATCTAGTCACTTTACCTAGTCAGACATGCTTAGTTTAACATTGTTCAACTAACTTTGTATTTAGAAATAACGCGCATAAATGCCGCCCAACTGGTATAGTGATTAGCGTCGCTGACTGCCGTGCCGAAGGGCTCGGGTTCGGATCCCGGAGAAGGCATGGATGTTTGTAAATGTATAGTGTCGTTGCGGCATGGCGGCACTTCAAATATGCGGCGAGCTGAAAGTCCTCTCATGTGATTTGGTGGTAGGGGAGAGGGGTAGGAGACCCTCTGACCCGTCCCCCTCCAGGGTGCTCTCCATCAAAATTGGGGGGGGAGGAACTGAGCCTAATCGTACCGTCACCTGTTAGGTGCTCAAGGCTGTTGCCAACGACAGTCATAATCTAGTGCTCCTTCACACGAGAATTCTCGTGGGTTTGGGCTGACTCTGTCAGACAAGTGAGCCTGAGCAACAACAACAACACGTACATAAATAGTTACGAATTTTTGAATTACGCTTTTTTCCATCAAAGTTGCTAACCAAAAAATCAATTGAATCTATGAATTCCGTAATCTTTCTGTGTAGATTGAAGACTTGTACTTAAATTACAAAGGGTTGCTTAAAATTAGTGGCAACATATCGCTAGTTGTGGAACGACTTTTTACCGTCGATACAACCAGGTCCTCAAATTAATCGTCTGTTACGCCCACCACATTTAAATTGCTTTATTTGTATGAAATATCTCGAGAAATGATAAAAAGTTTCCAGTGTTATTAAAGAGATATAACAATAATATTCCTAGGTCATGCGGAACCTGCGCAAAAATTTCTAACATGATATTTTCCAATAACTGTTTACTTTTTATTGACAGATGTGGCATGCTGGCTATGTGACATAGCAGTCATTCTTTTATTTTGCACCATAACCTAGCCAATAAGTACCAATACGGTTAAGACTTTTGGAATCTTTCTACCCCATTTCTAACTACGAGTCTCTAGACAGCAAGAAATCTGTCAAATTTGGGTGAAAACGGCAATCACTGCTACTATGAGCAATTACAACAAGAGCATTTTTATCTTGCAATAAGAAGCTTTTTCAATGTTTATAGAAGCTTTCTCGGAAAACAAAACTTATCTATCCACACGAACTAAAAGTAAAAAGAGCGATTACTATTGCCTTCTTCTCATCTGTAAGTAATCACGTTTCTATTGTTATGAATTCTCCATGGGAAATTTAATAAATTGTACTAGAATAAGCTTGTAAGACAAATTACCTAACATTTGCATGAAGATATAACAAATATGAGTTTCCCATTCAAGTATTATTCTAACCTTGTAGCAACTGTACAAAGCAGGTCTAATTTTTCCTTTGATCAACAGAGGAAAAATTTCGCATTTTGCGATCAATTTCATAAGATTTGTAGAATTCAATTTCTGTCATACCCATTCCATATTTACTTGTAGTGAAAGAGCTTACATATTGCTTGCATCGCATTAGCTATTTTACTCAGCCTTCAAAATCTGCTTCTTTTATCGAGATGCGGATAAAAGAGTCTTTAATGACAGCATAAGTGGAACCGTTTGAAACACAGGTATGTAAATTTGTAAATTATTTGCGAAAGGTTCTACTGACAAATTAAGGTGCACTTCACAGTCAATGTGCTCTCGACGACATATTCTATGAGTACGGGTGTGACAATCCCGAGATAGCATAGCTGTCCAAGGGATCATCGTCGAAGTAAGGTGTGGGCACAATACCGAAGCGTCAGTGGTCTTCTGTCTCTGTCCTGTTCTTATGTACTATTTGGTTCAATTTTTCCCCTTTGTGGTTTTCGGTTTCAGATGTTTATTCGGATGATGAAAATTTATCCCACTTCTATGGAATGAAACCAGTCAGTTTACAACAATATGTACACAAAATGAAAAACCAATCCAAAATTTACAGCCAAACATAGCACAGAAACCTATATTAACAATATCAAAGTTACCGAAAAATAAATGAACTAAGGATACCTAAATTGAAAATATTAAAGACAAAAGAATTCAGTCTCTCCTAGAAACCCAAGTGTGAACTAATCTAAGCACAATAGTTCAGAAAAATCTCAATTGTAACATAGTTGTGAAAGAGCGACTAGGCACATACTTCAGTGTTAAACAAGGAAAATAAAAGCTCCGAAGAAGCAAACGTCAATCAGTATGCCCGCCCTTGTTTCATGGACTGCCGTGGCTTTCACCTAAATCTAGTTACCGTAAAAGAATTAAACAATGTGCATCATTCTCTGTGCTTGGCAGGGCAAAAGACACTTCTGAAACAAGGGGAACAAAATATTCTTTGAAGGCTTTCATTCACCGGAAAAGATAATCTTATAGCTGAATGTGTCGATGGAGGTGGGTGTGTCCTCACCTCACTTAAGTATCCCTCAAGTTCATTTCCTTTAACCACAAACCTCCAACATATTGACATCCAAATAAATGTGATAATCTTGTTTTTTATTTGCTTTGTTTATTTGTCGCCAACTAAACCTATAGATCAACAAGATTTAGGTCTCGTAACTTCGCAACTGCATATACCCTTTATCATAAAAGGAGACAACATTATATACCACTCTGGCGACTTAAGGCAACAAATTCTCGAGGAAGACAAATTGAGCAGATGGTCGAAGATTATTGTCCT
This sequence comes from Stegodyphus mimosarum, assembly GCA_000611955.2. NCBI lineage: Eukaryota > Metazoa > Arthropoda > Arachnida > Araneae > Eresidae > Stegodyphus > Stegodyphus mimosarum. The sequence goes on along the minus strand of KK114233.1, from coordinate 127,473 downwards.
GCCTCCTCAATAATGGATACTTTCTTACACAAGCTTACGCTGACTTCACCTTTGCAGTCAGCTCATCATCTGTTTTTGCCTTTCTGCACATTTAGTATTGTGAAGAAAGGTTACCACAATGGTCATTTTTACTATTTTTGTATCTCTCTTCCAAGAAGACATAAGTTGCATGTCAGGACCACATCATCGTATGTCTCATGCAGCAAAGAAAAAATTAATACTTTCTTGCAGAGCTCACAATGACGTTCCTATCGACGACTGGGTGAGAGCTGTTACTATTATTATTCAGGCAGTTACGTTCTCTGTGCCGGTTACTTTATGGAAGCCACCAAAGTGCTCAAAACTTTGGCAGAACCACGAAAACTAAGAAATGCTCGGACAGCAGTGAAAAGCTCGCGGAGGTTTTCGTAAATACTCCACTTTTTCAAAGATTAGATCCTTTAAAAATGCTAAAGCAAACACAAGAAAACTGAGTAGACATTATATATTTTCTTTTAAACAGGAGAGATGAAAAATGAGCAATGCCCTCGCCGGGACTCGAACCATGGACCTCTCGAATACGCGCCGAGCGTGCTGACCACTACGCGACGAAGGCATGCTAAGAAGGCGGGAGAAATACCTTATAAAAGTAGACGTAATGGGACTCAGGTTTTGAACTGCAACAATTTGTTCAATTATGACGAGAACAAACAGTATTAAAATGAGACATACAGTAGTATAATCCATTTAGTCGTGCACTAAAGTTATAATTTCGGATGACAACAGTGATCCAAACAGTCGTTTAACTATTGTGTAATACACATATGAAAAACTTTGGATAACATGAAAATTATGCGCTGTTTTTGACAGTGGAAGTTTAAGCAGTTAGAGTTTCACTATGTATACTGCTTCCCACCGTAAATGCAACACCGTGAAGGAAACATGCAAATAACATGAAATTTACAACATGCATTAGCGGAGGTGAGATATGCAAATGATTAGAATTTCAGCGCAGACGCACATCATGCACGCCTGTGGCGCCACTTCAAAGGCCTATTTAAGGCTTGGAGCGATTTCAAGTTCGGCAATTGTGTTTTTCTTGTGGTTTTGTTTAAAAAAAACGATCAGTTATGCCTCGTTGTAAACAGCGATCATCGTTTGATCAAGTATCCGAGTTCGACAGAGGAAGGATAGTGGCCTACCGAGAGTGTAGATTATCTTTCAGGGAAATCAGTAATCGTGTTGGACGAAACCAAACAACTCTAATGCGGATATGCGACCGTTGGATCAAGTGGGTACAACGGACCGACGTGTTCGATCGCATCCACTTCAGTGCACTACTTCATGTGATGACAGGAATATTGTGAGCATGGCAGTGACGGATCGCTCAGTCACATCACGAACCATAGCACAGCACATTCAATCTATAACGCATCATCCAGTGTCTGCGCGTACCATTCGACGCCGTTTACAGCAGAGTGGTCTGTCCGCAAGACGTCCATTGCTTCATCTACCCATGACGCAGAACCACAGACGTCTCCGCCGCAAATGGTGCGAAGAAAGAAGGATGTGGACGGCAAAATGGAATGAAATGTCTTTACTAAGGAGTTACGCTTCTGTCTGCAACACCACGATGGTCGGATTCGAGTCTGGAGACACCGTGTAGAGAGGATGCTGAACAGCTGCGTTGTGCACCGCCACACTGGTCCTGCACCGGGTATTTTGGTATGGGGCGGTATTGAATATCACTCTCGCACTCCTCTAGTACGCATTGCCGGTTCTTTAAACTGCCAGCGCTACATCTCCGTGGTGTTGGAGCCAGTTGTCCTTCCTTACCTTCAGGGCTTGCCCACAGCCGTATTTCAACAAGATAATGCGCGACCACACGTGGCACGCAATGTCCAATGGTTCTTCGGCAATCGCCAGATTGAACTGCTTTCCTGGCCGGCTCGCTCTTCGGATCTTACGCTGATAGAAAACACGTAGTCCATGGTTGCTGAACGATTGACCCAGAGTAGATCCCAAGCTGCCACACCAGATCAACTTTGACAACGTTTGGAAGCTGCTTGGTCTGCTGTAGCCCAAGAACACATCCAAAGTCTCTTTGAATCAATGCGGAGGCGTGTGGCAGCAGTGATCCAACAATGGCGGCTACTCTGGCTACTGATTCTGGAAGGAACCACACTTCAGAGAAGTCTTTAAATTTAATCATTTGATACTTGGTCAGCATGTTATCTACTAAATAAATATTGTTGTGATATCTCTTGTCTTTCTTGGTGTTGCAATTTGGGTGGCCAGCAGTGTACGAAGCGAAAGTGCAAATGTAGTGTATATTTCACAAATATTCGAAAGAGATTTAAAAGTTTGATGATCAGTTGTGAACATGTTGCTAAACGCACTGCTTTCTTCGCAATCCTGATGACTCCTGTCAGGATCTCATCCCACTGGAAATTGCATCAATTGTGAAATTGGTGGATTGGTTGATGGAATTTCCGGTGCTTAATCTGAAAGTTTATGATGCGCTAACCACATGGTCCATTTACTCCATTCTTCAAGTAGCTATATCAAATCCACATGTTAAATTTAAATATAAAACCAGATAAAATCTCAATGCATGAAACACATGCAAAGAAATTAAGCTATTTAAATCCATTAAAATTGAGCTTAAAATCCAGTTTCTCAAATACTGAAAAAAATAAAAGCGGATCATTTTTCCGATTAAACGGGCAGAGATAATCAGAGCTACTAAAGCATTTTTAAGAAGACTCTCAAAATGGGCAAATTCTATTAAAATTGGACCTTCCGATAGGCGAGCATTACAGTTAGAGCCAATGGGTTCAATCTCGGCTTTAAGAAGCTAATTATGTGTAACATAGAAGCCGCTAAATCTAAGTCGAGTCGAAAGAACTTTATCCATCCAACATCTATTAGGTTCTCAGTCTTCCACTCTAGGCTTTACGCTTCTTTACTTGTTATGAAGCTGATCATCTCAGAGTCGCTGCTGTTTATGAGTTTATGAATGATATTCCTGCTTGATGACAGTGTTAGTATGTTTAAACGAAACAAACTGACTGGTCAATTCAACTGTAAATTGCCTTTCTTTCTGACATGTCCGGGAACCCAGTAGTAAAATAACTGATATCTTCGTTCAAGTTAAAATTTAGCTGAATCGTTTCAACAAGTATTGGATTCTGCATGTCGGAAAATGTTTGTAAAGCTTTCAGGAGTCGGTATACAGGAGTCAGTATAAACGACTCAGTAAACTTCGACAATAGCTTAGAAATGAAGGATAGAGCATAATATACAGCAGATAATTCAGATGTAAGGGCTGAGCAAGTATCAAACAAACGTATACTCTCTATATGATTGCTAATCACATACGATCCTCCAATATGATTAGTTCCGTTGAACTCGTCTGTACAAATTGTAATATACCTACTGTAGTTTTGCATATGCTGAAGAAAGGGTAGCGTGAATATTAACTCATTAGTATTTCTTTGTAAAAAGAGTAATAAGCATCAAAAAGCTGGATTTCAAAATTCGTACTGTGTGGCTAACCATGCCGTGTTATTAAATCACTGGGAAAACTCTTAAGGAGAAAAAATGCACACAAGATGGTAGTGCCTGAGACAAAGGCTCATACATTTCATGAAACAAAATTTACTTATGTGAATGGTCAGGTTGCGATAATGTACAGAAATAATTAGGAAGAAATAATTGCTTATACCTTAACTGGAGTGACAACGCTTAGCAATAAATATACAGACCTCGGGCTTGAGATGTTTCAAACGCTTCAGAACACATCAGAAGAGCCTGGTTATGCATAGTGTGGACTTTCACTGATACAGAATGTCATATGAAACCATAAACCACCTAGCCGTTATCCAAGTTTGAGCCGGTAAGTGATAGAGATGCGAAGCAATGATCAGTGACCTGAGCCCTAAGAGGTGTTCACTGAACTCTTAGAAGTTTAAGAAGACAACAAAAACTTCATTTCATGCATTGTGGAAAATAAGCTCCCGATTGCACAGATCGAGACTGACACTCAGTGACTTAAAGCACAGATGCTTCAGCGTTTCCTGACACCATGCAAAACCGAAGTAGATATGCATTTCTAGAACAAGGCTGTATTTAGTTCAAGTATAATGTTATTGTCGTAATGAAGGGCTGAGTTAAATTGAAAGCTGAATGCAATGGGAACCGACGACTGGCAGAAAAAAGTCTGGTTTTATATTTCTACTATTAGAAATGGCGCCAAAGATTTTACTAAATGCATTTTCCTTTTTTTGTTCTGTTAATCAAATCACCATTTTTTTTCGAGAAAGTAAAAGGAGTTGGCTTTTTACATTCCACATGCTTCTTTATCTCTACTTCATGCACTTTTAATTAAATGATTTTATTCAGAAACGTAGGATATGTACAAATCTGGCTGGCTTTGTTATCTTATAAGGTATTTCTCCCGGCCTTCATAGCATGCCTTTGTGGTGTAGTGGTCAGCACGCTCGGAGCGTATCCGAGAGGTCCATGGTTCGAGTCCCGGCGACGGCATTGCTCATTTTTCATCTCCTGCGTACAAAAAATACCTAATGACTCTAAACGTTTACCAGAGGCATATTACTTGCTCTTGCAGACGCAGAGCCTGAAATTTTGAGAGGGAAGGTGTTTCTTCATTAGCATAATATTACTGCTTCTGTTACGCTAGTTCTGGGTGCAAATGAACGCAGCTATAAAACGAAAGAGGTAATAAAACCTGTTTAGACGTTTGTGCGTTTAGCGCACGGCACACGTCAAATTCGACGACAGATTAATATTGCAAAAAATCAGTGTGATATTCCATGAGAAACATGCCAGACATTTGTGCGTATAGTAATGTGAAGCATTACTTAAAATATCATGCAATAAAAAACATTATTTCTTCTGTAATGAATAAGAATCATTATCATGTAAATTGAGTAGTTTTTATTACTGTTGCGGCTTTATTTGGTATCCGTACGTTCTAAGATTATTTACTTTGTTCGGACTCTTTTATTCATTACATAGAAAAGGAGCGAATATTA
>KK114233.1:49202-122410 GCA_000611955.2 Stegodyphus mimosarum | reverse complement strand
GAAACTATTTCCTTTTCTAGTTTTTAAATGAGATGGCGTACTCATTAATAGTTCTTTTTGTAGGGTTGAAAGAAAAGCTGAGTGAATTCTTTGGTCAAGACAAGCTAAGCAATGATTTTAAAAAGTTCCGAGGAAAGATTTAATTAAACCAATAAAGCGTAACCTTATCGTAATTCCGGTATTGAATAAAATATTTACATTCTTCTTTTGAAATTCGTAATAGCCCACTTTCGAAGTACTGTATTGAAAGAAATACTTGCAAGTCCAAGAATTATTAAAATGACTATAGCTTCATTTCCTGTATTGCTGTAATACGTGCAACAGAAAGGTATCCATCTCTTTCAAAGATGACAAAGCTTTCTTTTAACTTTTACAGTTAACTTTTGAAAATTTTTATTTTACACCATGAATTATGAATGACTCGTTGTATTTGATGTTAGACATGTTTAAATGAAACAAATAAGTTTACATTTATTACAAATATCACACAACGTTTTAGATTCTCTAACAACGACGGCTAAACAGGTAATATTTCATTATTTCAGTTGGCCAGAAAATATCACCATGCTTCAAAACGACTGTTAACTAAAACTGTCTCAAATGTCTGAATTCTAAATTTTAATATTTCTGTGTATGGTAACTGCTAAGTTGTACTTTCATATTGGTTTCTAGCCAAGTATAAAATTGTAAAACAATAATAGGGTTCAAAAGACAAAAAAAAGTTAGTTCTGTAGAGTAATTTTTTTAAAATTTCTCAATTCTTAAAAAAGTAAATCTTTCTTTTTAATTTTTTTACCTAGAATATTTTACACATAAAAAAGCAAAACAAAACGAAATTGAATCTAAACATGTGGCATAAAATTACAAATATCGTTCAATATTGCAGAAAAATGTTATTTTTTAATATAATCCACATAAATTCTATCAGATATGACTTTAAAGGTTGCCAGCAGGTCCACGCTGACGTTATTTCTCCATTTAACACTTTCCCACAATAGCTCCCCATTTCGGGTATGGCAACCAGTTTCGGTGTCTAAAAAATTATAGCTGTGACTCACAGTGAAATGTTCATACCCAGCATTTCTTAGTTCCTCTTTCTTATATCCTTTCCAGCAGTCTTAAAATATAATGCTGCCATCCGCGATGTTTTCCTGAATGGCCGTCATCAATGTTGTAGCATTACGATCGAGAATGGCGACCAGAAAACATTCTTTGCTTCCCCAATATAAACCCCCGTATACCCATTGTTCCGTAAGAACACGCCCAACCTTGTTTTTTTCTTCTTCTGAAAAGACTTTCGTCTCTTTTCCACGATTTTGTTTGCTCCACCGAGTTTATTTCTTTTATGAGACATCAAACTATTTGCACATATCTCCCTCAAGTAGTTATTCCAATCTACTGTCGTATTATGGCTGATTTCTAACTGAAGTTGGCAAAATTCAATCGACGTCAATTTCTGACACCACAAATAGATAAAACGACGGCATTGGGAATAGAAAGACGCGAACCTTCAAACCATGTTTTGGTTCTCAGTCCTCTTTTCTCACAGCAAGAACCGTACGTAACAACGCGTTATAGGAGCTTTGTTTGTGTCAAAAGTTAACTTTATTGGAGAATTTTCAGAACAAAGTCTATTGCTATGAATTATTCTTTTGTTCTGAAAGAATCTTATGGTAGCCTCTTCGTCATTAGGTAACTGCCAAATTGCATAATCCATCGTACTAAAACAAATAGCTAAATATGGGAGAAAACCCATTAGTATCTATATTTCAAACGAAAACTAGAAATCTCGAGTAACAATATTTCAAACGTAAAGAAAAAATGCTCAGAGTAATGAAAGACGATATTGCAAACGAAAGTTAGAAATCTCGAGGCACGATATTTATTAAAACGTTAAAAACATACTGCAAATCTTCATATTATTTCTTATTTAAAATCATCAACAATATGTGAATGTGAAATATCATCACTGGCATATTTAAAATCAGATATTATTGCAGTCATTGCATAAAATGAATGCTGACCGATAGTTTCACTTTTCGTGTTCTTTACGTATGTGCAGTAACTGAAAAGTTACAAGTACAAATCTTTTGTAAAAATAAAGAGGAGTAAATCGAAAGTTCGCAAAGAGGATTATACTGTAGAAAGAAGGATGATATCACTTTCTCATATGCTGGCGGTTACAAGACTCGGCCTTCTTGGTTCCTTTATTGAAGAGAACGAAAACATCCCAGCAATTGGATATATAAATTTGCTCGAGCTTATCAATAAATTATCAAACTTATCGGATGCAAAAGTTTCAGATTCTTAATGGTAAAATTTTGTTATTTATTTCAAGTAATATCATGAACGCTCACCCCTTTCGATGATAAAATTAGTTGCTTGTTTTAACGATGGCATGTAAGTCCAATTTCTGTATTCAACTTAATTCCATTAAATTTATTTAGTTTTATTGCCTCAGCTAGACGGATAATGAAGCTCAACTATTAAACCTATGCCCACAAATTCTTCTCCCCTATAAAAATAGTTTTTAACTATTATATTGCATGAAACGTTTACTGAAATTTTTATAATGCATTATTTCTCGTTCACTTTTTTCTCAGATTTCGAAAGACTATGAAAAGGAAATGAACGTCTGCAATTAAAAACATTTAAAAACGAGTTGTAATAGAAATAAATCTAGTAGGATAAAGCAATAGAAAAAAAGTATTTACATTATCCCGAAATTGTTTCTTAGAATAGAAATAATTTATTTCTTTTCCTTATTTGCAGTTTTCAATTCCTGTTTTTCCCATTATTGTCTAACAGCGAAGAGGATTAGATATTCATGAAGGCTTCCTATTTTTCCTCCAGCTTTAAACGTCTCTTAACGTTATAACACTAATTTAAACTAGGTAGAATCTACGTGAGCGTTAATTTAAACTAATAATTAGATTTAGTGCAACTGTATTTGAGTTTATTTTTTGAGAGGCAGAACGCAATCGCATAAAAGTATGCAATTCCCTTGAAGCTAGAAGGTAACATTGTAAAGGCCACACATAACTAATGAATTAAATTCTGCGCTCTCTACTTTTGAATTGGTGAAGATGAAACTTTCTTGTATAAAAACCCTTTGTAAAAGGACATTCAGATACGTTTAAAGACACGTTTCTTGTAAGCATTTTTCAGAATTCTTATAAGTGGTTTAAGAAGAAATTGATAACAAAAAGTGACGAAGAAACAGCCACGATGAAGAAACGAAGTGACAGTTTAAGATAAGAGACTAAGGATATTTATTTTATCAGGCACGTCATTTCTGACATCCAAAGTAACTTTGTTGGTATTTTATCATTTTTTTGCTAAACCAAGGTTCGAGAACACGATTTTATTTTGACATCTTTTCTTGTAAAAATGTACGCTCAATGAATACACTTACTAAGCTTCTCTTAGATTTGTTTCACAATTTTAGCCACCGGAAAGAGAAATAAGTTCTGAAAACGTTACAGTGCTCTACTAGCTCTAAAATGCTAGTTTTCAAAATTAAAATCGGTAACGGTAATATAATCTGACGGAGTAAAAGATATGTATTGGGAAACTGAGAGTGTTACACAAAATACATAAAGGAGAATCGGAAAATGTTACACGATTCAAATGCATATTGTATGTTATCTTATTCGCATTATTTTGTTGAAATAAGTAAATTAATTTTGGAAGTTGCGTATGTTCAAAAGACTCATTTTAATTCACGGCATAAATGCCCTGCACTTTGTTTTCGATACAAATATAAGTATACTAAATATATTAAATTTAATGTATTAAATATATTATATCAAGTAATATTACATTTATATTCAAGATTCAGAGTATGAGATAAAAACTTCTTATCTTATTTTCGTAAATACTACTCTAGAAACATAGTTTGATGTTCAACATTTGTTAAGATAAAATAGAGAATATTCAATATTGTAGATGAAAAGTGCTTTCCTAGTAAAAATAAATCTTAATGTTTTATATGATTGTTGATTTAATATGGTATATAGTTTATATGGTTTATATGTAGAAATAGGTAAATGAGTAAAATATTCTGGAAGTATTTAATTATTAAAATAGAACACATTTGCTTACAAAATGCTGTGCGATGCGTTTAACAACTGTTTTAAAGACGCTACTCACAAAGTTCAGAAAACTCTCTGCTTCGCTTAAAGGAAAACTCTTAATCCAAACTAATCAGCTGCTAGCTTTTTCCAAATTATCCTACCTAGCAAAGGAAATAGTCGTGATTCAAATCCTGGCGTCAGTGCAGTTTATTTTTCATGTTTGTTATCTTAAAAATACTTAATGATTTGTATAAAACGTAATGAATTTTTACAAATACGAACTTTTACTCTACTACAATGATCTAACGTTTGTTTTTATGGAAACCTCCATTGAAACACGGAGAATGTTCTCAGAAGATTTTGTACAGTTACATAACAAATTTAATATGCACTTCTAAGATTGACATTTAAATAAATAAATCTCGTAGCTATATTTCCAAGCTCAGTATATAATTAGAAAATGGGTAATCTAAAGATGAGCTGAAGTAATCACAATAGAAAAATAAAATAAACTTATGTCCGGAAAAATATATAGATGAAATATTAGAAAATGTTAAAAGGTCTCCTTTGCAACAACTTTCAGTAATCGTTAATAGTTTTCGAAACCAACTGTGTTACTGACAAAGAAGTAATAACTGAAAAATTCCAGGTGATAAATTTATCGAAACATTTCTCATAGGACGTTATAAGAGTGTGCACAAATTTCACTTCCTCTAAGTTTTTATCTTATTTAACCTTCATAATTAGGAACATTAGATTTCAACCATCATTTAAATAGACCTGTTCAAGAGAACGCTGAAACGCCTTTTACGATTACACCACCATCAAATATAATTTTTTTCTTATTTCAATTATAAACATAACAACAATATCTCAGAATAAAACGATAAGTATTTAGATATTTCGTCGTTCATAAACTTTTGAATAAGCCGTATCTTAATGTTTCTATTTCCGTTCCAAAAGTTTTACCTCCCATAAGTTGTTTTTAATGAAAAATCACAAATTAGAGTTCTCAGAAGATGACTTTACTTTTAGAATAATGTTTGTCATTTTATGTCTCTGTATATGTATGATGACTTTTTTCGTCCACAATAGCTCTTATGTACATTCAAACATTTACATTTTCAGTATTAAAGTTTTTTGCATTTATAAAACGATTTACACTGGTGGGCAAAACTTAAGCAACAGCAGGGTATTTTGCCATAACTCCACGAGAAATCAACTAAGAGACATGAAATGCAGAAATGAAGGAGAGTATTATGTACGTAAAGGATGACGAAAGCATCGAAGCTGAAAAAGGAATACAATGCATACAGTATGGAATGAAACAAAAACGAACTTTATTAAACGCATTGCATCGTGATTCATGATTGTCTATCCAAGAGGAAGAACAACAAGCAGATGTTCCTTAATATGGGATATGCCCTCCCCTCACTGCAATGGTTAAGTCGCACCGTCTCCGCGTACTCAGAACCAGCTGGGGCGACATTTCTTGCGGTAGGAGTGCCCATTCCTCAATCAGCATCTGTTTGAGTTGTTGGGTGTTCTCCGGAGGATGTAAGCGTGCTGCAGTGCGTCTCTTCAAAGCATCCCACATATGTTCGATGGAATTAAATCTGGGGAGTACGCTGGCCAATCCATTCGAGTGATATCTTCACTTTCCAGTAGTTCCACAACAGCAAGAGTCCGGTGTGGCCGTGTATTGTCATCCATAAAAATTAAGTCTGGGCCAATGGCACCTCGTAACAGACGCGCATGGGGAAGGAGTACCTCCTCAAAATAGCGATCCCCGGTTACAGACCCTCTGTCGAAAACGTGGAGCTCAGTTTGCCCGTTCAGCATAGTGCCTCCCCAGACAAGAACTCCAGGACCACCGTTACGGTGTCTTTCCTTGATATTACTGGGATAAAACCGGGTCCTTACCTCTCTCCAAATCAAAACGTGTTGAGAATCGCTTCTGGTACTGAACCGACTCTCATCCGTAAAGAGGACACGACTCCATTGATCAGTTGTCTAGTTTTTGTGCTCTCTGCACCACTGTAAACGGTGGCGTCGGTAGCCAACTTTCAACGGGAGGCAATGTTCAGGACGGCGGGCGAATAGGCCCCCTTTGTGAAGGCATCTGGCCACAGTAAACCGCGACATTTGTCGCCCCGTTGCTGTACAGCGTTGCTGAGAAATGGCGCTTGCTGACTGCTGTCGGCCTCTTTTCGCCTGCAGGACGATATATTGGTCATTCCCTGGAGATGTCGTCCTCGGGCGGCCACCACCAACCTTTCTAACAGCTGCACTTGTGGTTTGGAACGCTTTCCAAGCGCGCGAAACGACACTTTTGTTGATTCCGAACTCTGCAGCTACACTGGTGACAGTACGCCCCTCCTCCAGCTTTCCGATCATTCTTCCACGTGTGAAGTCGTCCAGGTGATTTCTTCTAGCCATATTTCACGAACTGACTCAGTGGCACTTGCAGCGAATATGGTGAATTGCGTCTCCGTCCTTCCTATTATTCTACTGTTGAGCTGCGCGCGCCGACATCACGCGTTTTGTGTACGCTCACGTCGCCTCTGACGTTTCGTTCCTGATATTTGCATACGCATGACGTTTCTACTGACTTGCATGTTCATTGTACTGATCTCCAGACCTCCTTTTCTGCAATTTCATGGCTATCTGCTAAAGTTTTACATTGTTGCTTTTGCACACCGGTGTAGATTTTGCTTAAAGTTGAACAAGTAGAATTGTATGTAAACATAAGTGTATGTAAACTGTAGTATGAAACACATAACAGTTTTTATTGAACAACTGAAAGTGGTATTTTACTTAAAGCCCATAACAAAGTTTTTAAAGAAAATCTATTAAGTTTTTAAAGAAAATCTATTTTAAAATATAATTCGATAATACTTTTCAAATTTAGTATTTATGACTTTTATACGATGGGGCTTTTATATACATATGTATTAGATTTTCACGTAAAGTGATTAACCGGAAATTATACTCTGAATAGATTTTTATGAAAAATATGTTAAGATGTTACAAAACTCCTCATGTTTGTTATTTAAAACCTATATATTATAGAAATCAAGATAACGCATTTATAAGTATTAAATATATTCTTAGAATTATGCCAAAAAAACGAGAATAAGCTAATTATGAAGATATGCTCTCCTTATGAAGCAATTAAATGTATTAGCCTCAATCCTCAATTTTGTGCTCGTTTCACTTTTGTGTCGAATTCCGTTTCAGATAAAAGAATGAAGCCACCAAATGTTATGGCTATGCATTATATTTAAAGAAATGCTAGAACAATGTAGAGCGACACTTAACACTATTAGAAATTTTAAAGATATGCTGCTTTGCAACATTTTGTGACTTATTTGTTAAATTTTATGTGACGTAAGTGCAAAGAAAGTGATGTTTAATGAGCGAAAATAAAAGAAAAAATAAAAGAAGTTGTCATTTTATTAAGAAAACTATGCATTAGTATCACGAATTGAGAAAACTATGCATGACAATATTTTATCAGGAATTCTAAAGATAGCTGCGTTTAAAATTTGAGTGATTGTTAAGTCACTATATACCCTAAGATTGACGCAATGTTTTAACATGAAAACATGAGAACGAATGTATACATGAGCACATATCTTTATCATTTTCCATTGTATGGAAGAACCCAGATTAAAAGAAAATTGTGTAGTGCTCCCAGTTGACATTTATCCACAAAATTTGTAAACATATTTGCTTTTACTTAACGATCAACTAGTTCCAAACTTTAAATAGCAATGAGCTTTAAGCAGAGTTACTTTAATTAAAACTTGTTGATATTTAAAATGTTGAACTGGTAGGAGGTCGACCACATCAGATTTTTTAAATTTTGATTTTTAAATTTGATTCGATTCTCATTATATTGAAGAAGTTTTAAAACGAACTCATATTTTTGTTTGAGTATCATTCTAAAATATCTAAAATATAGTTATGTGTATTTTAAAATGATTTAAACAAAGTTAAGTTATTTTACTATATCGCCAATTACATTAAAAATACTCAGTAAATATCTTATTTAAGTTCTCGTTAATTTAATACAGAATATTTTACATGAATATAATTTAGAAATGCATGTGTTAGTTTAATAATGTCTAGTCTTGTAATATTTCATTAATTCTCTGCAAATAAATTTGAGGTATTTAAAAGCAAATGTTAAATTCTAAAATGAGTCGCATGACGTTTTAGTTTTGGTTTCTTATGAACAAAAATTTGTAGAGACATTAAGTTTTTATTTCGAAGCGGGAGACTTGAAAAATGAGCAGTGCTCTCGCCGGGAATCGAATCACGGACTTCCCGATTACGCGTCGAGCGTGCTGACCACTACACCACGAAGGCATGCCGAGAACGCCAGAGAAATACCTTATATACTGCCCCTTTTAAAGGGCAACTGGGGTTTGGGGGACCCATTCGCCAAATCCCGGTGCTGGAGATTCATCAACCACCACCTTTTCAGTTCGGGGGCCAGTGTGGAGTAATTAGATTTTTTTTTGAAGCAGGAGATGTGAAAAATGAGCAACGCCTTCGCCGGAATCGAACCACGGACCTCTCGGTTACGCGTCGATTGTGCTGACGACTACATCACGAAGGTATGCAAAGAAGGCGGGTGAAATATCTTATATATTAAGCATGTCTATCAATTTATAACTTTTAATTGCTGGCATTTTTACTAAAATTTCAGAGGAAATTTGATAACAAATTTTATAACTTTTGAATCCAGATTCAAAGAATATAAAATGATTTGGTACTTCCTTATTATAACGGCCCCCAACATTTAAGCTAACCAAAAGAGATATAGCGTATAGCGGGGCAAGATATCTCGGTTGGTCAGGGAATCAATGTTGGGTCCATTATAAAAAGGAAGTATCGAAAATCTATACATTGCTCCTAATTAAATGATTACATCAAAGAAATAATGTTATAGAGCTTATGTTTATTTGGAAGCCTAATTGTAGACCCTACGTAGAAAAGGTAGCGAATTCTCACTATATCTTTAACGAACAGATACTGCAGAAGAAGTTTTTAAATAACCCTTTTATTAAATTTAACAAAATGCGCGTACTCGGGTTCATAATTCAACACCTCTTGTGGCTAAACTAAATTAAACAGAAAATAAAAATATAAAAATCACAATAAATTAGAATGACTAAACGACTGACCCCTTAGTTACCTAAACCGCTAAATCGGCTGCACACAACAAAGCCGAGCCTAGAAAATCAGTATAACTTGAAGGATGCCTAGGAAATCTAAGGACGTTAATTAAACAGTTAATTTCAAACATGCAGCATAAACTCGAAACTAACTTAGCTACTTCTTCTCCCGAACTCTTGAAACGCAGCTTAAATATTCCTTCTGAAACACACTTAGATTTTGAATACTACATCATTAAAATTTACATTCCGGCAGGAAACTGAAATCAGGAGGGAAAGAAAAGTCGAACTAAAAATAATTGGTGAGGAAAAAATAAGGTCTTTACAATAAAATGATGACAAAAATAAACTAATTTTTAAATTGCTCGTGTTATGTAAATTCAAATGACTTCAGTTCTTGTCTTTACATAACACAGAATACAAATAAAACCATGCGTAACATATATGATTTTTTCCGTACAACAAGAGTAACTCATTGTACAACAACTTATCTTTAAAACAGTAAAATGTAGTGAATGTATTTATTAGCTATGTATCGGCATATAGAGGCAAATGAAAATAGTCTTCAATCTCTCAAAATAATAACTGGCGAACAGTTTGTAAAAGGAGTGATATAATATTTTGCTAGTAAAAAATGCATAATAGTCAGTAATCTGCTGGAATCCAAAAAATGAATGTACAAGACAATTTTCTGAGACGTTTGTAACACATTCTTACGAATTTTGTATATCTGTAAATGATTTTAAAGAAATTATATGTAAATTGTATTATCTCTTGTAATATGTTGAGCCTCAAAAAGCGAAGCATTGCCGGAAAACTAGGGTTACAGGGGTAAATCCATTTAACATTAAGGTAAATGACTATCATGCTGAATTAGCGAGATAGCGCCAAGTTGGAAGGGATTTTTGGTGATTAATTTTTATCGCCAATTTCGACAAGAAACTTTCAAAAGTTTCAAAGCTTGGTAATCATTTAGTTACATTTTGTTACGATCCCTGTGTAATTTTATGTGTATCCGGCCAAATATGTATTCTTACAGCAGCTTCGAGAAATCGAAGCTATTGGCAATTTCTCGGGCGGACTAGAGAAAACTGCAGGATGGGCAAGAATTAATTCTCTACTGAAAATTGTTTATTTCTTTTTAAACATTTAACGTATTTTCATGGAACAAAAAAGATTTTGTTGCTTATAATAGTAGAATTTTTTACATGAAATCTTATTAATGACACTGCAGTCAACAATGACGAATCATGGCGCAGCGTCTAAACTTGGGTTAGTGGGCTCTACTTGCATCCCGGTAGGATCTCGATTCGGATTGCTTATCAGTTAAACCTCTTCTGTGAGATTCCTGTCTTTGTGATTTCTGAGGACTTCGTGCGATCATTTCCCCGTGCATCATACCCCGTGCACATTTTCCTCCGTCCTGGATATTAAGGAGTGAGTGCGTTTCCTAACATGTGACCTGTATCCATTAGCTTCGAGTGACAGTTCCTTATGTTTTGCATCCTTTGAGGCACGAGGTCCTTTAACATTTTGCCACCATCTCTGTACTTGTACCATGGATCGCCATACTTCGTTCTGAGGTACCAGCTGAGCCTGCACACATAACGTTAGACGTTGCACCATGGTCCACCACTGGAATGACACAAATCAGATATCATGTAAGAAATCCTATAATTGTAATTTTTTTATTTCATGAAAATTCATTAAGAATTAAATAATTTACAATAAGGTGTAAATTCTCGCTCTTAGTACCAGAGAAAACATCAGTTCTTAGTTTTGCTCAGGCTACTGAGAGTTCAGAGTATTCAGAGATGATCGTGCGAGCTGTCGCTCTTTGATGCGCTTTGCATTACCTTGTGTTCAACGTACTTTTTAAAGTGACCAGTCTGATTGATCTCTGTCATACTAAAATACGTTGTAAGAGTGTTTACGTGTCAAAAGTTCCAGAACTGTGAAGTGGTTTTGGAAAATAAATTTCATGAAGATTTCATCGGGTTCCGTGTGCGTTCAATCTATGTCGAACCTGTACGCGAGTAACAAAAGAATTTCTCTCCAGCTTATTTAAGTTACACTTTACTTTAAACATTTTTTGCAAGAAGGTAAATTATTTTGTAACTTTTATGGAAATTGTTAATTTTTTTAATAAAATACATTATTAAATTCCAGGATATTTTGCTTAGTCTCCTTGAGAGCAATACCAAAAGAAGGGAGAAGAATGGATTAAAAGAAAACTTTATAATTAGTAATAGTTTGAAAAGATAACACTCTACGCCATAAAAAGACACGCTTAAATTAATATATGATCATCGCTAGAAATACCGACAATACTCCTCTGCCCAAACATGAGAGCACTTTCCGAAATGCGTTCGACGTAAAAAACGAATTGCCGAGGAAACAGTATGCTCAGTCTAATATTGAAGTTATTCATTTGCAAAAATCAAGTTAGCAGTTAAACATTCTAATTTCAAATTATATTTTAATGAAATTTTAATTAAAATTTTAATGCAATTTAAATTTAATTTTCAAATACTAAGAATCGAAAGTCGCCAGCGGCAGAACGGTAAGGTCTTTGGCCACTGGTAACTCGATTTAAGCGCAAGAGGGCGAACGAGTTAACAGTACGAGAGATTTCGTGATTTTCAACATGTGCAATGCACATACGAGCCAGTTGCCTTTAGAAAAGTCTTCCACCGAGCCATCCTTTACTTCGGAGAATACCCTCATTTGCATCGCCGTAATGTAATTTAGAAAAGACTAAAACTCCAACACAGCGTTTCAATTCTTACCTTGTTTGGTACCATATTTGAAATTTATAACAATGAACAACCGAATCCGTGAGCATTTTACGTTCTTTCTCATTAACTAATAAAACGAGTTGAATCTCTATTTTCCAAGATATTACCAGATATAGCTAAATTTTCCCGTATTTCATCACTTTCACGCCATTCTCGATATAGTTGGAGACTTAACATATATTTTCCCCTCATTATAACTAAAACATCTCTGAGCTAATAATTAAGAGAATGAACTATGACGAACCAAGTTTGTTAATGAAGTAACGAACACACAAGAGGAAAGTGAGATATTTTGTAAGCTACATTGCTCGTATGTACAGTTCAAGTCTTAACAAAAGTTCATTTTGTCACATGACCAACAGCAAGTGCTCCGTTCGAAGAATTATTCAAGTCACCTCTTACAGTACTCTCCTGAAGCTGTATAAATTTTCCTCAATTCACGGCTTACTCTTGACGGCTGATTTCTGATAAGGGCAGCTCGTCCGTCAGATTCAGAGGCTTTTCTTCGTCGATTTCTTCTTCTAAATCCCGAATTGGGAGGAGAGTCTTGACTTTCATATAGCCGCAGGGCAGATACATGGTAGTCACCTATGGAACAAAAAGGATCATGAATTAGCAGAGATTAACGCAAATCTTGCGCGCCCTTTTTCATACTGACTGAATGGTTGGGACAATGCATCCGCAACAAAGTTAGTTTTGGAGCAGCCACAGGAAATATGGCCTACTTTACCACAGTCATAACGTTTACGATCATCTTGTTCACAGTCTCTGAGCCTAAATTTTTCACATATGTAACACGTTTTTATGTGCTTTGTGCTATCTCCGGCAGCTTACTTTTTGCGATCTCGTGCAATGTCTCCAGTTCTTCTACAGTTCTAACATTCATTGGAATTCATGATCTATTTTTAATATCACTTCTTTCTTTGATGGAGATATAGTATCCCTTGGAACTATGACAGATACTTTGCTACTGGTGTTAATATAATGCTGGATTTTGGGATTCGGTCTTCACCTGGTTGAAGGATATCTGACCTGAGCACATATTTCTTTTCACACTCTGTTGACAGCAACTTGTTAAAATTAGCATTATATTCTGAATACGCAGATGGTTTGAAAATGTTATTACAAGGGCTAAATTTCTGTTTAGGGTTGTATTGGAAATACCATTTTTATTTCGAAGGTCTAAAACAATTCCAGTGCTTCGTACCAATTCAGTTCCTAAAAGCGTTCTGTTTTGCTTTAAGTAACGTAAATAAAGTTAATCAGAACGATAGTCATTCAATTTCAATATCTAAGTGAGTCGTATAAATTTCTGTTTTCTTCTGCAGACTGTCGGCCAAAGTAACTTTCATACTGATTTTCAAAAATTGCATTCCTATTTCTCTCAAAAGACGACATAATGTTTCTCTCGCTGTAGTGTGGCTTGGCTCCACTGTCAGCACATACAAATTCCGGTTACCCCATTTATGTTTACTCTCAAAAGAGTCATCTAGGATTCTTCGACAGAGAATGTTCCAAGGTGTATAGCTCTGAAATCAACTTCTGCATTCTTGAGAGAAGGGGAGCAGACGGGGTATTCTGCCGTTATAAAGCCGGACTTCTCACATCCATAGCATCTAACAGGTGGTTGAGCTTCATTTTTTTGCATTCTTGATGAAACGTTTTTAGTATGTTAAGGAATACCACTGTAATTTTTGAGACGATCTCCAAATTCGTTCACAGCACAAACGTCGATAATTTTGAATCTTTATGTCATCCATCAAACTAGTTTTATAATTCAAAATAACTCTCAAGTTGTTTTCTGGGTCTTTCTTATATTGAGTAAACAGTTGTTGAAATTTCTGTGCACTCCGTTTGAAGCGCTTTATTGAAATGTTACCTTCAGAAGGGTTAATTACCTCTCAAACAAGTCCAGAAATAAACTCATATCGACTCTTTTAGGATCGAAATTAGAAAATAATTTTTTCAATTCTAACTTAAGCATTTCTGCGACTACAGACGAAAACATGGCTGCAGACTCCGCTCTGCTAGCAGTAATACTAGATTATAATTTTAATTTCTCCAATTCAAACAATCCTTCATTTTTTTCTTTCCTTGTTAGCATGTTGTTATATTGCCATTTCTTTCCTATCATTTATCATGCGGTTCAAATATTCTTTCATAAACTCCGAATCATACGTGGGACAAGTGATAATAGTAGTATTTATCTGAGGAATTCGAAAATTTTCCTCTATCGCTACACCTAGTGTCTCTGTTAATTCAATTAAATTCTGTTTCTTACCTTTTGTTAAATAAGCCATGCTCAAATGGAAACTGATAAATTTCCTTAAAATGTACACCTTATGCAACTATATATAGGGTTTAAAATAGTTTTATATGGATTTAGTATGCATCAAACATAACATAATCAAAAGCAAAACATAAAAAAATAATAACTCATTTTACAGCACTTTCTTTTTATTGCTTAAAATAAAATATGAAATACGCAGTGCCTTTCTCAGAATATAAACTGTTACAGAATAGTGTCAGTAATTTGCATTAATTCAAAATATAGCAACTTGCAACTATACATTTCTGTACCAAAACAGTCGTTTATTTTGTATTTATTATATTTCACATTTATTTCCCTCCTTCATATCGAAACTTGCGTAGAACAAAATACTTAAAATTTGTGCGAAATATTCATTCAAATGTTATTTTAAAAAATTGTTAGTTAAAGTAACGACAAAATTCCTTTTAAAATTCAGAAATACTTCAAAATTTGTCTTTCGGTACTAAAGGACGCAAGAGGTATGCAAGAGAAAAAGCATACGATATGATCCGGTTGATCATACTTGATATAAAAGAATTCAAATTCAAGAGAACATTTAACTCATTCGGATGACAAACGGAAACGAAATTAGGTTACTGTGACCAGAATTCTTCTTATATTTACTTAATCCTAATGATTAGAGAAAACGAAAGTAGGTGAAGGTGACTGCAATTGACTTTTCCTGTAATTTCGAATTTACGTAATTAGAAATCATCAAACATTAAAGTTTACTTATCCTTAACGTATCCATGGACTGTCCGTGATCATCACTTCTGGTTTTGACGTTTCGTATGGGATTTTCGGCCCTACGTTTGGCGCCAGTTTATGTAACATACATTTTTTTCTCAGTATAAATAAAACATGTCGGAGCTAGTAATTAAGGCAATGAAGTATGAAAAACACCAATTTTAAGTAATGAAGTAACGCGCACATAACAATAAAAATGACAGATTTTGTAAGCTACATAGCTCCCACGCAGAGTTCAAGTCCTAAAGAAAGTTCATTTGTCACCCGACGTACAGCAGGTGTTTCGTTTAAAGAATAACTCACGTCATCTGTTTCAGAGACAGAATACCTTCAAATCTGCCCCATCTAATAATGAGATGTAAATAATTATTCATACAAACTTTCATAAGATAAAACGTAATAAATTTAGGCAAAACACTGAAGACTAATAAAATCTTTTACTATAAAATGTAAGCGTACCTCCATAAGTAAACACTGCCGCGCCAGTAGTTTCTAAATGATTTACCTGAATAAGAATATAAAAATTCCACGTTTCTAGTCTCTTCCAGAAGTTCTAACAAAGTGTTTTTCCCTTTAGTGATTAGAATATCAATTGCCTCTACGGTTGTAATGCGAACTCACTCCTAGGAGTAGCTTTTTAATTCCAGAGCTTTAAAATTAAATAACTTATAATTTAATACAGCATAGTTCAAAGTGGGAGATGAACCGTTATATTAATACTTAGATCCTGACTAAATAAAGCATAATATTCAGATGCATTTTGAAACTACGTTTCTCTATACCAGCCAGTTCCTCATAATGCCATCAAAAAAGAATTGATTTTGCATTTCATCAGTATCTGCCTCAATGGCCTTCGGAGGATTTAGCATAAAAGGGCATTAATGGTAATAGCATCAACTTGAGTAAATAAATGACTTAAGTAATTTAGTCTGTCTAGTAGTAAACCATCTTCCAAATGCTTGTCAGCATTCCAGTTTCTTGTTCTATTCAAAATTTGGGACATAGAGGAAGTTCCTTGAAGGCTAATTTAATTTTTTCTCCTCTTTTAATATATACTGGATTTTACATAATTACACTCACGTTTGTGAAAATTGCAACACCATGAAGGACTTACGCGAGTGAGCTGAAATTTTCAGGAAATGCAAAGTAGCGCATGATATGCAAATGATTAGAATTGCAAATCCGTAGCGCATGCGTATGCTGAGCAGCGCCCTCTGAACGGCTGATGGATCCGAATAAATAGACGGCTGTAGCGAGGCGTGTATGGTTATCGGTGGTTATCTGCTAGTGGTAAACGTTAACTCAATCTGTACTTATGCCTCGTCGACGAAAGAGAGCGAGATTTGAACAACTTACAGAGTTTGAACGAGGGAGAATCATCGGCCTTCGTGAAGCTGGATTGTCGTATCGTGCAGTAGCCTCTCGTGTGCAGCGTAACAGCAGCACAGTGATGCGCGTTTGGAAGCAGTGGACGGACGAGTGTCGGACAACTCGGAAATCCGGGAGTGGACCCCGAAATGTGACGTCAGCTCGCGATGATAGACACCTGGTCCGCATGGCGCGGACGGACCGTACAGCTTCCTCTAGACAATTGGCAGCACTGTGGTCAATAGCTACAGGTGTTTCATTGTGTGCTTCATCAATTCGTAGACGTCTGCTGCAGTGTGGACTGCGCGCACGGACTCCTTTATACAGGATCCCCCTAACGCACGACCATCGCCGCCTGCGGCTACAATGGGCCAATCAGCATAGAGACTGGCGTGCTGATTGGCAGCATGTCGTGTTTTCTGACGAATCCCGCTTTAATTTGTGGTACCATGATGGCCGCATTCGTGTCAGACGCTATGCCGGTGAACGCCACCTTCCGGAGTGCATTATCGAACGCCACAGTGGACGAACACCCGGAGTTATGGTCTGGGGCGCCATAGCATATCATAGACGATCTCAATTGCTACGAATTGTGGGCAATCTGAACAGCAACCGGTATATCCGTGAAGTTCTACAGCCCGAAGCTGTTCCCTTCCTTCAAAGCTTGCCAGGCGCTGTATTTCAACAGGACAATGCCCGCCCTCATACTGCTCGGATTGTTAAATCCTTCTTTGCAGCGCAGCAGGTACAGCTTCTTCCTTGGCCTGCGTGTTCCCCGGATATGTCGCCAATTGAACATGTGTGGGATGTCATTGGTCGGCGTCTTGCTCGTGATCCTCGTCCTGTTGCGTCTGCAGACGAACTTTGGGTACGCGTACAAACGATATGGAATGCTCTTCCTCAGTCAGACATTCAAACTTTGTTTGACTCCATGCCACGTCGTGTAGCAGCACTTATTGCGGCGCGTGGTGGCCACACAAAATACTGATTCTGATCTCTTGTTCTTGTTTGTTTGCTTTGAACATTTAATCATTTATTTGTACCACTACCACTCAACTGTGTATTAAATTGCATTCAATTATGACGATTCTTTCTTGGTGTTGCAATTTTCACAAACGTGAGTGTATTTGAATTATAGGCTTCTATACTAAGAGTGAATTAACACAGTAATACAACCGTGTATTTTCTAACGCTGAAATTATGCATGCGGCCACAATGATAGCAGCATTTTCTAAGAATTTCGTAACAGGGCTGCAAGGACAAAATAGCAACGTGCGCTAGGCTAGCTAAATAACGTTCTGAATAAACTTCTAGTTTCGTCTATTTGTATACTTTCTTCACTTAACTTTAATTTGCATCACGGAGAGAAGATGCGAGAAAAAGGAGTTCAGAAAAGATAACAAAAATTAGAATAATTGGCTTATAAAACCTACAATGGTACACAAAATTCAATATCAGCAAATCTTCATATTACACTACTTGCAAAAGTAATATCACTAAGTACAAGAAAACTAAAATTTCGCATTATCCAAATGTTAAGTATCTTACTCTTTTGCGAAGGCAAACTCATAGCAAAACACATGGTCTTTCAAATTTTGTCGGAAAATTTATTCACGTAGTAAGTTACAGAAATAGCTAGCTCCCTTTGCGATTAATTATTCTCTTGAGTTTAATTATGCTCTGTTATGCATCCGCCCTTTGAGGCTGTGCTTCTGTCAGTGATCATATTCGAATGGTTTCCAAATTCCTTTAACAGAATCTAAGTAAAGAGGGAATATTGTAATTTCATATTTAATTAAATTTTCTAATCTAATATTCAAGGGGTAACAAAGCAACTCAAACCTGTTTGTCTGTTAGTAATGCAGATAATTTTGAGAGATCGCAAACTAATATGTTATTTTAAGCTGTAATATATACCTTTGGTTTTGGTGTTCTTATTATTGCTCAATATTTGTAATGAGAAAAAAGGAATTTTAAATTCTAGTAAAACGTATACAACGCTAATATCTTAACTTAAATGAAACAGAAATGTTAGATTTAGGTTTAAAATATCCGGATTAAGATGTAGATTCTAAAGCATTGTAAGAAAAGGAAACAAAGCTAAACAATATGCATAAATGTTGTTAATTTTACAACACAAAGTAATACCATTATTATTTCAAATATAAATATTCAAATGGAATTTATGCGACAGAAATCCGGGAAATCGTAATGATTGATCTGAAAATTTTCTTTTTTATCCTCAATAGATTTATAAGGTATTTCTCCCGCCTTCTTGGCATGCCTTCACGGTGTAATCGTCAGCACGCTCGGCGCGTACTTGAGAAGTCCGTGGATCGAGTGCCGGTTAAGGCACTGTTCATTTTTCATGTTTCCTCCTTCTAAAATACGTAATGTCTCTACAGTGGCACCCGAACTAAAAAGGTGGTGGTTGATGATCCCCCACCTACCAGGATTTGGCGATTGGGTCCCCTAATCCCCAGTCGCCCTTTAAAAGGGGAAGTATATAAAGTATTTCTCTCTTCTTCTTCGCATGCTTTCGCGGTGTAGTGGTCAGGACGTTCGACACGTTTTCGAGAAGTCCTTGGTTGGAGTCCTGGCGAGGGCGCTGCTCATTTTCCATGTCTCCTGCTTCAAAAATGTACCCATTGTTTTTACAGAGTGCCTAGACAAAAACAGGTAACAATAAATATTGTTTGCTTAGTGAAAACGTATTGGGAACGAATATGTAAAGCTACGTCGTAGATATTTTGCAGAACTTAATGAAAAAATAAAATAAAACGTGTAAGGAATAATTTCATTTTCCCGTTCGTGCTATCTTGGTGTAGATGGTTAACACGTCCAACTAGAATTGAAGATCTGTAGATCAAATCCCATTCAGCGCACAACTGACTTTGTGCTTGCTAGCTTTGAAAAGTCTAGCGTTCCCTATAATGGCTCCCGAGCTAAAATGTTATCTATGTTATGCTAAAATGTTATGCTATTAAAATGGAATCTATCACATGGATCCAGTAGACCAGGTTTGTGCATGTCCTCAGCTGTCTTTCAAGACTAAGAGAGCATAAGGACTTTTTGCCTTCCTCCGTATGTGGTGTCTTGATGTTGAAAACTGATATTTGCAATAGAAAGTTCTATGGTTTGAATTTAGGCGAGGGTACAAGTGATTCTTCATGTTTCCTGGTACAGTGACTTCTGAGAATGTTACTACGTAATGTGGCTCCGTATGACATTTGCATAACTATTAGCTGCTAATTAGGTACTGTAACTAATATTTTACTTATTAGATTTTCAAGAATTATGTATTGAAGTTACTGAGGTATATAAAAATCCCTTTATTGTATTGAAAAATGTTCATTAAATGTAAAGAAGTAAAGAAACGTGGTCTGAAACTTACCATACTCGTTTAAAAACAGAAAATTAGTGAAAAGGAAAAAAATTAAGATAAATTGAAGTGAGCTTTCCTAAAACCGTACATCATATTTCTAAACGTTTGCTCATGCTTTGATCTTCAGACTTAAATGGCAAACCATCTTACAGCATCAGATTATAAGAACAGAAAGGTAAAATTTGTAAATTAATATTATTTGGTACAGAATGTACAGATCGTTAATTTAAGGTGAAAATATGAATCTTCTTTTCTCTGGAAATGAAGATTCATGTAAGTATTTTGCAATGTCCCTCGCTACATTGGCTATGATAAAATGTCGAGGAACGGGATGAACTAAGTAGCGAGTTATCGCTAAGTACTTACAACGTAGACTCGAGAGGGTTAAAATACACTTTTGTTCAATCAAAGAAGTAATAACAGTTAGCCCCTTCTCAGGATTACAGGAAAGCCTCCACACAAGCTTTTAAATCAGGATAAGAAAATAAGAACCTAATCTAATACTAAACTAAATAGTCTTAGCCGAAGCTCGACGCAAATATCTAATGTAGTTGGCCCTCAATTAGAACTAGCCTGCGAATATCAACAGCCACGTACAATACGACTGAGCATAACAGATGCAAGAATGAATTATCCAGAAGGCAAACACTTTAAGTATTCGATCAAAAAGGTCTCACTACGAGCTTGTTGACAGATTTAAATTCTAGAAAAAATTTCTCTAACTTTACTTTCTAAACGTTTCCAGCTTTAGATTACTCAATCTCAATGGCACATCTAAAAATCGAAGTTTAACCTCCTTTTAGGGCCAGCTTTATAAAATGATCTAAATCTAATTTTAAAACTAAGAAAAAGAAAATTGATTTTTTCTCAAATTTTACATTCTTCTCAGCACTCTACATAAGTATGTTAACTAATGTTAACTTGTGTGTCCTTCCAATATACCTGGAAGGAAAAATATTAGTACTCTGTACAGAGATACATTGTTACAACTGTCCCGTACAATTTACATTCATCGGTTTATTTGGCCTTCACATGGTTTCATTCAGCTGTACTTTTAACTCACTCTCCCAACGCTCTGCAGACATATATACTGTAAGGCGATCATGGAAATATTGTGTGGAAATAACCAACGTTACCATCTAACCAACTTCCTAAAAGTTAAAAAAAATTCTTGACACTCCATACCTAAAGGAACACATTTCCAATACTATGCCTAGTGTACTAAACGCGCGGAAGTGTTCTAAATTTTCGTATAACTGGAGAGCCTAACATTAAATCATTTATTCTTTACTTTCTTCCAAATATTTAATTTAAATAGAGTTTACCATTTCAAGCACTTTGGCCTTCAACATTTAAAATTTACTTTCAATACAAAATAATTTTACACATTTAACGTAAGAAGTTTGCAGATTCACTTTACATCAAACGTACATAATTACTGTGGATACTTTACAATCATTTTCCAGCAATTTAATTTTGACTTTTCGTTTAAAAAAAGGTTTTAACTTATCTTTCCCTTTTTGTCATGTACATAAAAGGCTCTTGACCTAGCTCTGTCGGATAGTTTGGCATGTCCAGCCACCCCGATCAGAAAAGAAAGGGAAATCTGGCAACCAGAGGGGAAAGAAGCGCGGACGGGAGAGTGCGGCATGTATGTGGTGATGATGCGAAAACCGTTTTTGGACTGAAATGGAATCTAGATATTTACGGCTTTTACTTGAGTGTGACTCCATTGAAAAATGATTACATTGTGTAAACAAAAATGTAAATATATTTTTGTTACTTCGGAATGAGTGTGCAGTTCATTTTCCACGTCGAGAATACATATCAAATGTGGATGTAAGGAATTCACAGGTTTCATAAATGTGAAGAGATGATGGGAACATTACAAAGTACTCCATTCTTTTCTGGATAAACTCCTGCCGCGTCGGAAAACAATTCAGGCTTAGGATTCTAAGTTTTCTTCGAGGTCGACCTTCGTTTTGCTGTGGGGGTTCATTTCTCTTTAAACTTTTGGCGATGAATCGACCCGACTTCCTTCCCGGTTGCGGGTTTTGAGACTCCGGCTTCCGCTTGACTGGTTAAGGGGTCCATCCTTGTCTCTTGATCCAGTGACTTCCGCTTGACCTTCCTCCTATGCGGGACGAAGTAGATGCAGACTTCTCTAACCTTTTTCATCTTCGACCTCTTCGTGCTGGATCTTGACTGTTTTTTTCTAGTCGGTAGGTAACGGAGGACGGTCTATGAAGTTTTCTTCCTTGGGTCTGGAACCCGCTGTAATGGAACAGGCTACGGAGGACGTGGGTACCATTCTCCTACCGTAACGGTTAATTTTTTTAGCACCACGTTCGCCTCTGTCTAGAACAAAACCAAGTTGTTAGTTGAGGGCCACACAGTCATTTCATACCTAGCCCCGATACCCAGCGCCTGATGCATGGGCCTTACGACCAGCTGTATCTAGATGGGCACTGGGTTTTTGTTTTTAACACATAGAATGTTTTACTATTTAGCTATAATATTAGGCACGCCATTATATTAGGTATGTAATTAAGAGTTAGTTATTATATTAGGTATGTAATTAAGAGTTAGTTATTATATTAGGTATGTAATTGTTGTGAAAGTCTTTCTTATAAAATTTGGAAAATTATGTGAAACGAAAGTTTCTTACAGTAGTTCTTTATAGTCCTTCATGTCGTGTGTCTTTGTAGGTAATTCCATAGAAAATGTCATAATCTGTCCTTCGTAAAATACGTTTGAAACTTAAAATCTTGCACCTTTTTTACTTAATATGGAAAATAAGGAATCCATCTTTATGAATTACTTGTTTACATATTCTTCCCATCTTCCACAGAATACTTTCCTTTTTCTTTTAATACCTTTATTTGTAATATAATATCTTATTCCTCTATATCTTTTTCCTTTGAAGCCTCCTTCTTCTACCTTTACATAAACGATTAAATAGTCCTTCATTATGAGTTATATCCTTTTGAATACTGCCCTTTTTTTCCTAAATCTTTAGTTTTCCTTATTCTGTAAAGTTTCTTCATTTATATCTCAATTACTTACACTTCTTCTACTCAGCAGGTTTTTCTTCTCTTCCTGTAGCTTCCATTATGTTCCCTTCTTTTTTCATTATATGGAACAAATATAAAATCCATCGTTATGAATATTTCTTCTTGAATTCTTATTTCCCTTGTCATTAATTTCATCTTCTTCTCGTCCTCGTGGCTTCTTTATATATAATTTAATTTCTAATTCTCCATTTTTTTTATAACTTCTTCCTTTAAAATTTTCTCCTTCTTCTAATGAGACATTCTTATTTAATGAAAAATGTCTTAACTAGTAAACAAATGGTAGTTTTTACTGGTTAGCAAATACAAAAGTACGTTTATTATGATCCGCTGTGATGGAACATGCTTGGATCCCCTTCTTACACTGACATTATAATTTTAAGAATTAACATTACAATTTTCAGAATTTATGCCTAAACAGGTTCACCTCCTCAGATTGTCAGTACTGAATGATAAACGTTGGTAACAAGAATTCAGTGTGCATCTTAAAATTACATGATACAAAATTTAAATATAATAAATTTAAATTGAAAAACTGTTATTCACTTCTCTAAATAATTTATTTATCTTGAGAACTTTATCTCAAGCCAGCCTCACATTGTCGAGCTGTTGCCTATTGCATGAGGAAGTCTATTTATGACACTTTTTATTTACGTTTTCCTGAAAGTTATTTTTACGCCAGTTCGTTTCCTATATGCCATGGCTTGTCACGTTATCAGCTTAGACATGAGGTTTTAGATTCATTAGGCATATTTCGGAGTGGAAAATGTGAAAAATGTGCAATACCATCGACGCGATTCAAAATGCCGACCTCCCGATGCTAGCTGGACGTGTTTTCCAGTTACACCCCGATGGCTCGCGGTAAGTAGAGAAAAAAATACCTTTCAATTTCCACTACATCAAAGGAAAATGATGAGTAGGCAACCCAGTAGCTAAATCTTCGTGGTGAGGAATTATCGGCCACCACATTTTAGTTCAGCTGTCATTTCTAGAGTTTATTTATAATTTAGAAAAATCAAAGGTGCGATAACTTTCGTTGGCGCTTGATTTCGAGTGCCTTCTGATTACTTGCTAGGCGTGCTTCCAGTTGCACCACCTTCCATGGCACGCGATAAGGAAAGGGAAAATTCTTTATAGACTCATACACTTTTTTAGAGCAAGTTGAAACTGGGATGAATTATTAACCAAGATCTTAGTGGAACTGTTGTAATTCGTAATAGACATTGTTATAATAATCCTGTCGTAAATAAAGATTCGCTATACTTGCTATTCGAAGAAAAGTGGATTTAATCGGAGATTTGAGCATTTAGCAGAGAGTTCAGCGTTAATGATGGGTAGTTCAGGATTACTAGACACGATGAACCACTAGCTATAACTTTTTAAGTATTCAATTAGGCTTATCAGTGCGATGTTAATAGTTAGTTTAACACCTTGAAAATTACATAGTAAACTACTGCTTTCTGTGTATTTTAGTATTCTTAAATAAATTCCAGTGATGATTTTATATGCATTAAAATAACTATATTTCATGAAGTAATTAATCAATACTATTTACATTTTAATGTAATAATCAAACGTAAGCCTAATTATCATAATAAATTCATTGTAATGAGCTTGTGTTCGAGTTACGGCAAACATTATGAGGTTATTTTAGTAAACTCACTTGAGAACCGCATTTCGTACCTCAAATCGCTAAAATCAGGGAAAGTAATTTCACTCTTGCTTTAGTGAGTCCTTACGGTATTTGCGAAACAATTAGGCATGGCTATTTTCTTTTAATATAAATCCGAAAATATATCTCTAATCATTTTGTTACAAAAATATTTTATTTTTCTGGACTCAACCTATATGTTTCTTTTATCATAATGATACACAGTTTTCCGATTCTGAGTGTGTTAAAAATAACAATTACAAACTGCTGATATGGAAAAAATAAGAACATTGATGGTTGGAAATGAAAACAGCACGTTGAAAACTAAAAAACCAAACTGGCGTAAATTTCAATGATTATTAATGCATTAGTGTAATCAAACACCTGGTGCTTCTTTTGCTCTGCCTGGGTGTTTTTCTCTTCCAGTCCGAGTACTATAATTTTATAAAAATCTAACTGATATTATTGCTCTTATTTCTTTATAAAAGCAAACCAGCTGGCTATATTTTAATACGTGAATAATAAGACACTTTTAAGCACCTGCTAGTGAAAGGAAATTAAACTTCCTGTTTAAAAGACGTGGCTGCGCCTTGAACTTTACGCACAGTTTGGAAAAACATTCCTACAGTTGTGCTTAGAAATGTGTTTTCTATATGCATTATTAATGAAAATAATTGAATAGTTATGCTCAGAAGCATTTTTAGATCAATGAAAGAAAGGTTTGTTTGATATGGTATCAAATTATATTGTGATTTATAATGCCAAGTAAACATTAAGACGATCTGAGAAAAAAACGCAGCCATTGCATGACGAATCTCTAAACGGAAGAAAGCACTTCGTATCATTTTTTTTTCACACATCTCGTTAGCACAAGGATACTAATAATTCATTAAATCGAACGTCCTCTCGAGCTCTTAGTAGTAAGGAAAGAGAGCTACTAGACGCCTACATTCCTTTCACCTGCAAGTTCTTAATCAAACCTGAAATAAGCTTGATCAAAACAGCTTATTTCAGTTTTGATCAAAACAGCTACGCAATAAATTTTAAGGAACATAAGTTTACGTTCCTTAAAATTTATTGCGTAACTGGACAAAGTACACATAGCTGGATAAATCTAAGTCACATCTAAGGCATCTAAAGCAGAAGAGTCACATCTAGAGCATCTAAAGCAGATAAGTCATATCCAAAGCGAAATCTTCATATTTTCAAAAGCACTTCTTAAAGGACTTATTTTACAGAAAATGCTATTACTATGCAGACTTAAATCTCTCATCCCAGTTTAAATGTATTAAAATAAAGTCATAGAAGAAAATAATGTTAGGCTGCCCTGATTTCGTTCATCCAAGCTAATCAAATGAAATGATAAACGATAAAATTATCCTTTAATCAAAGTAATTATTCCTTTCGGTATTATCGTCTGTAAGTAAAGCGGATAACATCGCCTTTAGTACAGCTGATAAATTTTGCAATCGTTATCAGCACTTATCTTTCTTCATATCAAGTTCAATCTGGAACCACCGCATTTTAAGTGGTGGCTCCCTCCGGCAACAGTTATTGGCAGAGACTTAACCGTATCTAGCTTGCCGGGAAACATAGACTTTATAAGAGATTTCTTAGGTCCATTCCGGGAAAGCTATGACAACATGCATATTCACAAAGCCTACAGACCTTTCATTCTACGGTTTGCTCCGATTGGTTAAAACAGGAAACGTAGGGTTGCAAAATCTTGTGTTTGGCGACTTTTCCTTCATCGCCTTTGCTACTTGTTTATGATTGTGGTGTACGAAAAGCGTTGTCATAGAAATAGTGCATACTTGAATAAAATATAATTTTATTTGCACTGACTCAGAATTTAAGTAAAATGAATAGTTATCCGACACTCTTAAATGTTTATTGAATGTTTCCATTTGGTTTATTTTGCGTTTTGATTTATTTTTCTATATTTCCCCTCGGTGTTCAGATATGCCATAGTTAAGCCCTTGCAGAACTCTTGTTTATGTTCTTTGAAAGTTATATATTTTCCTTCCTTTCGTTATACACTTTCATTGATGCGTAAATCACCGTAGCCGTATTGAATTCATACAGTGTAAATGCATTGCTAACCCGGCTTTCTAAGGAACATATCTATGTAATACGACATTCTATCATACGCTTAAGCGCATGATGGTGAGATTAAACATTTCAGTCATTAATAAATATTTCAATTATGATGTGACAGGCTTCTCAAGAAATGTAAAATGTATTGTGATATTTAGAACAGTGTTACTAAACTTTTATTAGACATTTCTCGTATACAATTCTCTGTAATATGATATCCATCTTTTCTCACTGCTGAGTACTTTCATAACATATTACGGTACAATAATCTGAATTGAATAATAGTGGCAAAGCATGGAGTAACAGTGTTACTGTGCCAATTCCTATAGATATCTGGATTAAGTAATGCTAAGTACCAAAATAAGCGTACTTATTGGTATATTTGAAACTCTAACACAAGTTAATGCACATTTATTTTTTTTAAGAGTTTACTATCCTGAAATAGTTATAATAACAAATTTTAAAAATATATATATATGCAATAAAGTTGTATGCCATTTGGCATGTTTAATGATCCAACACCTGTTTGCTCAGATTCTATAAAATACAATGTTATCATATTTCACTTTGCACATGAAATAAAATTTTAGTTAAAACTTCTAAAAGCATATATATTTTGTAGTATCTTAAACATAATTTTAGTAACAAGAAATTTGTCATTAAAAATTTCATCTTTCTGTTTATAGTATCTCACTTCTATATTGTATACTGAACTGAGAAGGACCAATAAATTTTGTTTAATGTTTCAAATTAATATTTCCATATATACAATAAGTAAAGTAACCCAGATCAACACAGAGCATCTTCTTATTTTAGATATTTTTGTCAGTGTGACTGCAGATTTTGATCCCTCCTATAGGTATTTCAGCATTCTAACATAGCAGTGAAGCACATCTACAGTTTTTGCAACTTTCGGCAAAATCTTTGACTTTCTCTGCACACATACAGCACAATGTGTCTCGTTAAAGGCTTAGTGTGGCTCATTTTTACCTCTCATTTTAGGATTTTGGTGCTGAGGTTGTATGTAATGCAAAATTTATGCAGTTCTGTAAAGCTTTTTTAAACAAAAACTGGTTGCTGTATACACAGGTAGAGCAAAGAGCACAAAAAAACAAGAAGTGTACATGTCTCATATGGTATAAGAAGAATGTGAAAAAATAGGCAGCACTGGATGCATTACTGAAATAAACTTAAGCATTCCCAACCAAACGTTTCTCTCTAGTTTCGGCAATGAGTTCGCACTTTCAGGTTGGGATGCAGGTAGTCAGGAAGTACCAAACAAACTTATATGCTTTAATAATAAACTTAAAATAGTTTCATTTTCTTATTTTAACCCTTTATAGTCATATATCTACTCTCAAACACCAAAGCATTTTTATCGTTCCAGTCGTATGTCTGCTGTCAGTCACGATAGCAAAGAATCATATTGATCTCATTTTATATTAATTGTATTAAGTAGATAAGCTTCACAATTTTGCATGTATTACTGTTTGTTCAATGAAAATTAATTCTGAGCCTAAATCATTTATAACTTAAAATGTATGTAACTATGTGAAAATAAAAATTCTTCTGCATTTTATTTTATACGATTTATTTTAATGAAATTGGCTGAAATTTTTGGTAGTTGATTATGGTTACAGCAAGATATATGAGAACTATTCTTCCTGGGAAGGTTGTTTATAGAGAGAGCTTTTTAAGAGATATTGGTTGACATATTATTCTGTTATCAAAGCTTGCATGCTATGTGTCAGCCAAAGCAACAGTATACGTATATAGAGGGTGTCACTTATGATCACGGACTTCAAGGTTGCTGGGGGTATGAGAGAGCAAAAGCACAGTGAGTATGAAAATGAGAAGTCATTTTAATCACAGATATTTACAAGAAATACTGTCCTATATTTAAAAGAATTGTTCAAATGGATGACCAGCAGCTGCAATATATGCGTCACAAGGATAATGGATAATTAGCAGTAATATTAATTCTTGATCAGCAAGTTGTTTTATTCCAGAAACAAAAAAAGAATTTTATTAATAGTTTGACTCATTTTTCTGATTTTCATCTGCATTTTAGTTATGGTAGTGTATTCAGTTTTTGCACTGCATTTAAAAAAAAATATTGAAATGGTCACGGATTTATTTTCTGTCCCTGGATTTAATGTTACATTTTAAAATTATGATACCAAAACTAGTTTCATCATTTTGCAAAAGACTTATATTCATGCATGTGCTTATTACTTTATGGTTGCAATATCTGTTGTGCAATTTAAAATTTGTTCATTGTTTACAATACAAGGTGTTTATTTTAAAAGTGGACCCTTCATAAAAATTGTATGTGTGCATATTTATGAAACATACTTTGTTTGTAAACATCATATATTGTTGGTTTATTTAATTACGACAAAGCACTTGAAGGCTGTCTGCTTAAAGGAAGGAATGCCATCGTGGAGGACTTTGTGCGGGAAACTGACTCGTATGCATGTTACACATGGGAAAAACCACAAAAACACCCATGCAGCCAGCTCATTTGTCTAAATCGAACCCAGGTCAAACTACAAGTGTTGAACGACTTTACCACTTGGCTGCTAGTGGGCCACATTATATGTTAATATAATGCCCCAATCCAGTACATTTGTCTACATATTTTTAGTGACAAAATGAAGTTTTTCTCTATGTTATATTCTGAATTGCTTAAATGATGTTCATTTACAATTCTTTTTAAGGTGCGTGTACTTTTTATAAGCCGAGTTGTGTTAAACATCTTCATGAAAAATAATTTGGACTGGTTAGAAGTAGAGATCTCGATGCTTGTAGTCTTTAGATATAATTCTGCCTATAAAACCTCCTTCAATATTTTCCTGGTGGAATCAACTCTGAAACATTTTGCATTACCTTGTTAACATTCAGTAATGATGTTCATTCTACTGCAATGAAACAGTGAATTAATAGACAGTATCTTGCAAGGTTCAGCATTTATTACTGTGATAAAAAACACTGACTCAGTAATTTGTTTCCTTGATGTGGCACTTTAAACAATAATATTTGAAAAGATGGAAAGAAGAATGATAAACAAGTGCAAGTTTTCAGGGCTTCATACTTTAAAATTTGGTCACAGGCATATCCACTTTGATAAGACCATTCCTCATCTGGAAATGTTGCCATAAATTAAGCTCTTACAAAACAACAATCAGACATATGGAACACAGTATGACAATATTCATCACCTGCTTTGGGCAAAAGCATCCACGATTGTCGATGATAAAATAGTAAGATGGCACCTATATGGTGGTTTGAAAAGCTAGCTGTCATATCATTAGGTAGGGTTCAAATCTCAGAAAGGATATAAATGCTTTGTAAATAATGTACAGTGATTTTCTGGCATGTGGACATTCAAAACCTATTAAAGCCGAAGACCCCTTGAGAGGCTGGTGTTAGAAGAAAAGGGTTAAGGAGACCTTTGGATTTTCGTAAAGTGTTGCCAGTCGAAACTCAGATAAAATTTAGTAAATTATCCTGTCACCAGATATGCGCTAAGGCTGTGGTTAATGACAGCTATTCTCTTGCTCTACTCATGAATATTCACGAAGCTGCTTCAGAGCTAAGTATATCAAGTGTACAAATCAGCAAAAATACGTACCAAATACTGTAGTGATTTAAATTTGACTTTCACGACCAGTCTTTGAAGGCTGCTAAATTTTAAGATTTATTTTAAAAGAAATTATATAATTCATAAAAGCAATATAGTCATATTATTTTATAAAAGTAGATTATTATTATTTTCCCCCCTAATGATGGTGGTAAATGTTGTGAAACTAGGACAGTATTTCTAACTGAAAAACCACACTCTAGAATTTTAACTTCTTCTCCTATTAGACCAAGTAATAAATCTCATTCAGCATTTATGAATCACTCGTTTTGCCTCCAACGATCTAATTTCTCCTGTATTTCTGATCATGCTTTCTGCTATAATTATAAGGTAATACAATATACAGTATGTTATGGTAATGCCACTACTTTAAAGAATAAAAACGTTTATGTAAAAGTAAAGTACTCAAGAAAGATACCTTCGTCTTCTTACTTATTTAAGTAAAGAGGGGGTATGTTTGTTGAGTACTTTACTTTAGCAAGCAATCTTATGCTTTCAAATAGATCTGCAGTTTGGGAAGGCATGTTTGTCACAATGTAACCTTTGTTTATTACCACTGTAAAAATTATATTTATTCCAGTACCTCTAAATTTAATGAACACTTTATTAATTAAACTTCTTTTACATCTATAAATGATTCTACCTAAGAAAATTATAATTTAATTCATGAAGACCTGAATATATCTGAAAGTGTTAGTAAGAAATTAACACATTTACCATATATAACTAGTTCTAATAACATTTTCTTTCAAATATCAATTTTGAGAATGAGTGGGCTTTCATTTACAGTGCGTAAATTGAATTCTGTTTTAACATAATTCATAAGAATTTTGTTGGTTGGTCACATAAATCTCCCATTTGAATTTCTTTTATCAAATCAAGTCACGTAATAAAAGAAGTTGGCAGTCTATCTTAATATAGGAAAACATTTCTATTTTTTTATGCATTTTATTTTTAACATAAGAAATTTTGCAGTGCTTTCAACCTCCTACAGATGAGTGTTGAAGAAAGTTTTGCAAAATGATGAGAAAACTCAGTGTATTAAAAAGATGGATATTGAAATTTGATTAGTCAAAATTTTATGACAGTTAGTTATATGTGCCTAGAACGGGATACCTTCTTGGCAGTAGTTAAATTCAGTGCATCCTTAAAGTTTTCATAGCTATTAACTTTGATGGTGACTTTTACATGACTTTTTCTCAAATTACTCACATGTGAGCTACATGTAAAATTAAAAAAAAATGTCCTTACTTTGAAATTTTTTAAGTGTCTATATTTGGAAATGCAAAGGTGGTTAATTTGATTGTCCTAACAGTACAAAACGGAAATGGAATAGAAGCAAAATATTGTTGTAAATAAATATTATAATAAGGATAGAAGATAAAATTTACATATCTGAAATACATTTTCAGTAACTGCTGAAGGGCACTGAAAAGAAATCTGTTCTAATGTGAAAGGAGTGATACTGATATCTGCGAATCACAAGTGGAAATATAAGCAATGTAGGTAGGCTAGGAGTTATTTAAGGCAGGAAAATCAATTAATTAAGCATAATTCTTAGCACTGAGTTTATGTAAACATTATTTGCATAACATTTATATCCATTAAATCAGCCTCTGAAAATGTCTCTCAGTCTGTGTAAAATTTTATTAGAAAGAAAATGTGTTTAAAAATTTAAATTACACAAATAATAAAACTGTAATGACATGTTTCAGGATCTTTGTTTTTAAAGTTCACTGTTGTTAAATGTTACATGCAGACATCATATCTTGGTTTGTGAAGAGTTGATCGAAAGAAACATTGAAAATGATGCAGAAGATGAACAAGATACAAACGTATTTGTTTCAGATGACTAATTATGATCTTCATCCAAAATCTTATATCTAAAAGTAGAGAAAATAAAAGTTTCAGCATCTGTGTTTTTCGAAGAGTGAAGTCTATTTATAACAATGGCAAGAAAATTTTCCCTCAGTCTGCAATAATAAAAGATGAAAACAGTATACAGCACAGTGTTTTACTAGAAAATGGGGATTCACCTTCTTATGCACATCTATTTGTCAGGTATAGGGCAATCATATGTAGACATTCAATATTAGTTCATATACAACAATGCTAGGAAGCTGAAACCCAATATATATCTATAAGAAGTGTGAGGAGCTTATGAGAGAAAATAATATTTTCACAGGTAATTAGAATTATTAACACCATTTTCCATTAGAATTCCTTGTTCGTTTTTAATTATATTTTCTGTTTTTGCATATATTTTTAAAAGTGTATGCTGATGGCTTATATTATTCATATTCCAGATTATTATTATTAGTGATAAATATTAATCATTTATTAAAAGCATTTATTTAGATATTTTTATTATCTTCACACATAGTGAAATCGAATAAAAATGCATATTTACCAATTTACACAATTTTAAACATTACATTTTTTATTCAAAAAACTGTGCTTTTTGTAGTTGTTTCCACAGATAGTATAATCTTGTTTAAAAGTTTTAATTGGATGTTTAATTCAATTAACTTTATGTTTTAATGTTCACCAGTGTGTCAATTCATGTTCATTTTTCGTATAATACAAATTTATGAACACATACTTCTATAAATCTAAAAATTTTAAAACATGAAAATGAGAGTTTTTGTAGCATGATTAAATTGATTGCTAATGTGATTTTAAGTATAGGCAAGTTTTTTGTAGTTCGAATAACAGATGATATTCCAATTAAATAGACTCATATTAATAGTAATTCAAGAAAAAATCCATGCAGCCAAACGATTCAGCTACAAAAAAATCCAATCCTAAATCAAACTAGGAGTGTCTTATGGCTATAGCAATTTGTTGCTATGATGCCTTTAAAAAATATAATTAGAGATTATCATGAAGTTTATATTGTTCGTAATACATTCAAGGTAAAATGCGTTATAAATCACTAGGGGAAATTAATATAATTTCTAAAAGAACATACATTTAACCTCTGAATACTTTATATAAAGCAACAGTGTCTCTCCTTAATGGTTTAAAAACTGGTGACAAGTATTATTGTGACCAAATACTGTATTACTTTAACTTGGATGGATGGATTTCCAGGACACATAGCTACAAATTCTATACGCTATGAGTTATTTTAAGATCTGTGCCAAAAATAAAAGTATTTATTAACGTATCTCTAAGTACGTACATTTCAGAATACATAATTGCACTGAAAGCTACGCAACATACGCTGGTGCAGACTTTGAATTTAATTTCAATTTTTTAATACTCTTTTATTGGTATAAAGTAATGCGCTATGCAAATTTACACAACAGACTCTTTCTAACAGAAATGACGAAAAAGGTACATATGCCATTTCCATGTAAGACTTTTCTTACAAAACATTACCGTACTTTTAACAGCTTAAATTCATTCTTTAACCAAATACAAATAAACTATTAATAAGATCAGTAGGTTATTTTAAATATATTCGACGCAATTGTTCTTAACTTTTCATTCATAAAATCAAAATTTATCTAATAACGTAAATGCTGTTTCTCTTCGCTTTACTGAAAGCCCACAAGGTTTGTTTGGCGTTCGTTACAAAGCCTACAAGGCGATAACTCGCCATTCCGTAACCGACCGCCAACGAGCTGTTTTATCCAATTAGAGCAGGCCGTAGAATGAAAGGTCTGTAGGCTTTGTGAATATGCTGACGACATTGTCGACCCACAAGATTCTCCCCCAGCCATGAGAATGGTCGCTTCCATCTGGCAGCCATGGTAAACTGCCTCGGTAAACACATGGAAAACTTCTCACTTTCTTGAACCAAGAGTCTGGCTATCTATTCTCTTCTATTTCTCCCTGGCCTGAGAAAATTTGCTCACGTGCTCTTTTGCGATTACCAAATAAAATAGCAGAATCCAGTATTTTGGTCCTTTCGTTTGGTAGCAAAATTAGCGTTCTCAAAAAAGGCTTTGTTTTATTGCTTCTATATTATGTATTCTTTAGCTCGAAAATCGTGAGACAACACTCCAAAGTTTCAAAAACGAAAATACAAACTTAAAATCTCTGACTCAGTGGGAAGGTTGGGGGACACTTCTTTTTTGAAATAATATTTGACCAGTTCTTGCTCTAACAATTCCAGAAAAAAATCAAAATCAAAAGCATCATATTTACAGTTGTATTAGAACACCAAGTTATTATCATTTTTATTTTTCTTATTAAATACTTATTCAAATAGTTAGAAACAGCTTCTCTCAACTTCACTTTCTACTCATTTAAGTTTTTGAATTCTTAAGTTTCCTTCTTGTATTTTAGCAAAAAATTATTAATCCATAAATAATTGATAATCATATTTATATTAAGAAATATAATTAATCCAAAAATATGAAATTTAATGGTAAAGTTCCTCGTTCTTTTTTGCTCTCAGAAAGCGTTATGCGAATAAACATTTACAACTTTTAAAGCCTGAAAAATATATGTCTGCGATATTATCGTCATACGATGTTTCTATGTGCTTTATTTTAACCAAGATTTTTTTAGGATGATGTTTTTGAAATTTTTTATTTCCAATGACGTTGTTTTACATCATGATGTTTTAAAACTTCAAGGTCTTTCGTTGCTTTCTTTTCTACCACGATTTTTATACGATAATTCTTCCGCCTCGCGTTGTTCTTTTCCGCGACGATTTCGAGCGAGATGTTTTTGAGGAAATAATTCTGCCTCTAACCTTCTAAAGTTAAATTTTTAGCTTAATGTCTAATGTATTTAGCATACTGTTAATTTTAGTTATTATCATGCTCAGCAATTTACACAAATTGATAAAACAGAATGAAAAAGGGTGATTTATTATCGTAAATGTTGAGAATAAGTGAAAAAAAACTTCTTGAGATTTCAGAATTGTATTATTTACATTCACTATATGAGGACTGAGTACTCTGTCCGTGTTTTTGGAGAACATGGTAAATTCTGTAAAGGGTTCTTAACCTCAAGTTTTCAGTCCTGAACTGGAACAGGGAGCGGAAGGTACGCTATGTTCTGGTGTAGATCCAGTATTGGCGAATAACTGCACTTGAAAGGGATTTGAAATCCTCTTTTATTAAATCACTATTAAATACAAACTTCCCAACTCGAGAGAGATACAGAAAGTAAATGACCGCCCTTGGGTCGAACTTAACAGTCAAATAACTTTAACTAAATTAAAATAGAACTTAAATCGAAGGTTGCTTTGCAGAGCAATTCGCGGAAGTTGGCCTCTACCTAAAAGGGTGCGTAGCAAGATATACTAATACTAACGCACTTCAAAATGTTTTACAATGCTATCACGTAGTAAGCACTATGGCTTATAAATTTAAACTGCTAGCTGATCAGGCGAACGTTGAGCGGCGTGACCGTGATCTGAGACTAAGCTCTCACACACTGAGAGGTTTCTACCTCTGGCTTAAATAGTACTTCAAAATTAGCATAAGCTGAAAACGCGCGCTTCTTCTGACGGGAAGTTGAAGCAGAGAGAAGATAGAAAGATTTAACTTAAAATAAAACTTGGTTAATTTAACTAAAGCCTTACAACTATGAAACATACTTGCTGTCATAATGTGTTGAGTCATCTGTGGATAAAAAATCATGGTTGATAAGCAATAATGAATTTTAAGGTTGCTAAAACAAATTTAACTGAATGAAAAGTAACTACTCTTAAATTGGATGTCATTTCTATATTGTTCCTTGAAATTATGCTAATATTCAATTAACAATTTATACACTTACTCCCAACGATGATATTTTAGTCGTATATTATCAACAGTAATGTGAGTGCTAACAAAAAGTTGCATTTTGAGTTTTAATACATGACACGTTTTAATACATTTAATTAAAACAATTGAAATTAAATTACAATGTTTGGCTTGCTTTGAAATTATAAATTAATTAAAAATTCCTAATAGTCGTAAAGAGAATCATCACGATGCCTGAAATTTAATTCCAAAGTCTTGGAAAAGTTTTAAAATGATTTTTTTATTTAAGCAAGAACTTTGCACAGAAATGCATTTATCGTGCTCACAGGATTGACCTCACTTATAAGGATGTAACTAAAATAACAGTCAAATTTAAATTATAACGTAGGCTGGTTGTCAAAGATTAGATAATTAAATTTAAACCTAAATTGGCTCAAAACTCTAACCGACGCCAGAATTTAAGTTTCGGCAGCAAAACATGCAAAGGTGAATAATAACAAGACTACTCGAGCTGGCGGAACTAATACAACGTGGCCTCGAGTGGCGGAAACACACTCTGTCTTTCATGCAAATACCTCACCTTAAATACTCTCTAAACTTATTTACATTCCTGGTGAGGAAAGAGAATTTATTGTAAAGGCTGAAATTATAAGTAATTGGTTAATGCAAAATGATAGTATCCTTACAAATAGTAACCTTATAAAGTTTCTTTATTGTATACATCTGTACCTTATTATATACATCTATATAGTTAAAAGATGTGAATTAAAAGATGTGTAAAAGCAAAAAAAATTCAATATATAAACGCAATTTGTAATTAGCGTAGCATTAAAGTACATGTGGTATCATCATTTGTTGAGGTGTTTTGTCAGGTCTTTCAGTGTTTCCAAAGGCACAATTACGAAATCCATGTGATCGATTAATTAATTGCAATTAAGGAATTCCTATTAAAGTTAGGAAACTAGATGTTACGTTCACTTGAAATCTGGAGGCTGACAAAATGAAGACTGAGCGTTTTCATTTTAAAATTAACTATATACAGCAACCACATATCTAAAAAAATCTAAAAATGTATGAAAATTAAACGCTAAATTTACGCAAATTCTGCGAAGCCATTCAATGAAATGAGGATCAAGATTTAACAAGGGTTATTTGGAGGACGGACAGATAAAAGTGCTGTTATATTATATTCATAAAGTCCTGCTATATTTCTCTTCTCTTGGTTTAGAATAATGGGACAAAAGAATACATTTGAAACATATAGTATATATGTTAAACAGTAGATAATGGTTCTACTAAAATTTATAAGCTGTTTTAAATTAAAAGCTTTAAACTCGAGTCAACATTGAAAATTAATTTGACGAAATAAATTGGCTTCTAAGCATATATGCAAATCATACGCTAGATCGTAGATGTTAAAATTAAGGACAAAGTAGCATCCTTATTCCTCAGGTTCGCGCTTCGCAAATTACCTTATGAAGTTCATGTCGTTTTTCAAATTAAAAAAGTCAACAGAGTGTGACTTTATAAATCAAGCTCTAAAGAGTGCTGTTGAGTATTAAGAGGTGGCAAGACATAGATTTTCTCCTAAGTGGCGTAATACGAGCATCTCAAGGCAATTATTAAAATGCGGTGGTTACACAAATTTATCACAGGCTTCTGCTCCCTTTTTTAATTTTTATACTTTCTAACTTATATGCAAAAATTAAAAGGCAACCAGAGAATAATGGAACTAAATGTATTTCTTGACTTATTTTTATATTCTACATTTGGAGGTGGTATTAAATTTAAAATAAAAGGCTATGGTATTGTCAAATTACGCTTCAATATTGTTGCGAAATACGAGTTCGAGAATTTAATATAATTAAGCATGATACGTATAAATTAAAAAGCTCTAAGTAACTCAGGGGGATGCGGAAGAATCGTTTTAAATAACTTAAGGAGAATACTCCTTGGCATATGATAAATGTCTTAAATTACCAATATCACTCGCAGTGTAAACTCTAAAATGCAATTCAGCTGGCGCTTTGAACAACAATCTGTCTGAAGTATTCAGAACTGAACCAAAAGTGAGTCAGAACTGATTAACAACTTACACAATCCTAAGCCTTTATTACAGATTCACAGGCATATACTTCGGCTGTGCCATATTAAATTACCTATTACACCTTATTTGGATACATGGCAATATCAAATCTTCAGGTAAGTGTCCTCTAACGGAAAGAATGTTATACCTAAGATATCGTTTGCTTCAGTGGGAAAAAAATAAATAAACAGATCTTTGACACTTGATACAATATATGATGTAAGAATAGAATAAATGCAAACATTTTGTGGTAAAATACATGTTACCGGCAAAGTTTGAACTTCGGCATTCTGTAAAACGATTAGGCATTGTTATACTGCCTAAAACTAGCCTGCAATGTATGAAACGATTCATATTTCAAACATTTCTTATGCATTCTATAGAATGCCAGATGACAAACTGGCAAAGTATGGAATACGTTTCCAAATCATTTTGAAGAACATAAACAGAAGTTAATAACTGATGTAAAAAACCGAAATGGCT
The DNA here is from genome assembly GCA_000611955.2 of Stegodyphus mimosarum. NCBI lineage: Eukaryota > Metazoa > Arthropoda > Arachnida > Araneae > Eresidae > Stegodyphus > Stegodyphus mimosarum. Next base: position 83,800 of record KK114233.1, on the reverse strand, counting down.
ACTAAGAAGGAAATACGGGACTACTGGCCGCTGAATTGCTAGGATATGATGCTTGTAGAAAACGAAAGTACATTCATTTATCTTGTTAAAGAAATCGTTAGTACTATACTGATTATGTCACGGACGCTGAGTTATTTCCCGTACATCATGAAAACTCATTTGCGTACTGGACGCGGATGACGTGACAAAATGTTGAAAGAACTTTCAACCAGATATAGAAACGTTACTCATAATAATACTGAACTGTACAACCACCTTTGTGAGCCCTGCCAGAAAAAACAAAAGTTATTAAAACGGAAATTGTTGTGAAACTTATGACTGTTTCTGAATTCAATTCCATTGTCAGGTATATCTTACTGATTCCCAGTCTCAGGCTGTTGTATCAAGATCATCTCATTAATTTTTGCATATTTTGAATAACAGTTTTTTAATGGCGCTCTTTCACTATTTCAAAATAACATTTGTATTTTTGAGGAATAAACTTTTTTTAAATAATACCCTTATCATAACCTTATAAGGTATTTCTCCCGCCTTCTTCGCATGCCTTTGTGGTGTAGTGGTCTGCATATTTGAAGCGTAACCGAGAGGTCCGTGGTTGGATTCTCGTGAAAGGCGTTGCTCAATTTTCACCACTCCTCCTTCCGAAATAACCTAATGCCTCTACAACCTTTCTTTAATACTTTGCTTAAAGAACATCTGTCATTTTATAGAATGCCTAGGTAATATGTACAATGCCTAGGGAAGGTGTGTAATACGTCTCATATTATTTCTACTTTGCCTAACATAATATACAATGCCTAGGTATTCTATAGAATGCCGGCGTTTCACACTTTGCCGGTAACATATACAACTTTAAATCTGTGTTTGAAAGCAATAATAAGAGTATCAGTGAAAAGGTTGGTAAGTAATTTACAAATTTTTGATGAGTGAGAAAGAGACGTCTTATCACGTGGGCAAAGAAAGATATAAAACTAAGCATTTGGCTGAAAATACATGGAGACAGATAAATAACACGTAACCTGTTAGTATCCAATAGCAACGGAAATGCAAGTCACGTGACCGTCTTTGAGAGATTCATATAATAGTTTATGAGATAACGTAAGATAGTGTAGGGCTATTATTATTTTACCTAACCAGCTATTTATAATTTCAGCTATTACTGTAACTTCTCTTTTCTTTCTTGTTGGGATTGTGAAATCATCTTGAGCTGTAATTTTGAGGACATGTTTTACTCCTTCATCATTAATCCCGAATAAGGATATGTTTGTTCTCAGAGGCAAAATGCAGTTCGTTATTTTTAAAGTCCAAGGAAAAACTGTATTTTCTTAGAAAGTCCAATCCGAGTATACAAGTGTCTGCAATCTCTGCCACACAACCCGCGTGATGGTAGGCGGCACTTCCAAACCTTTACTTTTCCTTCGATGTCGATCTTGGGCGACGTCCAGACGAGTTTGCTTTTCAATTCTTGTGGCACATATTTTCGAATGATGGCAACATTGGCTACTGGATCGATAATTATATTACAAGGAACTCACTCCGCCCTTAAAAGAATGCTGCGCCTGCAAGCCCTTTCAAAATGGCAAACGGAATGGGACTTTGGAGAAACTGGCAGAAGGGCATACTATCATCTTTCATACGTTAATCCAATGAGACTCTACTCAAATCCTCATTTAGTCCGCTACATCTCCGGACACGGACCCTTTCCGGGGTATTTCGCCAGGCACGGAATAGCTGACACAGATCAGTGTAGCTGTGGCCACCTGGGTACTCCGGAACACTACGTAACCTCCTGCCCGCTCACCAACAGCCTACATATTCCAATCCCTACCACGAATACGCAGGCATTCTGCAAATATATGGTTAAGCAAAAACATCTCTGCCGCCAGCTAACAAAAATAATGGAGAAGCTAGCCAGCTTAGGCACAGACCTCTGTGCAGCAGAATAATCTGTGCATCTGGTCTTCAGTACTAATGTACAGCAAATGCAGCCACAGTCCTCTGCATGCCTATAGACATAATGATGTATAGTGTATACCAGCAAAGTTTATATTTAATGAGTAGGATTAAATTTCTAATGCAATTATAACAGTGAAATGTAAATGTACACGTTAGTGAAGTGAAATGTAAATGTATGTCTTGTTTAGGTTAATTTTTCAATATGTATAGTGTATATCCTTAGTTAATGTAACTCTATGCAAGTTTATGTATGTATTTAGGTAATCCTATGTATGTATGTCGTATCATATATGTTTGTTTACTAACAGATATGCTCTCCTATGTAACCTGAAGCCATAGCACTGTAAGCCTATGTAAAGCAACACCTTCTTTCTTTCTTTTTTTTTTTTTTTAACACACTCTGCCATTAACCCATGTATAGCCATGTATCTATCGAATTTAAACTCAGTAAATGCTGGGCCCGGGCGGCCGGGTAAGAGTGCATTCCCGGGGCCATTTTTTCTTTTTTTTGTCTGTTCGAATGCCCACCGGACGGTCTGGGAGTCAAGTGCGAGACCACGTGTGGCTATACCATCAGGCCTGCTCTAGATAATGGTGGATGTGGTGCTGTACTGATTAACCGTTATGGTAAAGGGACAGTGCCCACGTCCACTGTCACTTATCACTTATACAAGGAACTCAATTGCTGTGTCCCATTATGAAAAGTTCATTACTCCCGCTAATCACTACAGAAATCTGAAGCACTTTACACTGGGGTTTTTCATTCTCTGACCACCTCCGCCCTGCGAGACGGCCACAAATTAATTTACCTCTTTCTTGATAGGTACGGTTTTAACATCCGTGCCCTGGGGTGTTCTGCAATTCCTTCGTATGTGCCCTTCAGAACCGCATTTCCAGCACTTTACGGTCGGTTTCTTGTCACCAATATTCCGTTGCAAGGCATTCAGTTGTCTGTTTAAATCGTCTAGGCGAGCAGTCATTTGATCCACTGGTTTTTGTATGTGAGCAGCTCTGACTGGGTGTCGGTCTCTGCGAGTTGCTTGCTCGCAGCTTCTTGGGGTGCCTCGAGTTTCATGGCTTATTCCAGAGCCCTTTATAAGTCCTTCACATCAGCCATTCGCATTGCTTTCTGTATTTCAGAATCCCGGATGCCGTCGATGAAGTATTGCAGAGACAGTATTTCCCTTGTTTCTCTTGGGCACTCCGTAAAGGTCAGATGAGACAGCCTTTCAACGTCTGTGAAGAGCTCTTGGAGTGTTTCGGTGGGCTTCTGTTGATGAGATTTTAATTGAAGCCTACTGTAGTCTTTCAAGCATTTCTCCCCGAAGCGCAGCTCCAGTGCGTCGGATAGAGCTTCGAAATATAGCCTTTGGTTTTCCGGAAGAGTCTGCAGGATATCTGTTGCGTCTGCTGTCAAAGAAGCGGGGAGATGACAGGCCTTAGCTTGGGAATCCTATCCATTCGCATCCGCAACTATAGAAAATTGTGTCTTATAAACTTGCAAAGAGGTCTTCTTATCGTACGTATACGTATATAGTATAAAGAGCGATGAGCAGGCATGGGTAAAAATTTAAAACCATCATCATTGTTCCCTGCCGTCGTTACGAATTTCTTCAAGTATCAACTTCTTTGGCAACCTCAGTAACCATGCCATCAGTTTGTTGTTCCACGACAGAAACTGTCTGTTCTATTTGTTCTTCTACAGATAGCACTCTTTCTTCAACGTGTCCAACTTTATTTTCAACAGCGTCAGTTCTGCCTTCCATAGCTTCGAATTTGTGTTCTATTACGTATGTAATTTCTTTTTTATTTCCTCTTCACCTGCTTTAATCTTTTCTTCAACAGCCTTCATTTCATCTTTAGCAGATTTCTGAACAGGGTTCACTTCATCTTTAACAGATACTTAACCAGCTTCCATCCTTTCTTGACCTTTCATATCCTCTTTAACAGATTTCATCTCTTCTTTAATAGAATCTTTCATCTCGTCTTTAAATGCAGCAAAGGCTACCATCAGCTGTCTTAACTGTTCTTCCATCGCTCGTGTAATTGACATCGAAATCCCACTCTTCTGACACCAAAAACAGTTGCTTGCGTACGGGTTCATTATGGATTGAATGCACAAATCATTTAAAAGTTAATAAAATGTATTTCTGTCGCAAGAAATAGAACAAAATTCTGAAATATTTACTCAGAGATATTCGTACAATATCACGTTGACTCAAACGTTAAGTAGAATTCGTTTTAGTTCGTTTCGTTAGAACGTGTTTTAATTCGGCTTTTATAAGCTTTCTAATTATTCACAAGAACATTCTGGTAAATCTATTTGTATACTTTCTCGATTTTTCTGGATGGCAACAGCAATTATGAAATTTTTATTTATTAAATATTAAATGCACGCGCTCTTGTATTTTTACTTTTCCGACGTAGCTTTCTCTTCAAATTCGTCTGCGTTGCATAGGAAAGTAAAACAATTTTAATTACAATTCTAAATAAATAGCTAAATAAATACAAAATTCGTGACAATATTATAATATAAAGTAATGTAATGTATTTATATATATACTAGGCTTTGCAAATGCAACCTCTTCAAAACCAGAAAGTTTACAATGTGAAAACGCTTACATTTGCGCAAAATATTTGAAGTCAATGATAATACCGAGAACGGTAATATTAAGTAATTCAATCCAGAGTTAGAGTTGAGCCGATTACTGCACAAATCGATTATCTCCATAAAACAAAATGTGGAGAAATGCGATGAAATTATTCAGGTTGTTTTTAAAATTCTCTTTATAATATACATTCATATAAATACTGTAGAATGCTGAAATACTGTAGATGTAGCTTTCTTCTTACGGTATATAAAATTAATAAGAAAGAACAGTCAAAAGATAATCGTCAGTGATGTTAAAATTTTTATGTGAGTAAGACGTTAATTTACAAAGCGAAAAAAGTAATAAATTTAAATGCAGTGTCAAATATTTAAGTTTTTATTACAAAAAGTTAATTATTATATACTTTTATTAAAATCGTTTCGCAAAATTTAATATTATCAGTTCTGTTTAATGTAATTCATCAGCAATATAAACGACGTCTTCTTTATCAGTAATATACGAGGCTTTGTCATTTCGATTTGTTCTTAAGTTGTTATAGTAATCATGTTCAACAAGATGAATGAATTTTAACGTTCCCATCATGTCTCATTTTTGCCTTGCCACAGTCCTAACGTTAAGGTGTAGTAAAAATTTATCTACATTTTTCAAACCTGATGGTTTACCTGCTACAGATTTACAGAATGGCGTAAAATTCTGAATCTTCGTTACAGTGACATTTAGGTGGAATTTGGACGTTTCTGAATTTTCCATTAAATAGCGCTTTATTTTTATACATTTTGATTATATCGTACCAATGATGTAGTTAAAACATATCTTGAATTTTTTTGCATGTGTCTCAATAGCAGCAAAATTTGAATCATTAGGCAAATAGCTATGACCACTTACCAAAAATTTCATTTCAGTTGACTCCTGTTATTTGCGTACCTTGAACAAGTATCAGTAAAATTAACAATTTTGATATTTCTATTTTGTCCCGTACATGAATCTGAATATATTATTTTTTTTTCAAAATTTTTAGCATAATTCTTTAAGCGTACTTTAATAGGCATGATGAAATTTCTTGAGACCCACGAGATCTTTCATTTTCTAGGAAACATATAGTTTATACTTTTATTGTAATAATGGCAACTGAAATTATAGACATAAAAATTTCTGTTATAATAAGCTAGGGATATGGTCAGTATAAGAAAGGCTAAACTTTTTTATAAGTCGAAAGAAAATATTAAAATTGTTTTGGATACAGCAATTAGATCTGCAGCTAGATGACTACGAGCCCTTTCAGCTTCTTCTAAGTGAGTTTCCTTTTCAATTTCTGCCATCTAAATTCGCTCACCATCTGCAGGTTGAATATTTATTTGCAAACCATCACAAGTTGGGCATGTATCCTTAGACGGTTGTTTAAAATGTAAATTAAGTTCTGTAGACAATATTTATAGTGACATTTTTCTTTTACTGGTGTAGTACTTTTTCACATTGTGACGTGTAGTTCATACATTTTTTTTTAATATTTAAGTCAGCGTTTAAATATTGTCGTTTTGGATTAAGTCTGGTGTAGTGACCAGCATATGCTGGAAATGACTTTATATGTTTTGTAATACGTCTGTTATCTATTTTATTGCTTGTTATACGATCATTGCGCTGATCAACCAAATACGTAACTTGTTTAGAACACAAATTGTATATCTATCTGCTACTCACCTGATAAATATACCTAAAATAAATTTTGCAAAGGGGAATATCATGTCGGTCTTTTCGAAAATAATATGTAAAGGAATATAATCTTGGTTTTGTTTGGCATCTTCTTTTTATTTTGTAAAGAGAATTATTTTATTTCCGTTTTCCCTAAAACTATATGATGAATTATTTTTCTCCTCTTAGTTTACTAATTAATTTATAAATTTTAAATACAAGTGAAAAACCAGTTTTCAAATATAACTAATCACTCTTTTATTCCCAACAACACTGTTGTATCAAATGATAGAAAAACAAATCCAGCGATTTTACTAAAAAATCAAAATTTACTTTAAAATTTATTACCAACATCATTTAAAAAATTTTGCTACTCTGTCCAATGGCGCAAAAAGTAAACATCTGATAAAATTACTATGTTCGTTAAAGTAAGTGTGCAAAATATGGGCGAAAAATCGTTTCAATATTAAATTTTAAACAAACAAAAGCATTTTTTAATATTAAATTTTAAACAAATTTTTTCAATATAAATATATATTTCAATATTAAATTTTAAACAAACAAAAGCATTTTTTATCACACACAACAGGTATGTGGCAAATAGATAGTTATGAAAATTTTTAGCTCAGTTGCTTACCAAGGAATGGATTAAAAATTGCGGCAATGTTTGGTCCATCGTAACAAAAATACTATCAGCGAGTTAAATAACAACTTATAAAAAAAGCATCTAGTTCAAAAAAAAATGTTGAAAGTCTGTAAGGTATTTCTCCCGCCTTCTTCGCATGCCTTCGTAGTGTAGTGGTCAGCACGCTCGATGCGTAACCGAGAGGTCCGTGGTTCGATTCCCGGCGAAGGCTTTGCTCATTTTTCATAATTCCTGTTACCTAATGTCTCTACACTGGCGCCCGAAACTAAAAAGGTGGTGAATGATGATTCTCCACCACCGGGATTTCGCGACTGAGTCCCCTGATTCTGATTCACCCTTTAAAAGGGGGAGTATATAAGGAATTTCTCCCGCCTTCTTCGGATGCCTTCGTGGTGCAGTTGCACGCCCGACGCGTAGCCGAGAGGTCTGTGGTTCGATTCCCGGCGAGGGAGTTGCTCATTTTTCATGATTCCTGCTTCCAAAAAATACCTAATGTCTCTACACTGGCGCCCGAACTAAAAAGTTGGTAGATGATGATTCTCCACCATCACAATTTGGCGATTGGGGACCCTAATCCCCAGTCGCCCTTTAAAAGGGAGAGTATGTAAGATATTTCTTCCGCCTTCTTCACGTTCCTTCGTAATGTAGTGGTCAGCGCGCTCGACGCGTAAACAAGAGGTCCGTGGTTTGATTCCCGTCGAGGACATTGCTCATTTTTCGTTTCTCCTGCTTCTAAATAACCTAATGTCTCTACAAGTTATTTAATTAATATTCTTTTTATTTTGTATTATTTTGAAATAGGATGAAGAATTTGTTTATTTCCTTAAAATTTTAAATCTTACAAAAGATACATTTCTGGATAACTGTTAAAGGCATACAAGTAACATTGCATATACAAGTGTAACATTGCACACTGCAATAAAATTAAGAATATCGGCTTTTAAAATAAAATACGGTAAAAAGCGTATCTAAACTTACGAAAAGGAAAATGTTAAAAATGACAAAGTGCTAAAAAAAAGGGACGTTTCTATATCTCCCATTCTACTAGGCCGATTGACTAAATTCAAATTGCGGTTTTCATGAAAGCGCAACGTAGGATATATATTAGATTTATATATAGCATTTTTCTAATATAGGTATTTTGACAAAAAGTCAGACTTTTTCTGAAGTGACATGCCAATTATTTTCCATATTTCGATTCTACGACTCAAATCATGCCTAAATATTAAATTTACGGGGAAATTCAAAAATTGGTCTTGGCACATTTTTTTCAGTTTGCGCAAAGAATAATTCGCTTGGCGAATTTCTTAATTTATACCAACCTGTTTTCCTTTCCTTTTTTTCATTGTAGACCAGCGGAAAAAAGTCATCGTTCATACTTTCAAATAATTTTAACAAAGTGCGTAAACCAAATATGGCCTTATTATCGCTTATAAAAAGTATGCAAATTTCAAAACGCGCTAACATGTAAATTCATGTCTATCTTAGAAAATATTGAATAAAAAACTCCAGTTTTTTGCAGGTATGCTTAAAAATAGATCTACCTTAAGATGATGGTAAATCGTTTATAGATTCTAATTAAAAAATGTTTTCGAAAAATTGATAAAAATTATTTAAAAATGCAAATTTTAAAAATACGTCGTGAAAAATGGCTGAATTTTATTTGGTATGAACTTAAATTTCGAAATGTAAAGGGAAGAATAAAATAAGTTTAATAAAAAAAGAGATATTAACAAATATATACCAAATTCAATTAACATAGAGGAGCTAGAACTTTGACAGCTAATGTTTTAAAATCTACTCGTGCGACTTTTACAAAAGTTAGCAGTTTGGCATAATTTGAGTCGTAGAATCGAAATATGGAAAACAATTGGCATGCCCTTTCAGAAAATGTCCGATTTTGCGTTAAAATGCAATATAAATAAAATATAAGTAAAAAGAAATATTATAACAATGCTGTATATAAATCTAATACATATACAAGTCGCTCTTTCGAAACATGAAAAACGCAAGTTGAATTTCGTCAATTGGCCCAGTAGAACGGGAGGTATAGAACTGTTCTTTTTTTTTTTTTTTTTTTTTAAAGCTCAAAGGGCCTTTGTCCCTTGGAATTATTGTTTTCGTTTTTCGGTTTGGCGTTGAATCACTATAAACGGCTATATCACTTTTCAAATTGTTGCCACCAAAAGCTCTCGCCCTGTATTATATTTAAAGAAATTAAATAATGAAGAATCTGCATAAATGTGTGTATATTTCTCCAAATGTGGTAAAACAACGGTACCTAGAACCACCCAACTTAAAGGAATTTTTGATGAACAAACTCAACGATTTAAAAATGGCCACACTCTATGGGAGGGAAAAAAACCTCTTATCTGCAGCGCGCGGTACTGTGTATCGGAAATTCTAAAGATATGGTCATTTTAAATTATTTTGCGATATTGCTGTTGAAATGAATTTTATGGTTTAAGTGCGAAGAACGTGATATTTAATAAATAAAGGTAACACACAAAACGTTAAGAAAACGTCCCTTTGGACGTAATTTAAAATCCGAAACCTTTCAGGATATTTTTTTCGCATTGTGTATTTCAGTGCTTATAATTTTAAACAGTAATCAATCGCTTTCTGGCAATTAAGAAAATGGCATGATGTAATGGCATCATTAACTTTAAATTGAAGAAGCGATATTTTGCCTTCCATTTAATATTGTAGCATATTTAAAAACCAATTTCGAAAGTCACGCAAAAAATATATTGTTATTATTTCTTTAAAGAGGACGATAAGTTCGTTTCATATCTGTGAAAATTTCAAAATTTTGTGACTAGTTTTAGATGAAATTTAAAACCATGGACATCAATTAGTTGAAAAAATTAAGTGATTTTTCGAAATTTCACCACATTTTTTAGAAATTGCATTACAGATTTCATTTGGAATATATTTTCACTTTCTAGCTAAAGGTGTAAATAACAGTTTATATAAAAATTTTAGTTTGTTCGTTTAACGAAGACACGCGCGAAAAGAGCGCTTCAACATTTAATTAAAAAACATTTAAATGGAATTTTGAAAACTTGGTTTAACCACATCGTATTTTCATGCACAAACATTGCGTGTACAGAATTTGAAATAGATAAATTATTAAGAAGTTTAAAAATTCATGGCAAACTTTTAACCATAGCAACATACGGCATAATTATATTAAACTCAAAAACAGAATAACTGTAATTTAAATTAATGTAACTTAAAAGGTTCTAGGGATTTATATTTAATTGAAATTTTTAATAACCAGTTAAATTTAATTTTAAGTTACTTTCCTATAAGCCTTCACTCCCCTAATTGTCAGTGCCAGAATATTTAAATTTGGTAGCGCGCGTCAAGAACGCCAGTCTACTAGTCAAGTCTACCAGCGGGAGAAAACGTTTAAATATCGATGTTCTAATAGGGAAATTAAGAGAGTTTGGGAAATCTCTGCGTGTGGCTGTAACGCAAGCTTTGGCTTAGCATTTATTGATGGTTAGATGTGGCTTAATAGCTATTATCGTGCTGCCACTAGACTCATCTACGCGCTGTAGGATACAGGATTGTATGAGTCCTGTAGTTTAATTCCACTACTTGTTAATATCTTGAGTTCTTGAGTTTTAATTCTACTGTTTCAGTTACCCCCCCCCCAAGCAGAGGCGTAGTATATTAGCGTCAGTTAACGCCTTGTAAATAATTTAAGAGTTAATAATTTAAAGCGTTTAATACAAGGTAGTTTTAACCCTTCTTCGGTGCAGTCACTATTCCCCAGTTTCTACACAACAGATAGACTGTAGAACGTTACAAGGTGTCAGAAAAATTGTAAGAGCAATTTCTTTAGTACTTCGGAATAAAAATGCATGTTTGTTCTGTATCATAAACCTTTTTTTACAAAGAAATATTTGATTTGACACTTTGAAACTTTCAATTTTCAAAATCAAATTTTCTTTCGTTTCGAGTTTTTTTTTCCAAACACTTCTTTATTTATATCACCTTTTGTCAGAATAGAAATATTCTTCAAGCACTACTTTCTAATCGCAGACTTCTCTCAAATTATTTAGAAAATGCATTGTTTTTACTTGAAAAAAAGAAGAATGCACGTCAAAAGGAAGAATTATGTTTCAAGAAAAAATGTGAACATAAGACTTTTTCCACTGGAATGATGACATGGATTTGAAATCAGTTGAAGGTGAAATGCCGTTTATATATGCTAAACGGAGTATAGATTTTTGCCTGATTATCATATGCAAATAATATGCTTAACATACAGTTTCACTTCGTGTGAAACGTACAAACGTTCCATCTTTTCATTGGAAAAAAAAGTAAATGAATATATTATTCTTACAAAAGAGAAAATGATACAGATTAAAAGTAAATTATGCTTAAATATAATATATATCTATTTATTTTTAATAAATTAAGTTCATCTTTGTTCTGAAAACTTGTTGACCACTTCGATTTTATTTTTTGACCAACAAAGGAAATATTTACTCAATCTTAAATTACAAGTTATATTAAATTTTTTATTTTTTTTTATTTTTACTTTTTTATGGGATGGAAACATGTTGGATAAAGGCAACAACACTACCTATATTATTTCCGTTTCACTTACAGTCAAAGAGCTTAAAATAGTGCACTCTTCATCGTCTTATTTGTATTTAAAATTTACGTCCGACATTATGCATATGTGTGTGTATGTGTACGTATTATAGCATGTAGAGACATTAGAAGCAGAAGAATGAAAATCAGCAACGCCTTCGCCGGGAATCGAACCATGGACCTCTCTTTTACGCGTCGAGTGTGCTGATCACTACACACCGAAGGCATGCGAAGAAGCTGGGAGAAATACCTTATATACCCACTTTTTAAAGGGCGACTGGGGTTTGGGGGCTCCAATCGCCGAATCCCGGTGGTGGAGATTATCCACCACCTTTATATTTCGGGCGCCAGTGTAGAGACATTAGGATTTTTTGGAAGCGGAAGAATGAGCAACGCCTTCGCCGGGAATCGAACCACGGACCTCTCGGTTGCGCGTCGAGCGTGCTGACCACTACACTACGAAGGCAAGCTAAGAAGCTGGGAGAAATACCTTATAAGTATAATATCGTATGGAAATCAGTAATTTCGCCAGCAGTAATTTCCATTTAGGTATAAATTTGATTGCTTTGAATTTTTCAAATTCTCAAAAATCGAAGTCTTTTTCAGACTTCGATGTTTGAGAATTGTGAATATTAAGTATCGCTACGATGAGCAAAACCTTATGTAGCGATACTTAATATAAAAAACGATATATTTAACCCTTTGTACTCGAGAAATGTTTCGCTTTGGCGAACCAGCAGCTCGAGACGACTTTCCGTATATTTGGTGAATTTCTTCTAGCTAAATTTGATATGGCACAGAATTTAAAGAAATCTAATGGCTCCTTTATGTCTAAAGAGAGTTATGGTCATGCGGCTATTTTGTCAGATACAAATTATGTTCCTTGCTGTATTTCTTCGATTTCTGTATCCGTTGCCCAAGCTGAAATTTTCTTTCTCGTCTGAAGAATCAGAAGTACGATGTTTTAACATTCATTGTCTATTACCCTGTTTTAGAGTCTAAAGGGGTTTTGTCCCTTAAGGACTATTGTTTTTGTTTTGCGATTTTGCGTTTGATACATTAAAAATCTGAATCGCTTTTTAAACTGTTGCCACAAAATATTGCAGCCCTGTATTATATTTAAAGAAATTAAATAATAAAGAATCTGCATAAATGTATGTATATTTCTCCAAATATGATAAAACTACGGTCCCTAGAGCCATCCAATTTTGAATAACGTACGTTTCCCACGAATATGGCCCAAATTTAGAAGCCCAGATTTGGAATTTGTTTCATATTTTGTAAAACTTTGACGAATTTTTGATGAACAAACTGAAACGATTTAAAAGCGAGCAATGGCAACACTCTAAAGCGCGCAGAACTATGTATCAGAAAATCTAAAGATATATTCATTTTAAAATTATTTTGCTATATTGCTGTTGGACTGAATTTTATTGTTTAAGTGCAAAGAACATGATATTTAATAAATAAAGGTAACACACAAAACGTTAAAAAACGCCCCTTTGGACGTTATTTAAATCTGAAACCTTTCAGATTGCTTTTCCTTCTTGCACCTCTTTCTTCATCGCTATGTTCATACTGGTTTTCTCTTCTATATTGTCAAGTAGTATATTCATAGAAGTAATTTCTTTCTTCATCAACGAAAAATTAAACTAAATCTTCCCTTAAACTGTTTCTTTCATCATATTCTCTGCTTACTTGTCTCCGTAATATTGAAAATAATATTCTTACAGCCGCGACTGTCGAGTTCGAATTAACACTGAAGATTCATGTATAACAATAAACCTAAAAAACGTACTGAAGATTAAGATTAGTAAATGTTTGCATATATTGTTGAATACATTCATGAAGCGATATTCCCAAACCAAACCTAAATACATATTATTAAGATTAAGATTAGCAAATGTTTGCATATATTGTTGAATACATTCATGAAGCGATATTCCCAAACCAAACCTAAATACATATTATTATCGCGTCAAACCGAGAAGAGTCCCTCTCGAATAGCCGTAGCAAATGAAATGAAGCCCGAGAGTTACCTCTCGAGAGCAAAGTGCTAAAATAATTTACAGTTCAGTAAACAATGATTATTTTACAACAAAAAGAATAATACCTAAGCAGATCTTTATTTATATGCAAATTTTTTAAGTATTACATCTTGGGGATTCCGTTTCTCAATTTCAGAATTGAATTTTAGAAGAATGCGGTGGAATATTTGAGTGTTAATATATTTTTCAATACATCTGGCTCATTCGTTACTAATTTGAAAAACTTCAAATTCTTACAAGGCTCTTATTGTAAGTATTGAGATGTTTCTGACAGGATGTCAGACATCTGAATTAGTAACTATATGTATATGGTCAACTATTTCTATTCCATCTCTGCTAGATTAATAGCGCTAGAGTTCCTCAAGAATTCGAAAACTAGCTTCATGTATAAACAGAGACTTTAATATCTTCATTATAGTCTTCATTATGCTAAAGAATTCAAATTAGGCTGCATTTGTTGCCATAGAGCATACTGATGCGAATTTTGTACATAGATAGGAAATTTTATTTATATGCGAAATTGCATTTTTCTGTGTAATTTAACATGAAAAATCTAGAATGAGAAGCTATGTTGGAAAAGTAAGAATACAGGTGCAAATCTCTTAACATTTAGTAAATGGGTATCTCGGTAATTTGTTTTCTGTAAGGCAGATAATTTCTCCTTTCATTTCGTCTTGACCTGCTTCAATCTTTTCTTGAACATATTTCATCTCTACTTTAACGGACTCTTGGCCATCTTTCATTTCTTCTTTAAACACAAACATTGCCACCAGCTGTCTTAAATGGTCTTCCATCGCTCTTGTCACTGGCATTCTATTGCACTTCGTGCACCAAAACGTGTTGCGTACGCATGGGTTCGCAACAGATTGAATGCACACAGCTACGATGACACTTTGATAAAATTTATGTTATCAAAATAAACAATCAGAGTTCTGGAACTTTCCACAAAAATAGTCGTATAACGCTTCACAGTATTTCTGAGTATAATCAGTAATTACACTTCAAAATACTATGAACGTTAAAGACAACGGAACACAAAGCGAAGCTGTACTCGAAATTCACGCTGAGCTAACAGCTAACAACAGCAAATGAGAGCAAATGCTCTCACCGGCCTTATATACATATATTTCATGCTGCCGCCGAGATATTTCTAGTACTTACTGCTTCTTGAAATCACTGGAAAGCATTATGAGGGTAGAATTACGGTTGCAGCTAATAAGAGCCGTTCATACTGAGCTTTATCTGAGTTAACGAAGACATCTGGTACAGCCGACGCGGCTCCGAAACCAGTTTTCCTCATAGCGGAGCGAGTTAAAACATCTGAACTGCTCGTATAACTGAACTAGGCGACACATTGATCTGACTCCGTTAGCTCAATAAACTGTAGTGTGAATGGCCCCACACAGTGATCAATTACATTTATTTAATTACAATACTTATTACGGTGATACAGGCAGCAGACCGAAATGTCGCCCGGTTTGGGGACTTTCGGTTATTTCTCGCCAAATTTTGAGACAAAAGTTATTCGCCAAAAGCGTTGCTAGCGTGGCGATATCTCGCCAAATTACCGAGATCAACATTTACTCAACTTTAAACAGACTTGCCCAGTAGCCTTACTTTTAAAACGTAGCTTCTCTCTCTCTCTCTCTCGATTTTTCATCTTATGTTATACAGACAAATACAATTTCACATATAATTGCCCTAAAATTACCTATCTATGTACAAAATTCGTAGCAATATCTTCTCAAAGAGTTTGTCATCAGTTAAAAACAGACATTGTTTTAGTTATGATTTTGGAATTTATGTATTAATAAGAATTACTTCAGATAAAATAGGGATAAAACTGTTAGTTAATGAATTAATTTTAAAACATTTCATTAATTAAAACTAGAATAATAATTATATAACTTCTTTATCAATTTATCTTATCGTAATGTGCCACTAAGAGAACGTTGGTTAATACAATTCAATTAAGAATCTCCTTACTTTTTTCCCAAGAAAATATATTTCGCACAATTATATTAGAGCTTAATGGTAATAGATTCTTTTAACATCAGAAGAAAGCTATTCCAGCCACATGGGACATATTATTTATTATATTCCTTTCCACAGTTTCTTTCCTGCATTTCCTCTACGATATTTCATATATATATAAAACATTTTGCGTGGCTTTATCACTTAAATATATATCATTTTTCGTTATTTATTTTGAGGCTTTTTTTAATTTCTTTACTTTCAACTGGATGTTAAGTTATTTTTTAGAGTTCAGATATTTTGTTCGTAATTTAGTAAACTATGATTACCATTTGTGAGTTGGGATTACTATGCATTTTTTGACGTTAAACAGACGTGTGTAGTATGCTGTAGTACGAGGGCATTGTGCAGAGGAGTGTAAGTTCTAACTCAGTAATATGCTTAGTTGGGTTATGAAACTGGTATGTAGAATTTACGGATTTCTACCGTGTGGTCCAGTTGCTCAGCCGGTATAGTGGTTAGTGACCCTAACTGATGTAGCGATGGCACAGGTTTCAAATCCTGGAGAAGGCATGGTTGTAACTGTCAATCCCTTCATAGGTTGGCTGCCTGTTAGGTGCTTCCATAATGACGTAAGCATAATTTCCGGCTTCTGTAGTGGCGGCTAATGGCTGTTAAGTAAAGCCCCCGGCCACTAAAAAATCTTTTTTCATCATCAGTACTCAAATTTATGACTTGAAGAAACACACTTATTTATGGCGTTTCAATAAAATAAAATATATCTGTCTCCTAGGGTAAAAGAATAATTAGTATTTTCATTTATGTAATTGATACATACCGTATAAAGAAACACAAATTACCGATTTTTGCTTGCTTTTATTCCGTTGCCGCCAAATGCAGTCGATGTTCTAACTGATGGCTTTTAACTTTGAATGCAAAACAATTTGGGAATATTCTAAATACTATTTGTAAAATTTATTAAAATTTATATAAAAACTTACAAACCATTGGGGTCAACAAACATCAGAGAAAATTGAGCAGAATTCCAAATCTATTTAACTGAGACCACAACCAGTGCAATTGTTCGAAATATCTCAATAAATCTGCTATGATACTTTTGTATTTTTTTTTCGTATATCGGTCTTTCTTGCAGCAAATATTATAAAGTTGAAAGATATGAAAGGTTTTTTATTTTCATAAAATAAAATATAAACTTTTTTTACAAATTAATTTCTAATAATATTTTTCATTTATCTAAGCAGATAACCCAATTCTTTTTCATAGAGAAATTAACTATAAAGTAAATTTTTATTTACGTAAGCTGATTATACGCAGCTGTAATTTCACAGGACTTTCTGCTTTGTAAAATAGAGAAAATCAAGCCATAACAGGTAATTGCTTTTCTGTAGTTATTGACAGAGTATTTACTTATTAAATACACAGAATGCGCTTGTTATTTCGCGTGGCAATTTATCAGTCATCCATCTGTTCTTTCCTACTACTGCAACGTTCTCAATAAATTTCTTTTCTTAGCTTTCCATTAACCTTGGAAGATGATTCTCCATATTTCATTCTCTAGATAATGTTTAAATGAAGAAAAATGTTTTCTATTATAGAAACAATATAGCTAATACCATCTACATGATTTGCTTGACATTTGCAATCCAGTGTTTCCATAAAAAGCAAAATGAAATGAACCTTTTGATAAATTAACCAACGTGCTTAATAACAATTAAAACGAAAATGAAATACTTAAAAATGTAATTTTCTTCAAAGTTACAGTGTAACATTCGGAAATATTAAAGCTTCAAAAGTTTTTAAATATATGAACATCTGAAAAATATAAAAAATCGTAAAATTAAAGTATATTTGTATTCTGAGATGAGTATTCAGTTTAAAACCTTAAGCAGTTTTTAAGACAAGTTTTTAAAAATTAGTCCCTCAGTAAGATACAGATTATAAATTCTTATATTTAATGTGAATTCTTATAATTAATGTCAAAATACTAAAGTTAACGCTAAAAAAGTTACATGTGAATTTTTGTCATCATAATTTAGCACCACATTGTTACATGCGCTTTTAATAAGGCTTACTTAATCAAACATTACTTAATCAAATTTATAGTATATCGTGTCAGTGTGGCTTGAGATATATTTGCCAAACAAAAAGAGCGTTAAAGTTTCCTATCAAGGAACATGAATCTTATGTTCGAAAGGGCGAAATTAACAAGTCTTCAATAGCGTATCATAGTTGGAAATTTAATACTAATTTTGACTTTGGATCTGCAAAAATTATCCAAAAAGCTTCTTCCGTTGGTGAATTGGATTTTCTTCAGACTTTTCATATTCACAAAGACTTAGCAAGTTTAGTGAACGATTTTAAGTCTAATCCAGTCCTTCCTAGCGCTTTTAAAATTCTATTAACATAATTCTTGATGATTATTTTTGCGGATAGATGGCGTTGCCTCCTCGCGCGTGGTTAAGTTATATTTCATATTAATTTTCCAAGTGGAGGCTTTGCTGAATGCTCCGAGTTAGGAGCTGATTGTGTCATATTTATTTTGAGAAATAAAGTATAGTTAACCCTTCTTGAGTCTTACGTCTCTGTTCACGCACTCAAGCGATTATTCGCTTATTAGTGTTTGTGGTGTTTCAAGGATTAAACACTGAATTAAATAAGTAAAACCCCACACCAGAAAGACAAGACAAAAATTTATAAACAATGGAATAAAGTTAAGTTTAAACCTGTTTTCGGAAGCTCATATTACGTATTTTTTACAGCCAGTTTGGGCGAAACACTTAGTCCGTATTGCGCATTTCGACTAACTGCTAAAGCCCGAGAACTGTAAGAATTTATATAGAATACGCTGTACGTTAAGGGTTTCTTTTTTTAATTCGCGTAACACGTATCTGAATTCTCTTTTTTTAAGGAATGTTGTACTTAATGCCCGTTAAACAGTAAGTTTACTTACTAAAATTGCATTAAAAAAATCAAATGTAGTATTATTTTTATATTTTTTAAAAAATCGTCTAATATGCTTGAGCTTCATTTTTCAGTGTATGTTTTAATTTATAACTGTTTGTATTAATGGCGTGACATATTTATATCTGATATCATTAGACTTTATCTACTGTCGTCTGATCATTGTACAGTGAGCCAAACAGATGAAAGATAGTTTTCAACAATTAAGAAAATTGTTAGATAATTCTTTTAATCTAAACATATCCTAAGTATACCTATTTCTCCTAATAAAACTGATTTTATGCAATTTAAAACTGCATTATAAGTTTTGGGTGAATCACGCTCAGATGTCCATTATTAAATTGGAGATTAAATGTGCATAACACTTAATGGAAGACAAGTGCACTTTCTTAGAGATGAAAAATGCATAACACTACAGTTTTAAGTGCTTGAATAAGCGTGAGGAGAAAAGGCTTTAGGAAAGATTTCTCAGTTTCTTGAAAGGTTTAAAGCTTAACCTATGCATGAAGTTTAAAGATAAAACTCTGCTAGAAAATTCACTGCACACAAAAGGATCAAGAATGAAACATTGTTTCCCGAAATATGTATTATGGTATTAAAAAAAAAGCAGCCAAAACATGGTCTAACAAAGCAACATGATAGGAAGCAAAGCATCATAACGTGTTGAATGAGAATAATATTTTTGAAATATTCATTTTATGCATGTTCAAAAATATGTAAAAGCGCGCTTTTCTGGAGCTGTAGTAATGAGGATTTCGCAAAGAGAAAAAAAATTAATTGCATTTTTAATCTTGAGTTTTTTATATTACTTAGCTGTTTAATAATGCCCTATTTTATATGTGTTATATACGTATAATCTATATATATATATATAATAACAAGAAATAATAAATGGAACTTAATGCTTATGAAAAGTAATGGGAAAACCATTTATTCTAGTACTCTGAAGAAGAGCAACAATTCCATTTGCAACAATAATGTCTCCAAAAGTGTTTAAACGTAGTATCAAATTTTAATTATTACTACACGCTTCTCTTAGTTAAAGGTTTCGTTTCGTAAATACACGCTGATAATTTTATTGATTTTGAATTATTTAGCAAATCTTACATGTGTCAAATTGTCAAATTTTATATATTATATAAAAGGCAAAATTATATTATACTCATTTGAGGAAAGGTAATTTTATAGTATGGATATAAACGACTTAGATAAATCATTAAAATCTAAGTGGTTTGAAGGAGATGCTTTTGTGGAGAATTTTCAAAAGCGACTGTGACCTTTACAACTGTGATGAAAATAATAACTCCTCTTTCCTACATAAAGTTATGATTTCCTTTGATGAGGGGTGGAATAAATTTAGCTCTTTCGAGAAACACTAGTAATTGAGTCGGTAGAGGATTCAATATCTCCCAGAGTAAATGGATTGTCTATGCAATGCTTTCGTAATTTCTTCCATGTGTATTTCCACATGCGAGACACTGATTCTTTGAAATATCTTAGTGAAGGAATAACTTTCTGCAAGTATATTGTCCTCGAGAGCTCAGCCTCAGTTCAATAATGTAGCAATGATTCTCTCAACCAAAAAAACTATTGAAAAGGAAATAGTGAAATGACTTTTCTTTAAACTTTACAGAACTTCAAAAAGATAGGAAATTTAAATGAATATGAAAGAAAATATGTATTACTTAAATATGTGTTACTTTTAATAATTTAAAGGCTTTCTAGTGACTAGGAAAACGAATGAACCAAATAGGAAGCAATAAAATTATTTTTTTCTTCTGGAATTTTAATTAATTTTAGAGGCCATTCTTGAAGAACGTACAACTATTTCCAAGCATTTAAATTCTAATTAATTAAAATAATTATAATATTATTCATAATAATTTATATGATTTCTACACTAATTTTTTACAAATTAGTGTAGAAAGTCTTTACGAGACATTGCAATGATTTCAAATAAATAATCATCATCAAGCATGGCGATTAATTATTACCCTCAATTCGAGTTTCTATCCTACAAAAATGTGCTATATTTTCAATAAGTTTGTGTTAAACTACAGTTGCAAATGTCAAAAGGTTTTATGTTAAAGCCTTTTGCGCAAACCATTTGCGTATAAATTCAATTTTCTGCTTGTTTTTTATTACTGACATCGGGGACGGATCAGATTTTCTCCAGATAATCATGCCTGTAGATTTTTGTAACAAGAAAAAGGAGGTGCAGTAAACAGAAAAATGCCACTTGACAAAAAAAAAAAAAAAAAAACGCGTCGCCGGAGAGAAAATACTTTATCAATCTGCAAAAGGACTTCTGGATTACTTTTCACGTAAAGCATACACATACTTGGCATATTTGTCATTTAAAGAAAAGTACATACTGCGAAATGACTGTATCTATATTGTTATTTTAGAGCTGCTTGTAACATAAGATACGTATTTAGCAACATTAACAGTTTATCTGATAACTGACGTTAAAACGACACATAAAACCTAAGGATATAATAAATTTGTTTCATTAAACATTTATACTAAATACAATGCCTTGATAAAATACTTTTTTTATTTTTAAATGGGTAGTATGAGCTTGAAGTACTCATAAACTCTTAATAATAATGCAGAATATAATCTATTTTCTTAGTTATATGCATATTTGCATCTTGTAATTTCAATGATTGTATTCATTTTTAACATGCTATGCTCTTTCATTTAAAAAAAAAGAAAGCATGCTAATAAAACTACAAAAGAGAAGTTATTTTTTACTCTTTTATTGAATTCATTCTTGGAAAAATTCAAATATGCTTGCAATATTCTTCATAAATTATGTTTGTTCTTGTGACTCAATTGTTGCCCAGTAACATCAAAGCACCCACATTTAGCCAGTTCTGTTCCATATTTTAAGCAGAATTTTTAGGCTGAAGGGTCCAGCGTACTTCTACCCCTCTTCCCCTGGCCTCATACCACTCCAGCGGATTATAGGCTAATTGTGTATTTCAAGTAATCCCATGCCTCAAATACCCTACAATACTTAAAATATCCATATCTTCTCTGTTATTCAAATCCTATTCTAATGATAAGGCAGTCAGCAGCGTTTAACACAATACTGATCAAACAACAAGGCGAAAGAAATATTTTAAAATGGATTATTAAAACTTAATTATATTCCAGAAATATAGTGTATTTTTTATTTGCCTTGTTACATATGCTAGAAAACATTTGCGAAAATCACAATTTTTGGATATATTTTCACCACAATATGGGTTCTGTACCAAATTTCATGTCACGATATCCAGTAGGAAAAATACCCTATTAAGGTCTAAAGAATTCAAATAATATATAATGTTTGTTAATTAACCTATCTATTATTCTTTCATATATATATATATATATAATATGAAATGATGTATGACAGTACGACTTTGCTCAGTTCCACCCCCAACGGTGATAGGGAGCAAGCCAGGAGGACAGGTCCGAGGACCTCTCACCCCTCTTTCGGTTCATCGCGTATATAGAGTGCCCTCATGCCGCACAGACACTATATATTTACAAATATTGCCTTCCCTTGGATTTGAGTCCCTTCGATTCGGCAATCAGCATCGCTAACCACTATCTCTGTTTATATACTCAGAAATAATTTACCCAGAAATACTCAGAAAATAATTTACCCAAATAATGTGTTATTTATTTATTTCTTGTTCTAGATTAACAAAACTGCATAATTTGCAATGTGGATTTTTGAGGGAACGTATTTTGTCCTGGTTACTAGATGTAACACTTCCCTGAATTTACTGTAAATTTAAAATTTGCTGAACAATTTATGAAGTTGCACAGTTCTAAATTTAATTTACTGTGTGAAACATAGCTTATGAGATATATTAAAATAGTATCAGTTTAGAGATGCATTTATTACATTGGTTTTGATGTACTAAATGCATCTCAAAATGGTACCTATTCTATGTTAGTTAGAATATCAGTTCTTGACGGGACCTGGCCTGTAAATGAGCTATTTTATTTTGCTTCGACATCCAGGACAGACCTTAGTGGACATGTGGAGTGCTTGGAGATTCTAAATGTTACACTTTTGACTGCCTAGAAACAAGGACTTAACATCTCAGCATTCTTTCATATAGACAAATAACATCTGCTGCAACACATACATGCTCATATGTATCTTGAATTGCTCTGGAATAGCTCTTGGAATCTCGAAGAACTAGAGATCAACCTGCCACAGCTAAGGACAGCACAAATCGGTAACCCAATGGGAAGATTGGGCACATTTCGTTTCTCTTTTTCGTGACATCTGTACGTAAGCACGTATGTGTTATGTTGATAATTGCTCAAATTCTCCTTTGAGAAACTAAATAAAATTGCTGCTCTTTAGGAAAAATCAGAATATTTTTATTTAATTTCGTGAATTAGTGATTTAATGTATTAATATTTTCTATATTTCGGAAAAAGCCAATGCTTCAACGGTATTTTAACTTTATTTTATCTTTACCAAGAAAGCTTTGTTTCCTTGTGAAAGAATTCAGGAGAGAAGCGAATTTCGCTGTGTCATCCTTCAGGGTCTGACGCATTTCCGTAAAACATTCTAGAAAGAAAATTGCATTGTTCTGTTGCTTTGAATAGATTAGATATGTGATCAATTTAGAGGGATCAACATTTCACCTGCAAGGAAAGGTCACTGCTTTTGAATTCTTGTGCTTGCGCAGTTAGCCTGTTTTTGTGATTTGGGTGGAAAAAGTGGAAATTTGGTCCCTAATGAGGTAGCGAAAATCTAGTTTTGTTGTAGCCTGTGTTTATTTTCTGAGAGGAAGGAGAATTTTGTGTATGTTTTCGAGTCAGTTTTATGCTCGACGTGTTAGTATGATATAGTTTTCTCTTGCAGTCGTTAAGACGGGAGGCGGGGGCAGTTATGCTCCCGGTCTGTCGGAAATGAATTGGCTGATTATCGAATGAAAGACGTGATTTTTGAAAGAAAGTTAGCTGTTTTGCTGGTTACTACTCTGCTACGAAAAATCGCTTCTCCAGGATGTTGGAGAAAAAGGACTTCATGCAGAGCGGTCCAGAGAAGAGGCAGCTTCTTTCTGGCAGTTGTTAAGACAGAGGAGGCAACTATGCCTTTAAGTAATTTTTAGAATAAAATACCGGATTTAGCGAAATGTTAGTAGTTTTGAGGTGAATGTGACTCTGTTACCGGAAGCTCAGTGAGAGAAAAAAATGAACTCGCATTTACAGGTCAACGGAATTCTTGAATGTGTATGCGAGGCCCGCAGTCGTCATCATGAAGCATCGTTCTGATATTTTCTAATATCCGAGTAGAGACGTTTTCGGAGTATTCTCCTTCAACATCAATGAGAAAATATAGCCATAGTGTAACCGGCTAATTCATCATCTTATTCTTCATACCTGCATTATGCACGTGCTTCTCCAGAAATGTCTCAGCATGTCAGATCTAGAATAGTATCTTGCCAATTCCATATACCTGAAGTCGGAGCCCTGAGGGCTCTACTTTCCAGTGTTCCTGTCTACGTTCTTTTCAAAGACGCCAGATTCTCGCGGCGTGGTTTCTTCAGTTGAACTATCCGCTCCTAACTTTTCTCCCGACCCAGTTGAGATGAATTTCTCATCTTGGCTAAAAATGACGTTCACCGCCTTGGAACCTTTAGATAAGTTGTAGGGATTTATATTTATTTTAAATAACCAGTTAAATTTAATTTTAAGTTGCTTTCATATAAGCCTTCATTCTCCTAATTGTCAGTGCCAGAATATTTAAATTTGGTAGAGCTCGCAAGAAATGCAAATTCTACGAGTGGGAGAATAAGTTTAAATATCGACGTTCCAGTAAGGAAAGTTACAGAGAGTCTGGGAAATTTCTGATTGTGCTTATACGCAAGCTTCTGCTTAGCAGTTACTGCTGGTTAGACGTGGCTTAATCGCTATTATCTTGCTGCCACTAGATTCATCTACGCGCTGTGGGATACAGGAATGTATGAGCCCTGTAGTGTAATTCTACTACTTGTGAATTTCTTGAATTCTTGAGTTTTGATTCTACTGTTTCAGTTACCGCCCAAGTTGAGGCGTAGTATATTAGCGTCAAGTTGGCATATTGCAAATAATTTAAAGACTGCCCTTTATTAAAATTTAAATTAGAATTTAAAACTGCCCTTTTTAATAAAGGGCAGTTTTAAATTCTAAGTTAACCCTTCTGGTGTTCAGTTTTAACCCTTCTTCGGTGCAATTACTATTTCTTCGGATTCTACACAACAGAAAGACAGTAGAACCTTACAAAGTTTTTATTATATATATATATATATATATATATTTGTTTAGTCTGGACAGTTTCCCTTAAATTCTCAGCTACTCGTAAAGTGAATAAATGTAATACGGTTTAGTAGGAAACAGCAGTAAAAATATAATTATTTAAGTGAAGTGAAAATACTGATAAGATTAACGAAATGTACTGAGTCAGTAAGAAATGTTGCTTTCTTGTGTAAAAGACGATTTTTTCTAATATATGTTCCTTTATGTGTTACCTATTAATTAACCTAGAAATGAAAGTTAAAACTATAGCAGAGTGAAATGTTAGGTGGAATTGTATGGTATTCTGTTGTTAAACTAATGCTGAATCCAATGGAGGGTAAAACATGTATACTATACCTGTTTCCAGTATCTTAATTGTTTTCATGATTACGTAGTAAATCAGTATGTCTTCTGTTATGCTCAGTTACCAAAAGGTTAAATTAATAGAACTTAATACGTAATAGACTATAATAATTAAGGTTCAATACAATAAAAGAGATCAATTGGTATATGATCTGTTTATTATTTGTATTTCTTGACATGATTATTCACTGATGCAAGATCCCGGAAATGAAAACACAACGCAAGTATTCCATTAGCTTTGGTCGTAAACTTAAGTTGAAATTGATTTGAATATGGATTTTAAGTTACTAAGAATTAAGGTAAATTTAATAACCTCTGAGTTCAGTAAAGAAAGCTTTACATGTTACATTAGCCAATTTTTGAAATTTTACAAGAAGTTTTTTTTTAATTTTTCATTGGTACGGTACCATATAAATTTAACAGTGTGTATCTCGCATAACTCAAAAACGAGTAGCCTCAGAACTTCTTGAAATTACATATTCCGAAGTGTAATAAGTTATCAAAAGTTAATTCATTGAGTTAAATGACTTCTGCCAAAAGCAGCATATTATCTACATCTAGGAATTAACGCTTTGGTAAAGGATGTTACTTAATGAATCAAATTATGAAACCGAGGGAAAATCTTGCCTTTTCTTCTCCAACGTATAACATCATTTGTCTTAATCACTACCTAGTTGCCTCAGGTTGAAGAATTTGAATTCATTTAAATAATTAGTCCTGATCATTAATTATCTTATTATGTTACATTATAAGTAATCCTTTCAGCATTTGGTATTGTATTTGAAATAAATTTGAAATCATTATGGAATTTTCAGAATTTACATATTTTCTCAATTTTAATGATAAACTAAATAAAGGTTATAATAGATGAAAGGATTTGTATATTCGTGGACTTAATGAGCACTTCGGAAAGTGTTTTTTAGAAAATGCAAACATCATAAAGAAGTTGTTTAATTGAGAAATAGCTTTGAAAACTTTAGGTTATTTGGAAGCAGAAGATGTGAAAAATGAGCAATGACTTCGCCGGGAATCGAACCACGGACCTCTCGGTTACGCGTCGAGTGTGCTGACCACTACACCACGAAGACTTACAAAGAATGGGGAGAAATACCTTATACTTAATAAAGAAATAACTGTAACTGCCAACAGGATTTGGATAAGTAGGATAAGTAGAACCTAAAGATATATGAAACATTTTATCAAATTTTCCTTGTTTCAATAGTTATACTATTCATAGCAAAAACTGCATTACCAGAAATGAGTGAATTTAAATCCCAAAACAAAATGTTTATCTATATTTTAACTCCTGTTAATCGAAAGAATTCATTTATTGCAAACTAATAATCCTTTTATTTTGAAATTCCAAGTAAAATTCATAATCTTAATATATATTTAAAATTCTGAAATATTTTTATGCTCATTTGTTATATGTGAATTTGTGTAAGATAACAATGAAACTGGCTTCTTTAGGGAGACATTTCCTTCCTGTGTGCGTTCACATCAATTCAATTGACATATATTGATATTTCTGTTTTTTGAGATGTTGCTGCACAATTTGCTTAACTATAATTAGTTATTTTTATTTTAATTCTCTCTTTCTATTTTTAGAAGTTTTCCTCAGAATCCAAAATAGCAAGTACTTTAGTATTTAGAAGACTTGCATTATGAAACCTACTACTGTGTTGACCTATCAGTCCTTTGAAGATGAGCTTGTTAATAGCTGGCTGATGAAAACTGGAATGATTATTATATGTTTATAATTTAGCGTTAGCTAGAGGAGATTATAATGGAACCGATGCATTAGAGCAACGTGTTTGTAATATTAAACTGTTTGCATATGTAGCGGGGGATAGTTTTCGTTAATTTTCATCTTCAGTTTTTAATCTGCAAACTGTAGCATTAAATCTATAATTTTATATTTTCTTGTTAACTTCTTACGTAAATTTAGTAGGCTGAAATGGCAATAATGCTTCTGATCAAGATGGGGGTCAGGTAATATTTGTGAAACTAAGCCAAACTTTATATGATAATTGGAACAAAGTTGAATGGTTTTTAATATAGTACTATAAACTTATATATTGTATTTACTTTGTTTAGAAAAAGAAAATTATTGAGTTAATATCTTGTCAATAGATCACATCTGCTTCAATTATAGGAAGTCATTCCCCACTCTTCCTTTAAAGTGTACGACACTCGTTCCTCAAGCATTTCTCGAGAATGGACAAATTCAGTCATTTAGCCGTTTCTCCAGCGATCTGTTTTCATGCTTTTTCGCGAAACTGATGTTTTAACCTAAACATTCTTTCCTTATCTACAAATAACAATTCGAACTCCCTCTGGTGGTGCTTCCTACCGTTCTGATACTCATTTCTCAAATACTTCCAAATCCCTCTCCTTCCCTGGAGAGTGGCCTCTCCGACAGCATCCGCTTCTCCTTCGTTCTGAAGACTGACCTGCGTTTTCTACAGCGAATTAAGACGTTCTCTGTTTGAATACTTAAGACTTCATATTTTGCTTTTATGATTATCATCTATTATATTAAAATCTGTGCGCGTCTGTTTGTTTGTTTGTGTGTTTGTTTGTTTGTAACCTTATCTTCTTCGGAACGGCTGGGTGCAGAGCTTAGCGGAAGGTATCGTTGGATTCGGGAGGTCCGTGGGAGGCCATTTTGACCATTCGCTTAATTCTCGGACTTTAATTAGCCGAGATATTAATTAAAAACTAATTTTTCCCCTACGTTCTCCCTACATTTGCCATTTTGTTGACTTTCTTTCACCGTTTTCCCTAATGAGAGGGATTTGGCTACGTGCCAGATTTTGTTTTCTCAAATATCTCTGGAAATTCTTATAAGTCAAATTCGAGACGCATATCGACGGATTGGAAAAAAATCAAGGAATCCGACGATACCATTTTCATATTCGTACGACTTTAATTAACGAAGTTATTAATTAAAAACCGGGCATACGTTAATTACCGCGTTTATTGCTTCCGTGTGGCAACAGCCTCGGGAGTGAAATGTGATCCGAATCGCCAAGGCCATTCGCCATTAAGAAAAAAGAGAAGGATAAAATAATGTTAATTTAAAATGCCCAAAAAATTAATAACTCGGGAACTAATGGGCCGATTTGCTTCAAATTTTGAAACTTAAACCTCCCAGACGTTCTAACGAGGTTTCCCGTTAATTTCATAGTGTTTTGATTATTACGAGTCTAATTAGCGGGGTCATTAAAAATGCTCCAGTACATTTTTTTTCGGACAGGTGCAAATTTTTTTTATCGGTTTCGATGGTTCAGAACGACGAATGCGCATAAGGTAAGCGGCCTCGAATCGTCTGCGGAAAAGTATTCCTTTTTTATTTGTTAATTTCTTTTATTCTTCGTTTTACATTTATTAGAGCATTTGAATAGAACTTTGGGTAAAAATTGCCGCTTTATTTTTAAACTTTGTTTTACCAGCAATTTCTTAGTAAGGTTTTGTTATCCAAACATTATTTTGAAGTGTGATTAAAATATAATGTTTTACATTAAATTTAAATAATGACGTCATATCTATTAACTGCAGAATAGAAGTTTTGTTTCCTGCTTTGGCAAGAAAATATTTATTTACAAAATTATAAATTATTTATTTATTACAGATTATTTAAATATTCGAAATGGGGAAAATTCGAAAAAATTCGAAATGGGGGATGTGTATGCAGTATCTTGTGGATGTATACGAGAATGCGGATGCATACCCTAATAAAGCGGGCGCAGCCCGCTCAACTGGCATGCTTGCCAGCAGGAAAATCGCTGAACACTGGTAGTTAGATCGAACTTCCGAATCCCGGCGAACGCGTGGGTGTTTTCGTGATTTCCCGCATGTGAAGTATATTGGATGCATAAGGGAAACAAGCGGGCGCAGCCCGCTAACGCGCGGGTTTGCAACATAGAAAACTTAAACACTGGTATTTCTGTCCAACTTTCGAATCCTGGCGAACAAGCGGGCGTCCCGGCAAATACAGTATCTTTTGGATGCATACGCTAATGACGCGGGCGCAGCCCGCTGAACTGGCATGTTTGCCAGCTAGAAAATTGCTGAATATTGGTAGTTATGTCCAACTTTCGAATCCCGGCGAACGCGGTGGCTGAACACTGGTAGTTCTGTCCAACTTTCGAATCCCGGCGAACAAGCGGGCGTCCTGGCGAACAAGCGGGCGCAGCCCGCTCAACTGGTCAATTTCGTGGGTGTTTTCGACATTTTCCGGATGGGGAATGTGTATGCAGTATCTTGGGGATGCATACGAGAATGCGGATGCATACGCTAATAAAGCGGGCGCAGCCCGCTCAACTGGCATGCTTGCCAGCAGGAAAATCGCTGAACACTGGTAGTTAGGTCGAACTTCCGAATCCCGGCGAACGCGTGGGTGTTTTCGTGATTTCCCGCATTTGCAGTGTATTGGATGCATAAGGGAAATAAGCGGGCGTCCAGGTGAACAAGCGGGCGCAGCCCGCTAAGCGGCGGGTTTGCAACATACAAAATCTTAAACACTGGTAGTTTTGTCCAACTTTCGAATCCTGGCGAACAAGCGGGCGTCCCGACGAACAAGCGGGCTCAGCCCGCTCAGCTGGCGGGCTTGCCCGCTAGTCTATTATATTAAAATCCGTGCGCGTCTGTGTGTTTGTTTGTTTGTGTGTTTGTAACCTCATCTTCTTCGGAACGGCTGGGTGCAGAGCTTAGCGGAAGGTATCGTTGGATTCGGGAGGTCCGTGGGAGGCCATTTTGACCATTCGCTTAATTCTCCGACTTTAATTAGCCGAGATATTAATTAAAAACTAATTTTTCCCCTACGTTCTCCCTACATTTGCCATTTTGTTGACTTTCTTTCACCGTTTTCCCTAATGAGAGGGATTTGGCTACGTGCCAGATTTTGTTTTCTCAAATATCTCTGGAAATTCTTATAAGTCAAATTCGAGACGCATATCGACGGATTGGAAAAAAATCAAGGAATCCGACGATACCATTTTCATATTCGTACGACTTTAATTAACGAAGTTATTAATTAAAAACCGGGCATACGTTAATTACCGCGTTTATTGCTTCCGTGTGGCAACAGCCTCGGGAGTGAAATGTGATCCGAATCGCCAAGGCCATTCGCCATTAAGAAAAAAGAGAAGGATAAAATAATGTTAATTTAAAATGCCCAAAAAATTAATAACTCGGGAACTAATGGGCCGATTTGCTTCAAATTTTGAAACTTAAACCTCCCAGACGTTCTAACGAGGTTTCCCGTTAATTTCATAGTGTTTTGATTATTACGAGTCTAATTAGCGGGGTCATTAAAAATGCTCCAGTACATTTTTTTTCGGACAGGTGCAAATTTTTTTTATCGGTTTCGATGGTTCAGAACGACGAATGCGCATAAGGTAAGCGGCCTCGAATCGTCTGCGGAAAAGTATTCCTTTTTTATTTGTTAATTTCTTTTATTCTTCGTTTTACATTTATTAGAGCATTTGAATAGAACTTTGGGTAAAAATTGCCGCTTTATTTTTAAACTTTGTTTTACCAGCAATTTCTTAGTAAGGTTTTGTTATCCAAACATTATTTTGAAGTGTGATTAAAATATAATGTTTTACATTAAATTTAAATAATGACGTCATATCTATTAACTGCAGAATAAAAGTTTTGTTTCCTGCTTTGGCAAGAAAATATTTATTTACAAAATTATAAATTATTTATTTATTACAGATTATTTAAATATTCGAAATGGGGAAAATTCGAAAAAATTCGAAATGGGGGATGTGTATGCAGTATCTTGTGGATGTATACGAGAATGCGGATGCATACCCTAATAAAGCGGGCGCAGCCCGCTCAACTGGCATGCTTGCCAACAGGAATATCGCTGAACACTGGTAGTTTTGTCGAAATTCCGAAGCCCGGCCAACGCGTGAGTGTTTTCGTGATTTCCCGCATGTGAAGTATATTGGATGCATATAGGAAAGAAGCGGACGTCCCGGTGAACAAGCGGGCGCAGCCCCCTAACGCGCGTGTTTGCAACATAGAAAACTTAAACACTGGTAGTTCTGTCTAACTTTCGAATCCTGGCGAACAAGCGGGCGTCCCGGCAAATACAGTATCTTTTGGATGCATACTCTAATAACGCGGGCGCAGCCCGCTGAACTGGCATGTTTGTCAGCTAGAAAATTGCTGAATATTGGTAGTTAGGTTCAACTTTCGAATCCCAGCGAACAAGCGGGCGTCCTGGCGAACAAGCGGGCGCAGCCCGCTCAACTGGTCAATGGCGTGGGTGTTTTCGACATTTTCCGGATGGGGAATGTGTATGCAGTGTCTTGGGGATGTATGCGAGAATGCGGATGCATACGCTAATAAAGCGGGCGCAGCCCGCTCAACTAGCATGATTGCCAGCAGGAAAATCGCTGAACACTGGTAGTTAGGTCGAACTTCCGAATCCCTGGGAGCGCGTGGGTGTTTTCGTGATTTCCGGCATGTGCTCTATATATATATGCATAAGGGAAATAAGCGGGCATCCCGGTGGACAAGCGGGCGCAGCCCACTAATCGGCAGGTTTGCAACATAGAAAATCTTAAACACTGGCAGTTCTGTCCAACTTTCGAATCCCAAGGAAAAAGCGGGCCAGCCCGCTCAGCTGGCGGGCTAGCCCGCTAGTTGTATTCAATAAATATGTGCGGTAAAATATTAAGTTATGTGCCAACTGCCTATCTATTTAAAGTATGTTTACGACTTCACGAAACAAATTGACATTACATGATGCTTGTTTCTCGCATATATTAGCAATTTAACCCATATCATACCAAGCATTTGTAGAGACATTAGGTTATTACGAAGCAGGAGACATGAAAAATGAGCAACGCCTTCGCCGGGAATCGAACCACGGACCTCTCGGTTACGCATCGAGCATGCAGACCACTACACCACGAAGGTATGCGAAGAAGACGGGAGGAATACCTTATAAACTCCCCCTTTTAAAGGGCGATCGCCAAACCGCGGTAGTGAAAAATCATCATCCACCACCCTTTCAGTTCGGGCTCCAGTGTAGAGACATAAGGTTATTTCGAAGCATCAGACTTGAAAAATGAGCTACGCCTTCGCCTGGAATCGAACCACGGACCTCTTGGTTACGCGTCGGCGCATGAAGACCACTACACCACGAAGGCATGCGAAGAAGGCGGGAGGAATACCTTATACATTAAGAAAATTAATATTTTTTTATAAAGTCTTAAATATATCTTTCTCTAAGTCTATGTATACATATCAAATCAAAAAACGTACCAAAGTTTTATTAGTTTGATCAATACAGCCTGTCCTAAAAATAGGACAACGGTATAATCCACTGCTAACCATTCTTACGTAGGTAGAATGAGAGAAAACACCTTAAGCATATGTTTTCAACTATCAGGAGTATTAATATGCAGCTCTCTTGAAATAGAGACTTGAAACCAAACAATTAAAAATATTTTGATGGAGATCAAGCTTGATTTAAATAGTGAAACACGAGACGAAGCTAATCTTAAGAGGAGCAACGAATTTTAAAATAAAAACACAAAACGGATGATATGATATTCAAAATTTAAATTCACCAAATAGTATGAGTGGGTCCAATACAAAAGAAAATCTTAATATCTAAATGAAAATACTACTTCAAAAAAGATACTGGGAGTGCAATAAATTTCTCCCTAGCACCGTCATCAGATGTAGAGATTAAAGATATCATAAAGTAAAATAACCTTCTTCCGCTTTCGAAGAAAGCAGAAAATGCCTCCAATCGTTATTTCTTGAGCGGAAATTAACGGAATATTGTTTGTGAGTAACATGGTAGGAGCTCCTGTAAGAAAAATTAGAATCATTATTGAGAGGAAACTGCTTTAATGTATGCCTTGAAACTTCAAACGATTTTAGGAAATGATGGGCAATTTCTGAGAAATTAGAATTCCTCTAGAATTGAGGGAGAATTTATCCCCATTACAGTCTTTGTAATAAATGTAAATACTAAAGCAAATTCCCTAATTATACGTAATTAATTCTAATACATATAATTCATTTCAAAATGACGAAGCTTGAATATCTGAATGCATTTTGTAGAGTTCTAAGAAATAAGGGTGAAAAATCAGTTTTCAAAAATGATTCATATTTAAACTATGTATTCGGTGTAAAATTGGGAGTCACATTTTATTCGGTATATACGCCAAGCAACGATCTGTGTGGACTATGGATTTGTATGGACGCCAAGCTTCTATATAAACTCTTCAACAAGCTTATTACAAGCTCCTGCATACTGTAGCGCGTACTACTGAACCTATGGAAAGTCATGGATAAGAAAAGAAAAAATGCAGATTTTATGTTTGTAACATACAGCATACTGCTTCAAAATGACATTTACGGTAGCCGCCATCTTTATGTAACATTCAAACTTAGGCGATAAAATTAGGTTTTAAGCCTTTGAAATTTTTGTAAATTTTGGAGAAACGTAATGTGTAGATTTAGCGTTTCTTAATATTTAAACTATAATATTTTACGCATTTCTTATAATCGTGTTTTATGGGTTTTGCTGGTTTTGGAGAACATTGAACTTTATGTATTTTATACCTCTATTTGATCTCTTCTTTCCTAGATGTCTGATTCTCTTATGTTTTCAGCAGATCTTTCAGTGAAATATACACTTAGGGACTGTCGATTATGAAAAACCATCAAGGACCAGCAGAATTGAAGAATGTCTATAGGTAGTGCAAAGAGAAACACGTTGACGTTAGAGAATGATGACAACCACTTAACAAAGGGAAGGTTAAACTGAATTATTTTTATTGAATCATATTCTACAAAATACTACTTCCACTCAAGGCATTTATCAACGCATTATTAAACACACCGCATTACACGGCTTTGGATAGCGGGGTAACTGGTGCCTTTGTCGATACTCCTGCACTGAGAAATATTCCTGCCATCGGTAAGATAATCTTGTCATTGGGCTTTTCATGACTGTTTACTTGAGACTGGTCGGATGAACAGTGTTTCAGATACTACAAGAACGTATATGAAGAAAGTCACACAAAACTACGTAAAAAACGCTAAGTACTTAACGTTTAAACCAGAAAGGTAAGAGAATTTATTCTTTATTTCTATCTGTTTGTATTCCGACTGGAAGCCCGAAAATCGTTTTAGAAATTCCATAAGAATTTCTCAAAGATTGGTTTTAAAATCAATATTCTAAATAATAAAAAAAATTACTAAGCAACTATAATTTAATTTTATTGAATTCGAGATAAAATATCTACACAGAAGTATAAAGCAACCATTTGAGAGTCCCATATCAATAATTTAACAGTTCTGGTCGTAATTCACAAAGTGTTCTTTTACCAAGGCCTGCTGGCAACTTATGTTTTCTTCCTACACATTTTTTCTTCCAGA
>KK114233.1:37508-47721 GCA_000611955.2 Stegodyphus mimosarum | reverse complement strand
AAAAGGAACAGCATTTTACCATTAGTTTCAGATATTGCCAGCAATTCTCCGGCGACAACATGGACTGAGGTGCATTTTACAGAACATATGACTGTTTTCCGAGCACATCTTATTCTTCTTCCTTATGCTTTCAAGCAAATAGATTTTTAACACTTTTGCACAATAATCACTAAAGCCAAACATTAAGGGTCATAGCCTTGCAGCTGCAGGTTGATACGAAGATGTATAATTTCCACAAAATCATGAAGATAGTTCCTATATCCAACATTAAGAAACAGATTTCGAGGCAATCTTAAATTTTTCAGTCAACGTTTCTAAGTCATTCCGGAACGATTAATTTGGGTCTTCAAATTTTCGCAGCCTTTCCTCAGGAGGATAAAATTTTCCTCAAAATTTCTTCCGTTATACAAATAGATCATGAAGCATCTTTTTTGTGTGGAATGAGTCTTCTTACGTTACCGAACATTTTCAATAAAAACATCCGTTAAAATGCAGTTAGATACATAACGTAAATGAAAATTGTAATCGACGTTTCTAACAGTTCCTGATTGCTTCCCAAATTACATATAATATATTCAAGTATGTTTTCCTAAAAACATATAAATCTCTATGGATTTTAGATTATGAAATTTTTGCTATTTTTAATGAAAGAGTTTTACTCGATACGAAATAGAAATATGTTTTCTTTAGTCAAAAACTTAGATTCCAAATATGCATTCTTTAAAATGAATTTATAGGTTAGGTTAGGGATACGTGCAAGGGCCACGAATTACCCGGAGTAAGTGGGTACAAGCCCCTTACCCCATCTTCCAAGATTAACATCGCATTCCTGGGGCCCACGGTGCCGTTCTTTGCTGCAAATGACATCGCAAGCTCTGCTATCACTGGCGGTGTTATCATTTATTTTTAGAGGCCTTGTCGAATATGATGGCTTGTGATTTTTCCTGGAATATTTTAAGCTTGTCGTGATTGCAAACTTCGTTGAATTTTTCCAGAGTAGTGTTAATGTTGGCCTCCAATATTTCTCATGAGCGACAACTGAAATTCAGTCAGTGTGTCTGTTGGTGTTAAAATGCAACGGGCTTTGTGTGGCCCGGCCATTGATGTCATATTTTTACTGAATACTAGATTTGAGAAATTAGCCCTGAGAAAAAAGCCTTGAAGATAACCTCTTTCTTGGCCTATTTCGATAGTTATATTATTGGCTATTATTACGTTCGTTCTTTGAAAAAAGTAGCTCTGGAATATTTATTGGAAGATGAGTGAATGTTTATTGTAAGATGGGTATATACTTATTAGAAGATGGATGTATTTATACTGGAAGATGAGTGTATACAAATAAATTGGTTAAGAATTTTATGATTTTAATATTTAAAAAAAATTTTCTTCTTGACCTTGAAATTTTGTTTTATTAGTTTGGCTGAAGCTTTAAGACTCTATGAATTATCTTCATTAGAATACCAGATTCATCAAATACATATCAGTCACAAAATTTCGAATATGTAACTACATTTTGAAAGAAAATAAAGCTAATTTTAATCAAGCATATTAGTGCATAATAATTGAAATATCTATAAAATCAACAACTTCTCAGCAAATTAAATAACATTTTGATTCTTTAAATGTTTTATCTGTATTTCTCTGAGCATTTCTTGGAGTTTCGCCGAATTTTCTGTGGTTTGCAATCTTAAGAAATATTTAACAAATTCTAGCATTTTTTTAGTTTAACACTATTCCGTGTACAAGGTACGTTACGTCTACAAATAACATCATATTACTTGTTATTCGATGTCCAGTAAATACCATACAACCGAATTACGCATTAAATAGCATATAATCAGAGCAGATGATGAACAGCACATACCGACATTTGCTGAATAGTGTTGTTGAATAAATCATAAAAATCTTAAATTGTATATCCTTGTTACTATGTTAAATAAATACTAGACTAAATTCGCGCTTCAACGATGACTATTCATGATGGTCTGGTTACGTTATTTTAGTCTGCTCTATGCAACTGAATAACAAGATGCTTTCTGGGATATGGAGATCAATAACATGGTGAATAAGAATTTGTTTTATATTGTTTCACTGTTTCCCAAGCACTTGAGACACCATTTTTATACTTACTCCGCATGTTCGTTGAGGAGATATGTGAGCTCTGTACATGCTATATTACCTTCATTATCAGGAAATTCTCTTAAGTTTCATCGTCCTAATTTTGTCTCTTTTGATATTATTATCAGTATTTACTAAATTGGATTTTATTCATCACTGAATGTTTTTGCAGTAATTTTTATAGTCATATGTATGTAACATACTTTACCAGCTGTTTAGTAATGTACATTATTTGCCATCTGTAGGTTCTGTTCCCAAAAGACACGCAAAACAAGCAAAACTCATTTTAACAAAACATTTATTTATAGTTATGGCTTTTGCAACAAACCATCCCTTAGAACATGGCAAATCAAACTGATTTCATCATGAAGTTGAAGCTGCAGTTAATTATTCAAGCTTCAGGTCTAAAATATTGGATTTATGCAAATGTTCATTGTCTTTTTAGAGATTCAAATTACGAAAACACGGTTAAAAGAGTATATCATATTAAAATGACTTCAAACGGATTAAAATGTTAAAGAATAAGGAGCATATTATTCATTATTTTTGCAAGATTTTGACAGAGGTAGTACTGCTGTTCCAGTGTACAGAAACATTCTTTAAGGTACCTGGAAGATGCGGTTAAAGCTAGCACTTTTTAATGCTCGTTTTCTGTTATACAGATATGGAAATAGAAACTGTGACGATCATCTACCTTTCGGATGCCTATCAATTGTTTCTAAGTAGATTCTGTACCTAGCCGCATTTAATGTCTTAAATTCAACTTTTAACGAAAAGCGGAAATGCTATTCGTAACAGAATAAAGATGAATGCATGCACTAGGATTCGTCACAGAGTGGGTTCGTCATCAGTGGGTTCCACATCAGATTTCTGAAAAACAAAGACACGCAAGTACCTGACTTTGTTCGTTTTCGCGAATGTCAAACCTCGAAGAATACTTGCCGCTTAGCATAGCCTACTCCACTTGTAAGGATCTTAAGTTTGACTAACGTTTATTTTATTTTAAAAAATTACTATCATCTCTTATTTTCCACTTCCGGCCAGAATTAACGCGTGAATATGTTTATGCAAATTCTACTTGCTAACACTTAAGTATTTAAGTTGTGGCTTTTTGTCAAGAGCAGAGTTAGAAGGAGAGAGAGTGAGCCGTCTTGCCACTAGGCTTCACGCGAGCTTGCTATCAGTTGCTGTCCGCCTTTAAGGCCAAAGGTTTTAGTCTCTCGAAAGCTAAAGACGTATCGTATTTTTTCGCAGTTTGCGTACAACATACGTGTCAGCTTAAAAGGCCAGTCTTAGTGTTAGTCATCTGTGTAAAATATGAAAAGTTAGCTCTTATTTAAATTTTAGTTAGCTTATCGTGAAAAATAAAGGGCAATTTAACCCTTCTCATCTTGTCGTCTTTGTTACACTCCAAAGGGCACAGTTTGTAGGCAAACTCACTGTCTAGTCAGGACACGTCATGTTCGCCAAGCAGATGAGAAGAAATACAAGTCCTGATACATTTACCTTAAAAAATGAAATAACCGTTAGATTTATGGTCGCATGTGAGAAAAATAATTCACAAGGATTTGCTCTCACGTAACAAAACCATTAATGTCCATATTAATGATAGACAGTGCTGCCAGCAGTTCAATAAACTGAAACAAGAAAATGAAAACATAAGCAGACAACATTCGTCAATTGCAAATTTGTTATCTTTCAGTGTAATAGTGTCTAATTTCTTGCTGATTTAATGACAAAAAAAGACTATTAGAAGTTGGTTCTCAGGTTTTACCTTATCTCCCCACTTTTTTCATCGAATTACGATATTTTTCAATGATTACCGAATTGCTTGGTTCTTCAGATCTCGGATTGTACACTAAAATCTCGCATTGTACTGTTGACATGAAACCATCCTTCGAAGATTTGTTTTAATTCTAAACTAGAGGACTTTTATCTACGAGAGATGTCATATTAAATACATATGTGCTCTATGTTTTCTTTCGTTCGCCTTTCTCTTTCATCTAAAAACGAGGGGAAGAACTTTAATATCAATTAATTGTAAGTGTTTAATTAAAAATTGTTTTTTTAATATTAACACTTTCTATTGAACATTATCGAAATAGAAATATACTTTAAGCGCACGTACATTTATTAGAATACTAAATAGCAATTTTAATATTTTTAAGGAATACCCTTATCTGTCCGTTTTTATTGGCCTTAACTTTTAGTAAATGCCTCACAAGCTCACAGTAAGATTTTTCTCTCTTTGACATTTAAGCGAAGTTTGAAATTTTCCAAAGAGTGCGATTTGATTTCTGTAACAAAAGTATAGATTTCGTCTACAAAAGTTTCTACATAAACTGGTAAAGCTTATTTTAATTAGCACATTTTTCTTATATTAAATATATCCTATCTTTCCGTTAGCTCCACTAGAAATGCATATTAAGTGGGTCTTAAACACCTAGCGGAACTGAAAAATAAAAAGAAAGATACTTAGCCAATACATTCAATGCTACTTTATTCTTGTAACTAGCCTGCGTGTTTAGATTTGCTATTTCTAACTTTTGATAATATTTATATTTAGAAGTAGCATAGGAATAGGATCAGAGTTACCATTTAATTTGTATTTGCATGTTAGTTACACATTTAAGGTATGTTATTATCATTTTGTTACATAATTGTCACATATTCCAGACCCAGAATGAGTAGTGGTTACGCTGTTATGTTGTAATTGTATATACATCTTGTAACACAAACAAAATTTTATACTGATTTTACCTGCTTTTTTTTCAGTTATTACTTTGACTTAAAGGAGAGGATGACTAATCATCTGCAGCTAAGGAAGATTAAGAGATTGCTTAGTTTAAGTTTTAAATTAGGTTCACCTTACATTTTTAGATTCTTAAAATATAAAGTTCACATTAATATAATATGTATATTAATATAAAATTTTATGTAAAATATAAAATATATATCTCACCTGTCTCAAATGGACCTCTCAGAAAATTACATTTTCTAATGTCTGGAGGTAGAAAAGAAATTGTAAAAAAATTTAAATCTATTTTTAACCCACTTTACTTCCCTTTATGCGTTTAGAAAAAAGCGCACATGCGAGGCTAGATGGCAACCTCCTTCCGCGACAGAAGTTCCATATCCCGTTTGTAATCTTTTTCTAATCAACCAAAGTATACTTCGAACACAACTGCACAAAACCGGTGTGGAAAGTACTCTGAAATCCGATCCGAAGAGGGGCTGAAAAAATTTAGAACCGCTGAACGTTGAAGCCTGTTCTTTATCGAATGTTGAAGTAAGAAAGAAAAGCTTCTTTCCATCCTTCCGCGCTCAGAAATTTTAAAATGACTTCAACAAAAAATAAAAATGAAAAAACTTTTTACTTTTATCAACAACTCAGTATGAATTTATTGATACGAAGAATAAAGATAATCAAATCTTATTAAACGAAATAAAAATTTCAATATCGGATTATTACGTAAATGTTTCATTTTATCTGTTGGGCAATACATTTACATATATATCAACAGGAAAACGTTTAATATTGTTCTAAAACAGTTTCAGACGCTTTGATATTTTCGAGAACCGTCCTATGATTTCGGTAAGATTTGTATGAAAATAGACTAGGCTAATAAATAAACCTCGCAAAAATAACGGATTGTAAAATGTTAACTGCAAGAGTTTGATTTACAATTACAAATGTTCGAAAAATGTGAATGAATGATTAACAGGTAATATC
Source organism: Stegodyphus mimosarum (assembly GCA_000611955.2). Taxonomy (NCBI): domain Eukaryota; kingdom Metazoa; phylum Arthropoda; class Arachnida; order Araneae; family Eresidae; genus Stegodyphus; species Stegodyphus mimosarum. The sequence continues at coordinate 41,870 of KK114233.1, read as the reverse complement.
ATTATTCTCTAACGAGTAAGATTTGGGACACTAAAATGAAAAATTATTGTTTGTTTTAAAACGTTAAGAGACTGAATTAATTCAAAATTTCAAATTGTTTCTTTAAATACACATCTCATGCAAGGTGCATTTTTTTAAGTATTCAATATGCGGGAGTTTAATCATTATGTAGAATTCTACTGTCTAACTCTTGTACTACTGTCTCTCTGCACAACTCGACGCTAACATACTACGCCTATGCTTGAGCGGTAACTGAAGCAGTAGAATCAAAACTCAAGAATTCAAGATATTAATAAGTAGTAGAATTAAGCTACAAGGCTCATAGAATCTAGGATCCTACAGCGCGTAGATGAGTCTAGTGGCAGCAAGATAATAGCTATTAAGCCACGTCTAACCAGCAATAAATGCTAAGCCGAAGCTTGCGTTACAACCACGCGCAAAGATTTCCCAGACTATCTAACATTCCCTACTAGTACATCGATATTTATCTTTTTCTCCCACTGGTAGAATTTGCATTCCTTACGCGCGCTACCAAATTTAGATATTCCGGTACTGACAATTAGGGGTATGAAGGCTTATAGGAAGGAGTTTCAAATTAAATTTAACTGGTTATTTAATATAAATATAAATCCTTACAATTAATTAAACGAGATTTGCGGTCTCGGTATATAATTCTCTCCTTCCTTTCCGCATGGCTTTTTGGAAGCATGTTCGACCCCCGTTTGGGAGGTCTGGAGTTCGAACCAACCGAAGGCACTCAACATTTTTCTCGTTCAAGCATAGATAACAAGCACCTAATAACTTTGCAGTGGTGCCCGAACTAAAAAGATGGTGGACGTTAATTCGCCACCACCAGGATTTGGCAAATGGATTTCCTGATACCCAAACATAGTTTAAAAGGGGAAATATATAAAGTATTTTCTCTCCTTTCCGCATGTCTTCGTGATATAATGTGAAGAACGCTCGATGTGTATTGTGGAGGTCGGGAGTTCGAATTCGGACAAGCGCACTACGCATTTTTCACATTTCAGCATCGAAATAACCTAATGACCCTGCGCGTTTTCAAATGAAAGGCTAACATCTTAATTATTAAAGCGGATAAGATATACATTGGTAAAATAAATTAAGAGAATTTTCATATTTGATCTACGATCTCCAAAACTACTGGACAGATTTAATAAAATTTGGTGTGAACATAGGTTGATATATAAAACGAGCAAACAAAATAAACATTCACCAGTTATCATAGACACACATGTTCGTGTGTAACATTCATGGGAGTCTGAAGGTCTGAAACAGCAGTTGCAGAAGACGCAAAATAAATGAGTTAATAGGGGGTATGATCCCCTCTTACAGCCATACAAGGCTCGAAGCGTCATGTCATACTGAAAATATGGCAGTTTATCAGTACCCGTAGCAATTGGTCCCACTCATTCAGCAACGCTGTTTTCAGTTCCTGGATGGTTCTCGGAGGGGGGTTGCGAGTTGCAATTGCCCCCTCTAGAGCGTTCCAGACATGCTATATGGGGTTGAGGTCAGGAGACTTGGCTGCCCAATCCATCCGACGAATATCCTCACTCTCGAGAAATTCGTTGACCAAAAGAGCTCTATGTGGCCTCGCGTTTTCGTCCTGTAAGATGAACTCGGGGTCCACTGCATCCCGGAAAAGGCCAACATAGAGCTCCAAGACCTTATCCCTATACCTCACACCAGTCACAGAGCCTCTGTCAATGAGCGGCCGTCCAACATGGTACCTACGCAGACCATTACACCGCCAACGCCATAATTGTTGATTTCACGAACATTGGAGGGTAGGTAGCAGGTTCCTGGCTCTTTTCATATGAAAGTACGGCGAGAATCGGTGTTTAGGCTAAAACAGGACACGTCGGTAAACAGAACGGTCGCCCATTGCTACGTACGCCAATCACTATGCTGCCTGCACCATGCTAATCGGAATTTCTCTCCTGCCCGTAGACGGGAGCGGGACGCAAACAGAAGGTCTTCTGGTAAACAACCTTCTCTCATTCAGTCTTTTGGAAACAGTCACCCTTGCTACACGAGTTCCTGTAGCTGCATACAGGTCGCGAGAGAACTGAGAAGCTGTAGCCTCTCTGTTACGCCTCTCTAAAATGGACAAATAGCAATCTTCTATGGCCGTCGTGGCTCTTGGACGACCTTTCCTAGGCTTTCTCTAGATGAATCCAGTATCTTGGAACTGTTTCCATAGGTTACACATGACGCTGGGCGTTAAATTAAACTCTCTGCATATCTGGACTTGCGATTGGCCTGTCTTTAGCCTCCCCACAATTCGCCACCTCATTCCAAACTAAACGTTGGTGGTTACTCATTTTTACTGTTCCGATGTGAATTTAACCGATTGCTTTAAGGTAACACCAAGAAATTCGCGGAGGTGTGCTAAAGAACGCAATTCGTCTTAACCTCCACGCGCTTACAAAGCCTGTTTTTCTGCTGTCTCCGCCTATACACACGTGTACGCTTACTTATTTGCCGTATAAGATTTGCATTTTTTAGAAGCACTAGTTTTTCCTTCAGTTCAATTCTTTTCATGCATTTCCATAAAATATGCAAATTCTCTTAATTTATTTCCCCAGTGTAGGAAAAAAATCCTTTGATATAGGAATAACGATAATTTTTGAAGAATTTCCATATTTATATTTATGAAACATTAAATACTTAAAAACTTTGTCCTATATTCGAAACATATTTCCTAATCAAACGTTAAAGTGCAATAACCTATTTTATAACTCAAAGGAAAGTAATAGATACAATACTGAAAACAAAATTATATTTATTTTAAAAAAGAACCAAGGTTTGTTGGTTCTTTTTTAAAACCAAGGTTTGTTGGTTCTTTTTTTTGTCTTTGTTTACCATTCAGAAAGAGAAGTATTGCTCTCTTCTTTCAAACTTTGCTTTTTAATGCAGAAATACACAGTCCAGTCACATTAATGTGACCACCACGTACTTTCCATGTCAGAGTTAAATAACCAATCACAGAAGGCAGGTGGCAGCACAGTGCAGTTGAGCGTATATAAAGGGTGTGTGAGGTCTTCGGAAAACATTTCAATCGTTGGCGTAATGCAGAAACGAAGCGATTTATCCGACTTCCAAAAGGGCATGATCATTGGCTTTCGGGCCAAGGGTGGAAGCATTTCCGAAACGGCTGAGTTTGTGAACTGTTCGCGTGCCGCCGTGGTAAAAGTGTACCGTGCATGGCAAAATGGGACTGTCCAAAATCAGCGACGTGGCAAATGTGGTGCACCACGGGCCATAGATGACAGAGGCGAACGACGGTTGCGGAGATGCGTTCGGGCAGATAGACGGGCTACCGTTGAGCAACTGACCACCAAAATGAACCAAGGGGCTACCAAAAGTGTCTCCCAAAGTACTATTCAGCGAACATTGCTGCGTCTGGGCCTCCGAAGCAGACGCCTGGTTCGTGCACCTATGCTGACTGCTGTTCATCGACGGCGAAGGCTAGAATTTGCACGCCAGTACAGCAGCTGGACGTCCACTGAGTGGCGACAGGTTGCGTTTTCGGATGAATCGCGTTTTATGCTCCATCGGACAGATGGACGTTGGCGTATAAGGCGTGAAACCTCTGAAAGGAACCACCCTGCAACCATTGCCGGAACGGTCCAAGCTGGAGGCGGGAGCATTATGGTCTGGGGAATGTTTTCCTGGCATTCTCTAGGTTCACTGATCATTGTGGAAGGCACAATGGATCAATACAAGTACGCATCTGTCCTTGCGGACCATGTTCACCCCTACATGCGCATTGTTTTTCCTCAGGGTGATGGCATCTTCCAGCAGGACAATGCGAGGTGCCATACAGCTGCCAGTGTACGTGCGTGGTTCGAAGAGCACCAGGATGAGTTTACCGTCCTCCCCTGGCCAGCAAACTCACCTGACTTAAACCCAATCGAGCATCTGTGGGACCATCTCGATCGAGTTGTTCGCGCCATGGATCCTCAACCGCGTAATCTAGCGCAGCTGGCCACGGCATTAGAGTCGGCATGGCTCAACAGCCCAGAGAACACCTTCAGGGACCTATGTGACTCTCTTCCTGCACGTCTCGCAGCAGTCCGCTCTGCGAAAGGTGGTTATTCTGGCTTTTGACAGATGGTCACATTAATGTGACTGGACTGTGTATATAGTTTTAAAAGGCTTATAAAAACATAAACTTTTTTCTCCATGCCAGATGAAAGCTGAAAAATTTTATAATGTATTGCATGATTGTAAATGATTTTATAATAAATATATGATATTTAAATTTAATAAATTTACATCAAGTTTAATTTAATTTTTTATTAAAATTAATTCTGTACAAAAATATATTCGTTG
>KK114233.1:0-37413 GCA_000611955.2 Stegodyphus mimosarum | reverse complement strand
GTATAACTATAATAATTAACCATTATAATTTAAATAATTTTTATAATTAAGTTGCTTGTTTCATTATAATAATATTTTTATAGAAATTATCTTATAAACAATTAAATTACGCTATTTAGTTGTAGCATAATTTGAATTTAGTTTCATATTATAAATAACATATCATAATTAATAAAAATAATAAAAGTTGCAATTACACTTCAATTAATTATTTTATCAAAATCATTCTTAAGATATTCCTTTTACCAAGTATTTTCTGCAGTGCAATAACTGAGTTATTAAGACGATTTGCTCTAATATACCAAATTTATTGACTTATTAGGTCACAAGTACAAAAAAAAAAAAAAAACACACACTACACTCGAAACTAAACCGAAATTACTAGCCCGTAAACTAACGCCATGCAATTGCACAATGGCGAAACAATGAGTTGTCTACAGCAATTGATCAGCAGCCAAAACTTCGCTAACGCTTGTAACAAAATGGTATAAATCATTGTCGACCTCATTACCGACACTGAATCCGAGAAGCGTAACTAGGAGTCATTACCCTGTTTAGTTCTCGTCAGACAATATCTCAAACATGTTAATAAGGTGTCTGTAGAGACACCTTCTGACTAATCACTGAGATTAATTGTGTGGGCACAATATTGCCTGGAAAAATTAGTATTGCTTTCCTTTTTTCTTACCTCTCAAAGTGTTATTTTGGCTTAGTTATAATCGGTACTTTCTTTAATTTCCAATGTTTTTCATAATAGAAGATTTTGAAAGGAATAAAAAAAAAACAGATCTTATTATTAGCAAGCAATGTTTCTTTCTAATTTGCTAGTTTCATGCCGCATGAAATATTTTCCTTAAATTTTAAAAAAGTTAAAATATTTTCCTATTTTAATATGCCGCATAAAATGTAAATATTTATGTTCATACACATTTTTTAAATTGACTTGCAAGTGACATTTGAATATTTAACGCAATTTTCAACAAAAATTACCTATCCATAAAAATAAAATCTCACAAACAGTAACAGAATTTTTTTTCCAATGCAGATCGCAATGGAAATCAGATGTTCAGTTTTAATTAAAGTTCTATAATAAAAAGTATATAGCAAACATTCACATATTTCAACTTTTAATGAAACCTTTTAATAAAATTTCAGTAAGTATATCTATTTTTATAAAGTTACTATAACTACATATTTCATATGTAAAATAATAAGTCATAAAATGACATTATTTCGACTACAACAAATAAACTGAAAACTGTTGATGTAGTAACTGATTTTTATTAAGCAAAGAATGAGAAATCACATAATATCTCATTCACTAATACAAATATCAATAATTGTTTTATCTTGAACGGAGTATTAGAAGAACATGAAAAACTTTTAGAAGGTTGCAAGTACAGATGAAGTTACAAAACAACTTGTGCTCGTAATTTGAGTTTAAATTAGCTGATGGAAAAAAATTAATGTTATATTTTTCACGTCTTAGAACGATGAGTTAGGTTAAGTTATAATGTATATCTCCCACATTCTTAGCGTGCCTTCGTGGTGTAATGGTCAGCACACTGAGCCGGTATTTCAGAGGTCCGTGGTTCGATTCCCGGCGAAGGAATTGCATATTTTTCACCTCTCTTGCTTCGTAATAACCTAATGTCTCTACAAAGTGTCGTATGTCGGTATAGCGTAATTTTATTTTAGAAAATTGGCCCTTTTTTTTTTTGAAAATATTTATTTTCTAACATGTTTACAGGTTTGTAAACTGTATTACATCCCTACGAACACATTTACAAATTTGAAAAACAAAACTGAAAAATACGTTTAATTAATTTCCTATTTTTTAATTGTTTGCTTTCTTAATTTTTAAAGCAACTTGCCGTTATTGATCAAAATTCTTGCTTTTATATGCATACACACACACACACATACATATAAACTCTTTTGCAAAAACGTCGAAACACCATGAAGGAAGTGGTTGCTTTTGATGAAACTGAATATGTGTATAGCTCATACACAGATAATAAAATAATTAAAAAATCAAGGTCATAGTATCTATTCACGGTTCACAATCATCCACTGAGTGTCAAATTAGTAGTTGGTCGAACCGCCCCTGGTGGGCATGCATGCTTGAATTCGTTGAGGCAAGGAATGGTAGAGGTTCTTAATGTCATCTTGCGACACATTCTGTCAGGCATTCATAAGTTATCCCTCCAGATCAGCGATATTTTGTAGTGCCCGATTCTGGCGGCCTAACATGTCCCAGACATGCTTGATTGGTGAAAGGTCTGGTGACCTTGCTGGCCATGGAAGAGTATCAACCGCACTGAGACAGTTCAGAGATACACGGACGCTATGTGGCCTGGCATTATCTTGTTGGAAAATGGCCCTAGGATGACGTGCCATGAAGGTTAATGTAACCGGCCGCAGGATGGTATCAACATATCGTTGAGCTGTTAAAAATGTACGGAAAATGACTAAAGATGACCTGCTGTCATAAAAAATAGCTCCCCAGACCATCATACCAGGTGTTATGTCTGTATGCCTTTGTAAAACAAAGGCTGATTAGGACCGTTGGCTCGTCCCCTTCAGACATGAACACGGTAGTCACCTGCCTCAAGAATGAAGCGGGATTCATCGCTGAACACTATACGATGGCAGTCTGATGGTAGCCATGAAGATCTTCTGCAACACCACTCCAGACGACTCCGCCGATGTTGTGGGGTCAAAGGCAAACGTCTTAAAGGCCTCTCTGAGCGGAACCCTACCTAAGACAAGCACCGTGAGATGGTGGACGGTACCACGGGAGGTATGGATGTGGCTGTAATGCGTTGAATACCGTTGGGGCTGTTCGGGCCTGGCGAACCTATCTTGCCTCGCATTTGTGCTCCTCGGCCTTCCAAAGCCTTCATTTCGTCGCGAATTTCCTTATAGAAACCATTGCTGCCAACATCTTTGCCTTTGCGCTGCAAGTGGCGGCCTATTGCTCGGTATGACCACCCATCTTCACGGAACCCTACAAAGCGACCGCGTTCGAAGTCGTTTAGTTGTCTGTAGGGTCTTCGATATCATCACAATGACGTCTTTAGTTGCTTCTTTACAGAATTCGCAATTCCTATTCATTTGCTTTAAAACTCTGATCATTTGCATGTTCGATTAAGATCTTTTTGCATACCAAATTTCGTCGTGATCGCAAAAAGTTCTTCTTGGTGTTTCGATTTTTTTTTTACAAAAGAGTGTATTACATTAAACACAAGTAGTAATTCGTTTTTTAAAATACCCTTCAAACAAACTTAATTGTTACTTCAAGCTCCTTTAAAAACATTTTTTACTTCCTATGGGGAGTCATTAGGTTATTTTGAAGAAGAAGACGTGAAAAATATGCAGTGTCCTCCCCGGGACTGGAATCCTGGAGTTCTCGAATACGTGTTGAATATGATTCCAATTACACCACGAAGGCATGCGGAAAGGAGTAAGAAAATACCTAATACACTTTCACTTTTTAAAGGGCGACTGGGGATGAAAGAACCAGACGCCAGATTCTGGTGGTCAGGAATTATCTCCCACAATCTTTAAGTTCGGGGGCAACTTGTATAGCCATTAGGTTTTTTTGACGTGAAAAATTAGCAGTGCACATACCGGGAGTCGAACCCTGGACCTCTCGAATATGCTTCCAATTACTCCATGGGAGCATGTATACGGAAAGGCGGGAGAAAATAACTTATACCTTCATAATGCTACCTTATTTTTAATTTATTTAAAATGCAAATTCTTTTGAAAAATGTCATTAAATCATTATTCTAAGAGAGAGATAATAATAAGTGACAATCTTAATATTATCGTAAAAAACTTATAAAATATAATTAAAAGGTACCAGATTTACTAACATTAACAAAATCATCTTCATGCATGAATGGCCCACCAGCGTTGGAGCGGTAAAGTACCGATAACAAATTTTTAACAGTTTAATATAAATGGATAAAAGATTAATGAAGTTACTGAACAAGAAAACGTTATTGCTTATCCCAACTCTGTGTGTTTTAAAAACTACTTCTAAGCTATAATAATATAATTTACCAACAGTTACCCGCATTCCCATGGGAATTGATTATTCGAAGGCAAACAGCAAGTGCTTATAATTTGAAAAAGAATTCCAGTTGAAAAAAGTTCGAGGATTTAATTAAAAGAAAAATATTATTTTATTTATAGCTATATTGATCATATCATTGCAAAAATACGGATGGACTTGTTGAGAGTAATAATAAAATCTACGCAGCCTTCATAACAGTCATATTTTTCTTGATATGTATATGTCTTAAATAATTAATATTTTTTCAGATGTCTTGTACTTATCCTTCCATTGTTTAGACAAATGATCTTTCGTAATGGTAATAGTCTTTTTCTTTGAGTCTTGAATATTATGACAAATGGCTCCATCCCCCAGACCAGCCTCTTTGGCAAGTGTAACGGACCCTCATTACCAGACGCTCCAGAGTGCGCTTTAACCCAATGCAGGTATAAACTGTGTTTTCTTCAAAGTTTTCTATATAAATATTTGATTTAATTCATAAGCTCATTATTATGAGTCGGGCGGGAGAGTGCCAACACGGCAGACAAAGCGTCTGAATGTATATTAATTGAATATGATTCTCGCAAATGTGTGTCAGCGTATTGTATTAAATTAAATCTACTTTGGCGATGCATTCTTTAAACTTCACTATATTTGTTTACCATAGGGGCACTCTGGCGCTAAGTTCACTCAATAAAGTTGTATCTCATTCATTTTGTAACTCAGAATGCACAAAAATTAAACATATCACCTGAACAATTATATAATTGTTGCTACATGTTCTATTCAAATACTATGATAAATCTTAAGCGAAGTATAAAATAAATTAAACAAAAAAATTTTTTCCGAAGACGATTCAGTATTTCTCATTCAATTAATTCAGATCTCACTTCGCGACAAAGTAAAAATACATAAAAACTCAAAATATCTATATTCAAAATTACGAACACTTATTTCCTGGAATAAATTTCAGAATAGATAAAGAATGATTTAGTTCGCAATAATAAAAAAGGGCGTTATCTTTGTTGTTGCGAAGCTTAGCTTCTCTAGATTGGCAACAAATCCACTATTTTGCTAAGTTCCAAATGTAAACAAATATGACCGCTATGGCCGAAATAATTAGGCTTAGCCGCACTTAAACAACATTTAAATTGTTGATAATTCTGCAATTATAACATGCAGGTTAGCTAAAGGCATAAAAACCTTAACCATAGATAAGAAGAACATAATTCAATCATTTTTTAAGCAAAAAATTCACAATTTACAAACATATAAAAATAAAGCAACTGAGCTCACTCAGCCGAGTAACAGAGTATATATCTATGTATACTTTTGGTGTAGCTAATTACAATCAAAATAGGAGGTGCACATTTAAATATTGTAGCAGTCCTATGCGCAAAATTTTAACGTTGTGAGGCTACTCGTTTTTAAGTTGCGCAAGATACATACATACATACGTACGTACGTATGCACAGACGCCACGAAGAAATCTCTTCAGAATCCATTTAAAATCAGTTTTATAATTTTTTGGGGGAAAATACGAAAAAATGAAATTTATTCGAGTGAATAAGTTTTTAAGATTTACTTCGTAATTTTTAATATAGATATTTTGAGTTTTTATGTATTTTTGCCTTGTCGCAAAGTGAGATCTGAGTTAATTGAATGAGAATTACTGAATCGCCTGTGAAAAACCATTCCTTTTTTCCTTGTTTGTTTAATTTCTTTTATACATCGTTTTGGATTTATTCTAGTATTTGAATATAATATATGGCAACGATTAGATAATCCTCAGATGATACACATAATTTTTGTGCATTCTGAATGATAAAATGAATGAGATGTAACGCTGTTAATTGATAATTCAACCTAGCGCCAGAAAGTCGCTATGGTATACAAATACAGCGAATTTTAAAGGGGGCATTTATTCTATTAGTTTATGCACTACCGACGAAGTAGATTTAATTCAATCCAATAAGTTTAAATGAAATGCAAAATGAGTATAATTTAATATTAAGGAAGTCATGTGGTGTGTACACATTAGATTTTTTAAATATGCACTTTCGCACTATATACTGTCATTTTTACAAAGCAATAAGCGTAAGGTATCTGAGATTTTGCCTACTCACTGTAAATTTGCAAGTTATCTGTTTCATTTCAATCTGAGATCAAATAATTTTGTTGTGTCGCAAATTTTAATTGTGATATTGTAATCTCATTAATTACTATGAAGGTTTTTGTTTTACTGAATTTGTTTGCGAATATTGCAGTGGATATTTATTTTTGACAGCTAAATGCTTTTTGTATTTATTTTTTCGGTGCTTTTCTCACGAAACAGGTAGCGGTTTTTTTCGGAATATCTGGACGGAACCTGGGATTTGAATTAATTTCTCATTGTGCCGCAAACAGTTTCTTTCTGTTGGTTTGAATAGCATATACGATTAGGTGATTTGTGTGCTGATATTCCTTCATGGCATTCGTCATGCTTCTGGTAAGAGTTGGAAAATTTTATATAGCACCACGAAGTTATCGATGAGGGACTGAGATGAAGAGCTGCTAGTAGATTGGACGCAAGCCAACCACAAGCGCAGGTGGCCACAGAGCTCAAGGCAACCCTCAGTGTCGTCCGCAATTGCTGAAACAGATTCAGGGCAATGGATCTATACCGGGAAACCTGGACAAAGTGGACCAACATCCATAAGGACTAATGAGGATCGTTATTTGGCGCTTTTGAGCTTGGCGACACAGGGTTGTTATAGCTTCACAGCTCTCTCGTGAGCTGTATGCTGCCACTAGAAACCGAGTTTCAATGTCTGCAGTTGCCCGAAAACTTCATGAGATAGGACTGTACAGGAGGACCCACATTTTACGTTCCGCTAAATACAGCACACAAGAGAACACGTTTAGTACTGTGCGAACAACACCCATTTTTGAGCAGACTTCAATGGAAAACCGTACCTTTTTATAGATGAATGGAGATTCATCCTGGACAGTGATTCTCAGCTCTCCTGTATCTGAAGAGAGCCTGGAATACGCTATCATCCTTCCCTCATCAGGGAAAGTGATCGTTATGGTGCTGGAGGTGTAATGGTTTGGGAAAGCATTATTTTGGATGGCGGCACACACTTCATGCGTTTTGAAAAGGCTGCCTAACTGCTATGACGTACAAAAAGGTGACTTAATGCCTTATTTCCGAAGTTTCAGAAACGCTGTTGGTCCTGGGTTCCTGTTAATGGACGACAACTTTCATCAACATAGGGATCAGCTCTTCGACGGTTACCTGAGAAGTGCGAATATTCGTAGGACGAAATGGCCAGCTAGATCTCCTGACCTTAACACTACTGAGCATGTCCGGGAAGCTCTTGGGAGAGCAATTATTGTATATCGCCATCATCCTCTGAGAAAGATGCTTAAATTGAACACTGCCTTACTACAGGAGTGTATCAACTGCCGCAGGGAGTCATCAATTGTGTCCTGTTTAGTATGCCGTCATGCTACGAGGCTTGCCTGGCTGTTACAGGAGATCATACCCCATGTTATTCTCATTTTCAGTTCGATATCACAAAGAAGATTTTTACATCCTTGCACTGAGAGCTTTACTGATAATCATGCATGTATAAAAAACTTTTGAATAGTGCATTTATTTCTCTGTTATAAATGTATATTCATACCAAATTTCGTTAAAAATCTTTCCAATAGTTCTTCAGAAATTCGATATAACATGCAAATTTTCTTAGTTTTCATATGAGTGTAGTTATCTACTTTGATGTGAATTTAACAATTCTTTTTCTCTCATGAATTCTTCATTTAAACCTTTTATTATTTTCGTTAAATTATTATTAGTATTTAAATTCCTTACAAATTTTCATTAGTATTTAAACTCTTTATAAACAAAAGCTAGCTTCTCTTTTGTTTTAAGAAAATGTGGGAAGGAGATAAAATGGTTGACATTTTAGAATCCTTCTTTAGAATCCAAAAGATCTTGCAGCGATAACTCAAATTCCTGAACACTATTGAACAAAGGCATTTGAAACGAGCTCCGAATGAGTTTAACCCTTGATTTTTAATAGTACTGCCTCATAATTTAAGTTAGGACAGTGCTATATAGTGAACTTAAGTGGCTTAATTAATTAACGCTATTAAGTATCACTTAGCAGTTATTCAAAATTAATTTACTAATTATTCTAAATTTACACTACACAAAGCTTACTTTATTTAGTCAAAAATTAATTGTTCAATTTTATTAATTGAGGTTCGTCTAAGTTAAATTAAACTCTGTTGCTCACTTATTTTCATAAGTAGCGCAAATGAGGTATTTGGCGACTGGTAGAATTTCTACGCAATATTGAGGTTTAAAATTACTTAGTATGATTATTAGTTATGTGAAACCTAACCTACTTAAACCGAAAATTTTTATCTTTTCATTAAGACTTACTTTTATTAAGACAGGTTCAATAGAGTTTAAGTTATGCCCGATTAATTATCTAAATTTTGTAATCCGGGTAGATTATTTGGAATAGTGTTAAAATTAGCCAATTTGGATGGCTTACATATCCATAGAAGAACAAAGTCACTTTCACGTTTCCTGTCTGTGGGTGGGGTGAATTTTGCGCGCAGAAAGGGGTTGCAGCATTCTTTCGCCGATTGGGGAGTTAGGGAGGGAGTTTGAGTGAACGTTTTTGAACTTTGAGGAAAAAAAGTGGAAATTTTTGTACTAAATTCTTCTAGGCGTTTTTGAGAGGCGTTTCTTCCCAGTTTGAGGAAATTTCTGGAATGTGAAGGCCGTTTAGATTAAAAACTGCGTCCAGGCCCCTTTTCGTCCTTTTGCTCCTGATATCCTGTTGCGTCGAGACCTCGTGATTCCGCTGAGGTTGTTCTGGCCCTCGGGTGCAGAACGATGAAGATGATTTCCTCAGGCTAATCACTTTTCCCATGGCTATTACTTATAGGTTCTCAATACCCCAATTCTCCGGTAATATGTTTAACTAAATTACCTCTTCTTCACGTCTAAGTGTTGTTTCTCCCGAATATGGCTCTGCAGTGACTTGCATTTACTGATTCCGGTCGATTTCCCACGGAGGGAATGGAGCCGGAGGACCGGAGCAATGACCGCCTTGCGGAGGCGGCATCTCTTTTCCCATCTTCTGATCCTGCTGATGTCCATAAGTATTAACGGCCAAGCCGAACTACCGTCATTTCGGGAACTGTAACATCCGACGCCATTTGTGAAATACCGCGTTGTAAAGCTACCGATGGAGGGTAGGCGAGCAAAGGAAACCAACTTCTTTCCTCGATTATTTTGGTGGAGCTACATGGCATCCAAGAAGAAGGACTGAGATATTTTTTTGTCATTACTCAAAGTAAATAATCATTTAAATGGGTATCCTGTAGTTAGTTGGATTAACTAGAAGCTTAGAAATTAATTTTTATTACCTGCAATATTGAGAGTAAAACATCTTGTTTTGTTTCCTGGATTTAAACGCGTACTCGCATCCCCTGTTTAGTGCAATAATGGCATTGTAGGAAATGCCAGTTATATTTAAGTTTTAACTTAATTGATCAATGTAATACCTGTACCTGTTCATGTTAAATGTACCGGTTACTTAAATAACTTAATCGATTTCTGTAATACCTGCAGTTGTTCATGTTAAATTTACCGTAACCGATTTCTTGGTGCAAAATTAACTTGGTATCAACCCTTAAGTTTGGAAAAAAAAATTATTTTATTTCGGTGAATGTTTGATAAGTTTAAGGAATTGAAAGAAAGAGTGCAATGTTTATTTTATTTTTAAGAACTTACATATATATACATGTATCCGGTTTAAAGTTCTAGAGACATTAGGAATTTTTTGAAAGTATGAGATGTGAAAAATGAGCAATGCCCTTGCCGGGACTCGAACCATGGACCTCTCGTCTATGCCCCTACACCTGCTGACCCCTACACCTGCTGACCCCTACACCACGAAGGCATGATAGGAAGGCAGAAGAAATATCTTATATACTCCCCCTACACCACAAAGGCATGAGAAATACCTTATAAAGTTAAAAAAATGTATATTGAACAACTGGTAGCTGAACAGCTGAATAGTAATGCTACGATATATATTTATTTGAATACTGGATTTACAATTCTCCCAGGAGATTAGAGGTTATAAATTTGTTAATTGTCAAATCAAATTTAGCTTGTATGAAAATAAATTCTGAGTTAATTGAAAGTAAAAATGTATATGTTAACTTTTGGGTTTGCTTTATTCACGTTCCATGATTTTCCCCTATAAAAACTCTCCGGGATGCTAAGGTGAATTAGACAACGCAAATAATTAGTTTAATTAATGATTATCACACTAGGTCATGGCGGTTACTCACGACTCTGTATTATTATAGTGCCCACAGTTGAAGGGTGCTCTCCTTTTCATTAAGTGTTGAGATGCTGAAATTTTACTTCTCATAAGTTAACATTTCGCAGCCGGCATCAATATGGAACATTTGGTTCCGTGATCCTACGGTACTGAACATTTCGTACCGTGACAAGGATTTTTCCGGCACCACTGGAAGTTTAGGATTTTTTTCTCTTTTGCCCGACACTGTAAATTAAAACTGAACATCAGTTTGCCAAATCAAAGTAATAGTGGCTTTTGTAAGCAGGATTCTTGAAAAATCAGCTATGCCCTAGTCGAAATTCGAAC
Organism: Stegodyphus mimosarum; assembly: GCA_000611955.2. Taxonomy (NCBI): domain Eukaryota; kingdom Metazoa; phylum Arthropoda; class Arachnida; order Araneae; family Eresidae; genus Stegodyphus; species Stegodyphus mimosarum. The sequence goes on along the minus strand of KK114233.1, from coordinate 26,667 downwards.
TACAGCCTTCTCAATGTTAATGGACGTTTTCACGATTAGCTCACAAAAATACATAGTATAAATGTTTTTAATTTCTTGCAAAATATCAAAGAATAAATAATCATAACACATTCACAGTCAGTGCAGAATAATAATACAAATGTAGAATGAATAAATAATTTCAGTAAATTAACTAGCGTTATATACATGTCCTAATCTAAGTTATTACGGAATATTATTTGATATTATTTATTATTCCCTCCTTGTCGTTTAACATACACAGAAATTTCAATTTTCACAATGTATTAATTTATTTCATTTGACAAAGCGGCGTTAACAAAATGAAAAGCTCATTGTTAAGAACTGCTAGTTATCCAATTAATTTGACATGCTTTGTTATTTGATAGCAATCAATGAAACATATCAAGTTAATGACACAGATTTCGACAGGCAAGGAACATCAACATACGGATGATCGTCTAACATTTTCGTCATCTAAGGTCCTTAATCTGCAACACATATGTCAAGTAATAATAACGGATATTACAGTAAATAGATGCATTAACACCGTTTGTAATCAGTAACACAGTAATTTAACACAAAAGGAGGAAATAATCAACTTGATTAATAAAAGGTGTGTGTTTCAGAAGCTTTTATACTTCCACTATGCAGAAACAACATATTATAATCGCTTGGAAGTTACAGGATATTAAATCAAAACTGGTGATAAAAGCCGAGAGGATAAGCGGAATCATTTTTCTACCTACCATTTAATACACGTTTGCCTACGTACGTAAATATTTCAAAATATTACACAATATTTATTATAACGATTTAGGTATCGTTAGAAAGCCTGTAGTTAGAACAAGGACAGATAATGAAATTGTTGTACTCTGCTTTATACCGTGACAAGCTACATCTATTCGATAAATTTGATTTCTTTTCACAGTTTATTGTAATAAGGACGTTATTTGTATGAACATATTCGCGAAACTAAAATACTGCAAAAAGAACATGTAATGCATTGAACGTCTGGCAAATTACAGTTTTTTTCTGAAATTATTGGAAAAGCTCAAATCTGTTCGGAAAAAAGTTTGTAATACACATTTATCAACTTGATAAGTGAAATAACCCGGTACATTCATGTAGATTTCTTATGGAACATTATGTAGATCTGGTCTCTACTTTTATCTCTATGAATGTTAATCTTTCACTTTATTAAAACAAAAATGCCTATAAACAGTACCTTCATGTTTGGCTGAGTTCTTCAAGCCGCTAAGATAGTGGGAGTTCTACCCAAGTTGAAAAATAACGATGCTTAATAAGGAATATGGCCTCCCCTAACTGAATGGTTGAGTTACACTCTCTCTCGATACTCAACCCCAGATTATTTAAGGGTTATAATTTGGGGTTGAATGGTCTGGGTATTTAAGGGTTATAATCTGGGGTTGAGCAAGTTTCCATTCTTGAAGCAGTATCTGTTTAAGTTATTTGGTGCTGTCTGGAGCGTAAGACAGTGCCGCCAGGCATCTCTCTGAAGTACCCCAAGAGGACGCGTTCGTTCTATTGCTGTAAACCATGCTGCCGATGGCTTTTTGCAGCGGCTTACCATTGGCAGCAAAAAGCCTGTGGAAGGTCTTTGCTGGCAGCAAAAAGCAAAGCTTGAGGGCAAATTGGTCACCTTTTTTAAGATGTGCCATTACAGTTAACAGGAACACTTGTCTTCCGGTTGCCGTGAGCAACTATTGACCACCGTTGCTCTGTGTCTGTTTCGAATATCTTTTCGCCTGCTGGGAAATATATCAATCATCATTCACCGTTGTGTTCTTGATTCGATCACCGCCAACCCTTTTTATAGCCGATATTATCATCTGGAATGCTTTCCACTCTCTCGAAACAACACTTTTATTAGTTCCAAACTTCTCAGCGACAGTCAAACTACGCCCCGTTTCAGGCTTGACATTCATTCTACCACATGTGAAGGCGTCCTGATGATTTCTTCTAGCCATACTTGCAAGCACAGTCGCACTTTCGCTTGCACAAGAATGCCTGGAAATACCCCTTCCTTTATCTATTTTAAGCTATCCCCCACTGTGAGCACGCACTCCTCGAGTTTTGCGTGCTATAATCTACACACTGACGTCATGGTGCTGATATTTGCATATGCATAACTTTCCTACTGAGTTGAATTTTCATTGAACTGATCACAGAAAAGCGCTTTTCAGCAACAATTTATTGTTCGAGTTTATCACACTAGCGTATATTGCGAAAAGAGAGAATATCATACCTTTCATTAATATCTTGCAATGCAAAACAAAATGCATCCTTCTTTTATAGTTGCATATTTGCAATGTTCAGAGTTAAACGATGAAGGAGAATATCAAAAGTTATTTAATTATACTGAAAAGGCATATTTTTCGTAACGCATATTTTTTATTTGTCGCCCAATACGAAATACAAAATCTTCCCGTTACGGTTTCCAACAGACATATGTATAAGAGAGCTATTAAATATATTTTTGTTTCTTATTATACTGACGGATGAATTCGATCTAACTTTTGTAATAGTTGATCCCAAATCTGGGATTTTCATATGAAAGAATTTATTTTAATGTGAATTAAAATATGTGAACAACAAAACCGTTAACACTAGTTAAAAATTACACGATTCTAGTTAAATAACATTCTAATGAGTAATACTGGAAGTTCTTATGTTTCTAGATAATATAAAATAACGATGTCTCTATTATTCACGGTTAAAGAACATGAAGATAAGTGTACTAAGTGTATAAGGTATTTCTCCTGCCTTCTTGGCATGCCTTCGTGGTGTAGTGGTCAGCCGCTCGACGCGTATCCGAGATATCTGTGGTTCGAGTCCCGGCGAAGGCATTGCTCATTTTTCACATCTCCTGCTTGCTTGCACAAGACTTCGAAGTGATATTATGTTTTTGTTTTCCTTTTTTTCGCTTACTTCGACTCGTAAATAATCATATCTAAGAATATATTTTTCATGTTCTTCGTTGTGACTATTAATCGATGTTGATAAGAAAACGTTATGAATTCATTCGCGCGGAAAACGCTAAGAATGTTATGAGCATAAACTGAAGCTGCAGTGTCTTAAAATATTTAATGCTAAGGTGGAAAAAAGGACTTTATTTAAAAAAAAAAAATGTTTTATCGTAAAATGTTTGAAATTGTGAATATGTCCGAATATAACATCGTAGGAGCAAGAAATGTGTATTAAAATTACATTGCTTTTCTACTTTAAACTGATGTGTTTTGTCATTTAAAGCATCGAATTTCTTCACTAGTTTTCTTGAAGTCAATATTTTACTAATGCCAACTTTGCAAATGAAATACGATTTGAAAAAAAGGAATAAGGATGTAATTTTAAAATGAAAATCGAAATACATTAAGTATTATTTCAAGAACTGTTCATATTTTCCGACAAATGAATAATAAATAACTGTTCTCTATAGAATAAGATAAATAAATGTTCTCTGTACAAGACTACATTTACAAAGTATGAACTCCAGACATTTGGAACCCAGTTTCTTGACTGTTTGACTTAATTTCTAAGCCAAGTAAAATTAAGCTCCCTGTTAATTTATTAAGCATTTATAATTCCTTTCTTCAGTTATACATTATTAACAAAATGCTTTTTTTAATATGCATGGCAATATATTGCTTAAAATGTTCTAAAAGTAATATTTAATGTGAAACTCCTAGAATTAACGCTCAAATCACCATAAAAATGTTATGTTAAATTTTAAAAAACTCTGTTAGAATAATAATATTAATGATTAATTTGATCTTCCCACAAGAAGACCAGGAAAGAAAATTTTTGTGTTATGTGTTGCAGATGCGAAAATTATTCAAACCGTTCATTATCATTCTTTTAAATATAGAGAATCTGAACATCAAACTCCTTTCTATATCGCAAAGTGCATAAAAATATTTATTATCAGAAAAATAACTTTTATGCAAGATTTTATGAGCAACTTACATTGTAAACCAGTTAATTTCTCCTAATTTTTTTGTTATTTGATATGAAACTTCCATATAAGAATTTGTTTTCATTTAATTGTTTATTTCAAATCGCTGGGATAGTTTCTACTATAAATATCTTGAAGATTTTAAACAAGGACTTTATATATTATGAAATTTTAAATATAATCAAATCATTAAAGCTCATTACTTGATTTTTTGAAGATTACCTTCAATTTTGCTCGTTTTTCAAAAGTAAGTTTTTATACATTGCACTGAATTTTACCTTTTTGCAAAAATTTCATTCGTACTTATTTTAATATATATGACTGAAAATTATTTTGAGTTCAAAATTATTATTAACACTCAGTCAACCTTCTCCGAAAGAAGCTTCAAGGCTTGCCTCGCTTACTGCTCGATGTATGGAATAATTAGCTTTGTGGAAAAGTAAGAAACTGTGCAAAAATACACATTTTAAATTTAACAAATAAAAATATAATAGAAACGTTTTGTGACAAACGCACAGATATGCTTAAAATTCAGAATATTTATTAGAAAACTATAATATAAATAAAATAAAATTAATAACTACGAAGCGCTTTCACATTAATCTCATTTATGTGTATTAAAACCTTTGATATGATGCCGTAGATGATGTAAGAAGATGCAGTTTCACTCCTGACTTTTTAATACTTCTATCATTTTTAATAAAAGATTCATGATTTGGTTTATGTGATTACGGCAAAGCCTCAGCGGCTGTCTGCTAATGAGAGGAATACCTTCGTGAAGAATTTTATAAGAGAAACTGGCTCGTATACAAGTTTACACATGGAGAAAACCACGAAAACGCCCACGCCAGCCCGTTAGAGGAATGAATCTTGGACCCAACTACCAGCGTTCAGTGACCTTTACCGCTCCGCCGCTGATGGGCTAAAGATTCATGAAGCATACACATGCAGCTACACTGACATAACACATGATCATGTTCTTAATAATTACAAATGTATTCTTCATAATATAAGTTCTATGCTATTGTATCAAGAAAATTATTAATTTAATTTAAATTTTTAATATGTTTAAAAACATTTGCGCCTTTAGATATTATGTAATGATATTATTCGTTTATAAGTCATGTAGTTTAGTTACATATATAGATATCATGAAATTATCTGCTATATATTAAAGTTCCATATGTTTACTAGGACGTTTACGTAGGAGTTATATAAAGCATTCACATTTAAGTTTTTATTTCATTTTATTTCAGTATTTAGTATTTCAGAATTTTATTTTGTCTATTAGCGTTTAAACACAGACACTTACGAGTTCATTTAAACAAATACTTTGTCAAGCGTTCACGATATCTTGATTATACTGGCTGTTGGAATGATATTGCAAAGATTATGAATAATATTCTTTTTAGAGGTCGAATGATGAATCAGAGTACTAGGAATTAGGATAATCAGTACCCTTTTAGACTCATCTGTGAAGTGGTTATAATCTTCAGTCTGGTTTCATGTTCACCGACCCAATCCAATATCTTTGCTGTATGACACAAAGAGAGAGGCTTAAATTAGAAGCCACTTAGTGTAAACGAACCCTTCATGGAACGTTCTATCTACGAGAGATACTGATTATAAACAGCTACAGCTATTGCAATTACAGTTGAACAAGTATCATCTTGCGTAGTGCAGTTAATAGGATGCCTTACATCTATCACATCGCTAAGGCTTCCTTTGCTGAAATTTGGGGATGCAGAAAAGATGCTTATAAATTGATTCCTGTATTTATGGTCCAACAACTCGCATTCAGCTACTGCAATGCGTTGATAGACTGCAGTGTACCCCGAGCCAGTTAATAGCTCCCTTTGCAGTCAGCTGTACAAATAATATTGGTGAAGGTAACTCTATCTCGTAACGAGTTCTTACAATTTACCTGATGTTTCTTTAGTCTACATTAACAATCATAACATGATATGAAATAAAATTTAAGGCAAATGTTTAAGTTATGCTTAAATTATAAAGTATCATTTTTATAATGTATTTTCTCCCTCCATCCAGCATGCGTTCGTGGTGTAACGGTAGCACAATTGGCGCGTGTTCGAGAGGTCTAGGGTCGAGTCCCAGAGAGAGCACTGCCTATTTTTCTCGTATCCTGCTTCAAAAAAAGCTAATGACTCTAAACCTTAATTATCCTATTATCATTAAAAATAATGTTATGGTTATGTGATTGTTTCAACTACCTGAATTTCGTGATTAAATATTGATACATATATTAATTAGAATTTTCAACATTTTCTTTGTCATTGTTTGCAAAGAAATTAAAGACGAAGTTTAAAAGTGTAAGAATGTTCAAAACATTTTAGCATACTTATTAATTTCTTCTTTTCTCCAGCAAAATAATTATATTCAATGTTATTAATACTATAAACCTCGATCAACCTAAACAACAGATTAAGCTTCAAGTTTCAATATGACTTAAGCTTTATATAACACATTTCACTTCTTGAAATTGGTTTTTCAAATCCACAGGACGTCACTGGTCAAAAAATAGCGCTGATGTGACTTGATTTACATTTTTTAAAACATATTAGCTTTTGCTCTTTGCCTTTCAGGACGTTTTGCTTTCCATTTGTCTAAATTAAAATTTCACACTGATGGAATACCTTCTGTCTAAAAGAATACCTTATAACAACAAAAATAAACTTGCAAATGCAAACAACTGACATTCAAAAAGCCATTGACTTCCTTTATTTTAAGAATTACAAAGACACTACTATATTCTATGAGTTTGTCACCAAAGCTGCAGAAATGCCTTTTGCATAATACTCATTTTTTAGAATTCTTTCTTTAGCATAGGAACTCTTATCCGATGGATCACAACTCAAACATCTGAAAGCTGTAATGAGCATTCAGACTTGACATTCACGGAAATATCTTCAGTAACTCAGTTTAATTTTCAGTAACTGGCCATAAACCTACCCAACACTTCAGCTCCCTCGTTACTACTCGTACTGAACTCAAGCAAAATTAAAAATGCAGCTATAAGTAGGACAGTCGCGTTCTCCATTTTTACTAGACTTTCACTTCTGAGATTAATCACATAAAGGCTCACCCGCTCTGTACATAGGTATGCTCCCTTTGTATTTATGTCCATTCTTTGTACTTATACGTAACATATCTACTCTGCATATACGATTACGTGGATGATCCAGAACTAGTACCTAGTAGTCAGAGACTAAAGAATGAATTCATAAAACCAAGAAATTATCTCGACACGTGCCTCGGATACATTCTGAGACAAAAAACTTCTTTCATAAAATACAATACTCCACAGTTTACCGTAGTATATTCCAAATTGTAAATGCCTCTGTTCTTACAAAATGTTAGGAACTCCGTAGAGTATTCTAAGAGCTTTCCAGTTCAAGTATTTGTAATTCAAAACCTCTTTCCAGCGATTCTCGTACCCCGCTCTTCGGATTTGGATTTACAACTCTTGTGCATTTCACTAACGAAGTATTACTGAGTCATAGTCCGCTTTAATCAGCAGCAAAATTCCATAAAACTTAGATACGTGCAAGTATTCATGCTTAGATTTCAGCTATTCGTTTCCAAGAAATATTCCTACTTTCAAGAAATTTTATTACTGCACTGTGATTTTTTAAGTAAAAGCAAGAAATATTATAATATTTCATACATTTGTTCAAATGAATAAAATAACATTTCATCAAATTTTACATCCATGTCATACAACGTATTAACATATATAAGACAGTTTAAATAGCATAGCTAATGAAGTATTTTAAACTTCTCTCTCAATAACAAAATGGAACTTTAATATGTTTCTCTTAAACCAAATTAGTCGACTTTAACGAAATCACTCAGTTTAACAAATCAGAATCAAATTTAACGAAAATTTCAAGCGTAAATTCTAATCCCACTCCTGTTACCAATTTAAAATCAGATATTAATATCGCTGTTCCGTTATCTGCATATATCTAAACTCAGTTCTCATAAATAATATTTATAACAATAATATTTAGAATTAAAACTTTTATTTCACATTACATTTTAAATTAGTTAAAAATAATTCCTATAGAAGATATTATCGCTCATGAGCCCCACTTTTTCAAAATAATTATCAAATGAAAATGCCTGTTCAGCAACGGAATGTCTGCCGTTCGATTTCTAGAGGAATTCGATTTTCTAGAGGCATTTCACGTTCTAAAAAACCTTTCTGGTCTAGTTAACGACCCTAATTCCGACCCATCATTACCTTCAGCCTTTAAGGAAATTATATTTTAGTGTTCTTGTTTCATCAATAGATGGCGCCAGTAGCTTAACTCCTGCTCAGGCGTTCTTATCTTTTTACTATGTCTTATCTTCTTCATTTGCACTTTGGCAGCAGAGGTTGCTGATTCGGTAAAACCATCCAAACTAGCTCTGCCAAATTTTGTAAATATAAGGCTGATTTTTATTGTTTGACTTCTAAAATAAACATTTTTATCTCCAGCGCTTGGCACTGTTTATCGGAAATTGTAAAGATATGCTGTCTTTAAATACTTTTAGGCCAAAGGGACATTAGTCCAAATGTTCATGAAAAATATATGGATGCGTAAATGAAAAAACGCCCCTTTGGGCGTAATATAAAATCTGAAAATTTTCAGATTTTATTTATTTATTAAATTTATTTTCTACAGTTTCTGATGATATATGTAATACATCATTTTACGTAAACATTTTTATTGAAAGATTTAAATTTAAAAACCTTTTAATTTCCTTTAAAAACATATTTTAGGAAACAGCTTTTATTAACGGGAAAGGAATTATTATTCTCGAAATGAGATTTTCTGTCGGTTCACTATAAACGGCGACTCACTTTTCTAAATTGTCGCCGCCAAATATTGTGGCGCTGTCTTACGCTAAAAAAATCAAATAATGAAAAACTTGTATGTGTCTGTGTATATTTTTCGCATTGTGGAAAAATGACGTAGCCTAAAACTATCAAAATTTCCAATAAGGTAGTCTTCCATCCGAACATGTGCGCCTGGAAGTCCGAAATTTCACTTTCAAATTAGCTTCATTATTTCTTTCATATTTTATAAACGTTTAATGAATTTTTGATTAACAAATTCAAAGGTCTGAAAGTAAGAAATGGCAACACTGTACGAAATAAAGCATTTTTATCTTTAGCTTGAGAGATGTCGATTGGGAATTCTAAAAGTACGCTATTTTTAAATAGTTTGTGATTTTGCTGTTGAACTGAATTTTATATGGTTTAAGTCCAAAGAACGTGATATTTAATAAATAAAGTAACGCACAAAACATTAATAATAGAAAGACAAAAAAAAATTATTAGCCATCTGTTTAAGAAAACTGAATATTGATATCATGAACTGAGATAAGATCGAAATAAAAATAGATAGCATGTACGCCAACATTTAACATTGCATTGGGAATTCTAAACATTATCTTGCTGTGCTGCTTTTAAATTTTTAGTAATTTTGCCGTTGAATTGTATATAGCGTAAGTGCAAAGAAAACAATTCTTAGTAACAAAGTTAAAAAGAAAAAAAAAAAAAACACCCGAACAAATGCAACTGGAAGCCTGAATTTTAAATTTCGAATTTGTTTTATTATTTATTTCATACTTTGTAAATTTTTATAAATTTTTGGTAAAAAATCTCAACAATTTGAAAGTGAGCAGTGGCAATATTGTTCGAAATAAAACACCTTTTCTCCACCGTACTAGATTGTTACCACTCGTAAAAATGTAAGACGTTTAGCTTTCAGTTTTAATTCACAAACTCGGCTTTATAAAAGCAATGTGTTACCGCTTCCTGAAATGAAATACTTTTATTTTCCACGCGCCAGCGTTTTGCCATTCAGTAAAGCCTAAGTTAGTTTCAAATTTAATCTAAAAGGTTATTGAGCAATAAACGAAGCGATTTAAAAGGAATAAACACATTTGTTAAGAATTCTTTTTTCTACTTATGCGATTGATTTAAATAAGCATGTATTGTAATCATGAGATCTCTAAATTGAAATATTCAATATTTTTATGAAATTATACTACCTGAACTCATTGAAATCATTACATACTTTTTCTTTTTTATGATAATTATTTTGGGTGGCAGACGGGCATGCGTCTAATTTTTTTAATGAAATAATATGGGGCATATAAAAATACGCATGACAACATCTAACACTCTGACACTCTACCGGGATTTCTAAAGATACGTTGTTTCTCAATTTATGTGATTTTGCTTTAAATTGAATTTTATGTGGCATATGTGCGAAGGACGTGATATTTAATAAAAGAAGGTTAACACACAAAAAGTTAATAATAAAAAAGAAACAATTTTCTGATAGGTGTCTTGCTACGAAAACTGAATATTGATATTATAAACTGAGAATGTATAAAAATATATGCTAATACTTAACAATGCGTCAGGAAATCTAGTCATATGCTGCTATGCAACTTTTAAAAATTTTTGTGATTTTGTTGTTGTTGTTAAATTCTGCGTGACCTAAATTCGAAGAAAAAAATGCTTAATAAAGTTAAAAAGACAAAAATACAAAAGAAAAGCAGCCTTCGAGCGAAAAAAGCTTTAGCAAACCTCCTTTGCGTGACCTCTGCAACCTTTCAGATTTTATCTTTCTTTAAATTATCTTTTTATGTGTTAAACATTTTCTACATTTCAAACTACTTGTCATATAATAATTAAAATTTCTGGATTTATTATATTTACTAGTACTCCTATATATTTCTTTTATAGTACTAAAAATATTATACAGTATACAGGAACTAATAAAATAAAACAGATCCAGAGACACATTTAACATGCATTAAATATTTGATACATGCTTAATTTTCTGACATTATCAAACAAAACAAAGCCCATTTTCAATTATTTTCAGCTTTCTCTAAATAATTTTATGACAAATAAAAATACTGGTATTCATTAAAATAAGACCAAATAGCGCATCACTGAATTTACACAGAGACTAAGAGTTAAACGTATTACAATATGCCATGCCGCCAAACCGGGAGAGTGGTTATCGATTCTGACTGCCGTACCGAAGGGCCCGAGACTGAATCCCGAAGAAGGCATGGACGTTTGTAAATGTATATTGTCTTTGCGGCATGGGGCACTCTAAATAACTCCAAAAGTCCTTTCAAGAGGTTGGTGGCAACGGATAATGATGAGAAACCCGGGGGGTATACCCCGGATGCTCTCCATCAAAATTGGGGGGTAGAACTGAGCAAAGTCGTTCTGTCACCAGTATGGTGCTCATGACCCTTGGCAACGATGGGCGCAATCTTGTACTCCTTGGCACGAGCATTTCGTGGGATTGTTCCGAAGTTAGTGCCAGGCAAGTGAGATATGTCACAACAATAACGCAATATGCCATTGGAATATTTTTATAAAAGTCGTGCATATTTTTTCGATTTGCACGATGCAGGTGTTACCCTCACGCAGAAGACGACAGGGAGGTTTTGTATTTACACAAATTATTGTACAGCTTATGTATGCAAATTTTAAACTATATTTAACATTTGTTTAAAATATTATAGGGAATTTTGTAAATCACCACAGAACATCACGAAGACTTACATTGGTTTAATATCACTATGCATGTGCCATGATATAGGTGATAGGTTACTGAGTTTCACTAAATAGTATTAGATTTTAATGATGGGTTAAAGCTTTTCCAGCAGCGAAACGATCAGTAGGAACATTCAAAATTTAAAAAAATTGAGTTTTTTTGTTGATAAATATTAACATGACACTTCATTTTTTTAAAAAATGATCTTGTTTTTCTTGTTCTCTATATATCATTATTCGGAAGAAATTTTCCACGAACAGTTTAGCCATTAGAAATAAATCTAAAATTCTTGAATTCCTTTGGTAGAATTGGCTGTAAGATATTTCTGAGAAAGACTAGAATTGTTTTTTAAAGGTTGTGGCATACAATCATCACTTGAAAAGGATGTAAAGAATCACTTGTAAAGGTCTTTCGATACCGTGTGATCGCATTATGAAAAGCCAGCTTTAGAATCGTATTCATTGATAGCTTGTGGATTTATTTTCCATTCATGTTTTATCTTCTTGAGTATATTTTTTTCTTTAAACAGTCAAAAACTACTTTATTCTCCATTTGAAAAGGATTTAACTTAACTGAAATTTTTCAAGGTGATTTCCAGAAACATTTCAACTTTGAAGCTAGTCATACATGAATGAGGTAAAAAAGAGGACTGAGAGGAAGGTCCATTTATGGGAAAACTAAAATGCTGTAGGTTGTGAAAAACAATATATTTTGTCAGAATGTGTGCCTTGAGGACAAGCATTTCCTAAATGTTATAGTCTATTGTATTTCTTCTTAACCCTGTTCGATTCCCTGAATTCGTTTTATGAAAAAATAACATATAAAAAACAACTAAACAATAATTTAAAAAAATAAAAATAAAAAATCTGTAAATTTTTCAGATTTTACATTATGCCCAAAGGGGCGTTTTTTTTTTTTAAAGTTTAGTGTGTTACCTTTATTTTATTATTCAATTAGAATAATTATGTCACGTTCTTCGCCCTTAAACCATAAAATTCAGTTCAACAACAATACCGCAAAATAATTTTAAAATGAGCATATCTTTAGAATTTCTGATACACAGTCTCGAACGCTGGGCATAAAAAGTTTTTTTTCCCGCACAGTGTTGCCATTGCTCGCTTTGAAATCGTTGAATTTATTAATAAAAAATTAGATTAAGTTTTACAAAATATGAAATAGATAATAAAACAAATTCCAAATTTGGGCTTTCAGATGCCCATATTAGGGTGGAAACGGACGTTATTCAAAATTCGATGTCTCTAGGTACCGCTGTTTTATCATAATGCGAGAAACTTGCATATATTTATGCAGATTCTACATCACTTAATTTCTTTAAATATAATGTAGGGCTCTAATATTTGGTGGTAACAATTTGAAAACTGAATCGTTATTTATAATGAACCAACGCAAAATGCCAAAGCGAAGTTAATAGTCCTTCTGGGTAAATTGAACCTTTGGAGTAATAAAATGACAAATGTTAAAATAAAATGAAAAGCATAAAAAAGAAAAAGAAAAAAAAAAGGAGTGAAAGTAAGATTTCCTTCTGGAAGTCCACCCCGTACTCATTCTGCAAGTATTACTACCACATAAGGCACTTCAAGGTCGTTACCATTCGCCCCATTAGCGGTGGTACTCCATAACATCATCACCGCTCTGCGTTTATTTTCTTCACATCAACATATATGCCATATTATGTAGTCTTCATTTGCATGTTTTTCATGAAGCGAAACATGCTAAAGATCGGAAAATGCGGGAAATGATCTTGACTACAGTCATTTCTAACTTATGCGACTTCAGCCGTGAAGTAAATGTTACACGATTTGTGAAAATCTCCAGGATACAGTATGTTTCAAAATATTTGTATCTCGCAGTTTATTTCAATCTGCACTAAAATATCCTTTCCATATGAGAGAATAACTTTGTAATTATTTTTTTTTAATTTATATATATGCAATTACTAGTAAAACTATGCGGTTTAAGGGAGAAAGACTGGATATATCAAAAGAAGAGGAAGAAAATTAATTTAGTGTTACATTAAAATTACACATTAATTTATTCAAAGAGTATAGTGTAGAATCATTAAAAATACTGCAGTAGCTTCAAATGATTTAAGTTATATGTTTCCAGAACTGTAATTTAGTAACTATAAAAGTTGTTGATATTTATTGCGGTACTTTGTAACATTCAGTTTAAGTTATTCTACTGTGCCTCAATCTGATTCCACATGTAAAAGAGCTCAGTCTGGAAAACGTTACATTACAAAAGACAAAGAAGAATGATGAACGAATAAAACCCTGAGTTGGACTGTGTGAATGCGTCCACTTTCTCCGGAGTGAAATCCTGCTATTCTGTCTCACGTGCATTGCTAAGTTATCCGTGAGCAAACTTTTAGGATAAATAAATATGTAAGGTTTTATATTAATTAACATATTCGTATTATTATTTTCTTTACTTTCGCTTTTAATTTCGTCAGTTCCCACCAGGATGCCCATATAAGTAAATGTATATAAGCGCACAGTTACTGAATTTTCGAGAGAGCCTTTAACACTCATAGATCAACAGTTAGTTACTCTATCACATCTCACTGCTATAAATCTGAAATATAAGCTCTGCTCTGCCGCATTTATTCTCTATTTGAAAGAAATTTAACTTAAATGAAATTTTTCAAGGTGATTCCTAGAAACGTTTCAACTTTGGAGCTACTCATACATGATTGAGGTAAAAAAAAGACTGAGAAAAAACCCATTTATGAAACAGAAATTGAGAGAAAAACACATTTATGAGAGAAAAACGATTCTGGAGAATAAGTTCGGAACAAATACGGCTGCATTTGTTCCGAGAGATATGCTGAAGCCGAGTCAAAGCTTAGACAGGCACATGTTATTTTGTGTTTAAAATTTTAATCTGACTCGAGCATTTGTCTGAATTTTCCGCAAGCTACGATAGGAAGAAAACGTTATTTACAGACTACGAGATGATAATAAATTAACGAAATTCATTAAAATATTTAGAAACGTTAACTTGATACAGCATTAAAAATAAAGTTGAATGTTATGATATAAAGTTGGGCTTATTATTATCTCCCTTTTAACCGAAACTCTGTAAATCTTATGTTTCTACTTAAACTAAAATGCTTAGTATGCATTTTCGGCTATGTGATCCAATAATTTAAAATCAAATACAGTACTTTTTGGTTGGTTTACAAAGGTGCATTGCATAATAATCTTAACCCTCCTTCAATTTATAGGACTACGGGAATAATTGTAAACCCTTTCTAAAACATGATGTAAAATCGCATAACATCGGAAACAAAACTTCAAACAATATAAAGAAACATCACCTGTTTTTGAAATGCTTGGAAAATGCTAATTTTGAGGCAGTGTACTGAAATAGCATACGTGAATATTTACAATACAAATATTTACGTACGCTATTCATGTACACAAGTCTCAAATTTTTTAATTCGCTTCGTAATGTTTCTTTCCCTTCCTTTCTGCGTGACTTTCTGGTATAATTAATTGAAAACTTGAGCGGCTGTTATTAGGGAGGTCAAGATTTTGAATCCCGGTGAAAGCACTACTGATTTTTTGTTCCTTATTCCCACATAAATCTAATAATTATACGAGTTTAGTCGGAATCCATCCAGTCTTCAATTGAAGTGAAATATTCAGTTATTCTTAATCAGCCTTTTTTATTTTTTAGGGATTTTAAGTGCTTTTCTGAATTCTTCATTTCCAAGAGGTTATCTGAAGTAATTTTCTATTCGGATTCTTCGGGATAGGCACAGTATTCGCATTGAAACATACCCGCTGCATTTTTCATCTAAGCTTGACTAGTTGCTGTTGATAGCTAAAGTACATATTCACTATCTGTGTTCTCTTCTTTATTATTACCAAAAATAAATATTACTCCTTCAAGAGTCTACGTTTCTGATCGTTGTCTTTGTCTACGAAGAGAAAGTTTGTTTTTTATGCACTAAAGACGAAATGCTATACAAATTGGAAGAAATAAAGTGTAAGTTGATTTAAACTAGTAAAACATTTTTAAGAGAAGTATATATCTAGAGCAAACTGTCATGGAAAGAAAAGTCGAGGTGGGATTTTCTGGGCATACATCGGTTATCATTAATTAAGGAAAAATCAGAAAAATGACGATTATTCAAAATCTCTCATGTAGAATTTTATGAAACTGATTCATAGTATCCAGCATATAGTAAGGTATAAAATAACACTAAAAGAAATTACCATATAATTATGGTGATATACAAGTTAGCATATGTATAAAAGAACAAATCGGATGTGTCAGTTTGGCATAGGAAAATTACCTTCAATGGGGAGTATGATCTCCTTTAGAAGCAATACAACACATACAACAATGTGCGATGCCGTCAATTGTCTCCAGTCTATCAGTTCTACAGAACGTGAACGCCATTGCTCTTGCAAAACAGTTGCAAGCGGGGCAAGGGTCTGAAGAGTAGAATTGAGAGCAGCTGTACCGCTTCCTAAAGCAACCCGAGCATGCTCAATACGATTCAGGCCGATGATTGGGAGCTGTTCACTCCATGCGCTTAATTTTTTGTTGCTGAAGGTAATCATAATAAGGCCTGTGTATTTTAATAAGTCCTGTGTGGTCTAGCTTTGTCTTCCTGTAATAGGAAATCATCACCTATTGACCCATCATAAGGGCCTGCATAAGCATCAAGGATGTCATCTCTATAGGCATGAACATTCATGGTTCTGCTTGAAAAGACGTGGAGGTCTGTGTATCCAGCCAAAGAGTTAGCACCGCAAACACAGACACTGCCTTCTCCATATGCATCTCTTTCACGGATGTTTGATGGATGATAACAGCTTTCAGTTTCCCTCCAAATCAAGTAACGCCTACTATCGGTTTGGAAGCTAAACCTGGACCCATCCGTAAAGAGAACAGACCATTGATCAGACTATTGATTAACTGTCCAGTGGACATGTTGGCACGTCCACTTCGAACGTACCCTTCTATGACTTGACTTGAGCGGCACGCAGATGGCTAGTCGCCTCGCCTATAGACCACCTTCGTGAAGCCTTCTACGTACCGTTGAATCTTCCAGTGGCTGCAGGAAGGAAAGATTGGAGTTGAGTCGGAGCTGAGATTCCATTCTTTCGTGCGCACAACAACAAATATCGGTCATCAGCGCTCGTCCTAGCAGTTGGCTGCCCTTGGTTGAATCTCCTGAATGCCGGATCTGTGGTTAGAAATTGTTGCCAAAATCTATGAATCGCAGAAAGGACTCACATTTAGCCATCTGGCTACTTCTGTCTGCCTTTGTCTGGCTTCTAGCCTCCCAACAGCTCTCCGTCGCAGTTCTTCGTACAAATGATGCAGGAAGTCATTGTTATAATTTAGCTATTCCAAACTTCTTATCTCAATATCACAGCAAAATTTTCAAGCTTGCTCTGAAACATACAATTTTATTCTCTTTGCAGATGACGTGCTTCGATTGCAGCCCCACTAATTTGCATAAGGCAAGTTTATTCAGCAATTCTTGTCCGACAGTATATTCAAAGTTTATGCGGATAATTTTTAAATGAGTTATCGCTATGTTTGTGATTTTTCCTTGAATTTTGGAAACTAGCGTATATTAAAAAATTTCTGTAATCGGTGTATTATTATTATTTACCTCTGATAATCATACCAGACATATTCACAAAGACGCAGATGAATTTTATTCCATATAAATAGCATTTATCTATATCAGATTAGATATAATTCTGAATAACCTTTCGTCTTTGATTTCTTTCCGCTTCTCTTATTAAGCACTGGTATATTACGCGATAAAATCTGTCAATGAAATAAAACTTTTCTTATCAACCGCGAAGTACAGTAGTGTAGCTATTTTCGAGTTGTGATAAATTGTAACAGAGCATCAGGCTTTATAATCATAAAGACTTCGGAGTCTTTTCTTCAGACAATGTTTCCATTGTTTAAAATATCAATTATAGGGACGTTTTAAACAAATTCATAAAGTTTTGCAAATAATGAAGTTAGCCTTTTCTTTGTTTAGTTCTAAATTATTTTCTTTCAATTATTAAATTTAAATTATTTAAATTAGTTTCTAAATTATTTTTGAATAATAAATGATAAGATACACAAAAATAAATGCTGAAAAACTTTCAAACGGGGAAAAAATAACTCATGAAAATGGTGTTTATGTGTTTTCTTTCATTTCTTCTTTCTTTATTAAAAAATAAAAATTCAATGCTCATATATGTTACATATGTAAATTATTCAGCATACAGCTAAATATTTTCTGCTTCCGTAATTATCTTTTGCAATTTTTACGTATAGATCTATACCTAAAGTAGATAGATTAAAGCAGCAATCTGATTGCCAAACATTAACTGTATTTTGTATTTTGTACCAAAAAAATATACATGTATTATACATGTATCTGTATAATATATAACATAATTACGAAACATTTTTTAAAAAAAACACAATATAAATATGTCTAGTATTTTCCCGTATTTATTTTATTCACTGAAGTATTTTATTATTTCATTTTCGTTTTCCTTAAATGAAATGATGTTCTCTCTATTTAAGGTATAAGATTCTAATTTAAATTTGTTTTGTTTTTTCCTTGCTTTGGGAAAGGGCCAGAATTTTCGGGTAAACTATTATAATTAAAATACATTGAAATGATTCATCGGCTAATTCTGGATACAAAAAAAGCAAGATTTTTGTAGAAGAGTGATTTTAGTTGGTTTCAGTGTTCCTTTTCCCAGATGAAGTGACATTGAAGTTGATTGAAATCCTCTTCTTTTGAGTCTTTAAAATTTCTTTAAATCTCATATATTTTGAATTCAAGTATGCTTGTTCAAATGTTTTGGTTTTAACAATTTTAAAAATTAATTGTTGCACTTATAGGATTAGTTGAAATTTATTAATTATGAATTGCAATTTTCGTCTTTGTGAAAGAGTAGTTCTAAGTTTATTAATTTATCTCTTTACTGTATAACTTTTAGGCGATGGCTTTTAGAGTTTTACTCCTTTTGCTTATCTTTTTTATATAACATTTATATATCTTGCAGATGGTATATAAAAAAATAACAAAAATATTTTCTACTATGAATTAATGGTATATATATATAAAAGGACAGTAGCTACGTTTTCAATACCTAAATGTTTTATTTTGATTTTGGTTTTTTTGCGATTTAAAATTTTTCTTAACAGATTTTTCTGTTTTTAAAGCAAGGAAGTCTTGAAAACACTAATTTAAAATACTGATTTTTTCATTCATGGTTTTAAATTTAATTTGCGTTCCTTGGAGACGGTACATGGAAAGTTTTCTTATTATAAATTGTTATGAATAATTTGTTTATATATATATATATATACTAATTCATATCATCTCTCTCTCTATATTATATATATATATATTATTTTTAGAAAGTGGTACTAGAACAAGAGAAACCTATTTGTTCAAGAATTTTGCGTATAGAACTGCAAAATTTTATTTAATGATTAAAAAAAGGAGTAAAATTCTGAAAACAATCGCCTAAAATTAAATTTGATACTTTAGTTCCAGAGTTTAAGAACACTTTGAACAAATAATCAATTACTAAAATAGTAAAAATAATCGCAAAAAAAAAACTAAATGTTGATATTGAGAAAAAATTTAACATTTAAAAAAATTAAAAGACGTAAAAATTAATAGCAATTTTAAAGCACAAGCTAAATTATATATTTAAAGCATAGCTAAAATTACAAACAAGGCAATAAATGGGAATTTAGCTTAACTCAAGTTTCATCACGGACTTATCAAGGGAAAAACGTGGTAAATTCGAGTCCAGCTAAATACCATTACGCGTTTCGTCAAACGACAATAATTCAAACTGAAACGTAATTACATTAAGAGAAAATTAAAAGAATCAGCTTATTACAGTTGGTCTCAATTTTTATCGCTTCTTTTCCCGACGCGCCTGCAATAAATTTAAATTAAAACACAACCAAAAAAGAATAACTTTACATAAAGTTTGGTAAGGCGAATGTACAAATAAAAAAAAGGCCAAATAGGCCATTAGTCAAAAAATACATAATTTTAAGGGAGATCCCAATGAGTTAGAAGAAATAAACTTAATAATTGTAAAGTAATAAAGCTAAAATTAAAAATAAAACGCAAGTGTCTTGCTAAGACCAATTGCACTTTAGTGAAAGAAAATGAACATACTTGAATCCTATGCTGTTGCTGTTTCAAAATTAAAAGCGTAAAAATTCTGAAAGAGGTTGCCAGAATTAGAATTCTAAAAAAGGGAGCAACCAGAAAAGAAAAGCAGTAAACGTCATGATCCTAGGCCAATAATGCGCAACGGACACATGAAAAAATATAATAATATAGAACACATGAAAATATATAATAACATCAGAAATCGAAAAATGAAAACAAGCAATCGAACACATGAAAAAATATAATAACATCAGAAAATAGAAACCATACAGCTCGAAGTAAAATTCCTTTTGAAATATTGTAGCATCAAAATCATAAACAATCAAAGAAGCTTTAAAATCTATAAAAAAATATCTTTTATTTAAGCGGACGGAGTCCAAAAACAAAACATGTAAAACAAACATTCAAATATATGAAAAAATAATAACAACTGAAAACTTCTGACACTAAAAATATAAAAACATAAAAATAAGGAGTTAGTTTTTAAAATCTATCAGTAACAAAAATGTTGAAAAAATATTAATTCGACATTGCCAGTAGCCATTGACCGTTGTTAACACTAGCATGTGCTAAGTAATGAGGTCAGATTAACTATAAATTTTAAACGCATTAAAAATTATAAAAAAAAAAAAATTAGAAAAGCTTTTAGTGTAACATTAAACATTGTGAACTGAAGTAGAATAATTCGTAAAAAGATAAAACATCGAATTACTTGGAATTTAAAACTGAAATGGATCTCGAAATGTTAAAAAATTAATTTTTTGGCTGGTAATGGCATATCATTAATAATAATAATTAATGTTTTCTTCTGACTGTTCTAATCCCTTCTTATTCAAAGTGTAATCTCTTCCCTGCTTTAGGTTGTTGGATTTTCTCGTAGTTATTCCAGTACGATATTCAGGCATTTTATCAAATTTCTAATTGTAATAGTAGGATGACTTTTTTATTTTCGTGTTTCTTTTTATTTCTAGTTTACTAGTTTTAAGTTTTGATGCAATCGAAGGTTAAACAAAGAAATTTAAATTAGTTTTCTTCAAAATGAGTCATTCTTCTCTCTCGGTTTACTTCAATAGTCTTTAACAATGATACCTATTTTCTTAATTACAGTCTTTTTAACATTTATTTACAAAATATGGCACAGATATACGAATTTTGTTTACCATATTTTCTATTTTCCCTGGAGACTTTTCATTTTTGGACAAGTTTACAATAAAATTCATGATGTCAACTGATATTTCGTATGATTTAATGCTACGTTTTACTAAATAAATAAAGATTCACACAAGCAACTTGTAAAACAAACAGTAGTAAATAGTAGATCATGCAAAGATTTGCTTTTATATGAACACATATTTGTGCTTAACAGAAGATCGAAGTATTTTAAATGCATAAATAATATTTTTCTTTACAGTTTTAAGAAATACTGTTACATTTATTTGTCTCATTTGCAGAAAATATTTCTAGTTTTAAAAATCTGATTTTCTCTATCATTTGGACAAATACTGCAAGTTTCAAGCTAATTAGCATAAACTAAATTGGGTTAAAATTTCTGTGCATAGTACAAGACTGTACGGGTGCTTTACCTTTCAATATCAATATTTCAAGTTTGACTCCGAAACTTTAAGAACATTTTATCTGAAATCAACATTAATATCAAAATGAATATTCTTTAATTTTAATATTCAACTTTTGCTACTTGTAGATATAAATTACTCATGTGTCTCTCTTCATTAATTATGTTTGTGATTATTATTATTACCAATAAGTAGAAAATTTCTATCTCGTGCAACATTTGAATCAGCCAATGACACATTTTAAATAATAAGAAATACACATTAAAGCTGCTGGAGAATATATATAACAGATTTTTTTTATCTTTAACAAATAACGCATTATTTTTCTAAAATTTCATATAATAATGCATGATTTATTATCAAAATTTACATTCGTCCCATATGAAAAATTCAAAGGTTTCCTGGCCTTTGAGAAGATTGTTTTATATGGTTACGATTTGGGCATTAAAGCAGTTTGATATATAACCACCATCAAGCTTTCATGATTTCCATAACATGAGGTTCCCTGGACAGCAATAGCATAATAAATATTAGACGATTCTAAAACACATCCTGCTTTGGAATTGGCATGAAATTCATATCTTTTATAAGTTCCATGCATTTCGACATGGACACACTAGACACTTCTTAGCTATAGTCTAGGTATGGCAGAAAGGGAACGAATAAGTACTTATACTGTATTCTCGTTATATGTGTAAAGGAAAGCTTTGAAAGAAGCCGCTGCATATTCATTAATATTCTATTCCTACTGTATACTACCTCCTTCGCCGAAAGGAGACACATACTAGTACTTTCATCGAATTGCGGTCAATAAGCGATAAGATTCTGGGATTATTCAAAATATATAACTGTTTATGAACCAAATGACAGTGCAATACCGCTTCCAAAATTTTGTTTGCATTAATAATAACGACTACTTCACGTAATTATTTTTTCAAACCTGTTGGCATGTTCTTTGATGCTAATGATTTCCTGTACATGCAGCAATTTTTTTCAAGTAACTGTAAGTATTACAGCTTTAATTAAAACAACCAATTCATTTATTCTTTCTGACATCGTCCGAGTTCCATTAGCGCTGATTACAATACACTTTGATCACGGTAGTTCATTTTTTGTTATAAATTCAAATAAGACTTCAGTTGTAGTACGTGCAGGTAGTGAATTGAAAAAAACATAATTTTCTTGAATTTTGTTTTCAAACTTTTGGTTTTGAATAAATGCTAACAAATTAGTACTATTCAACACATCAGTATTCTCTTCTAATTGTAATGAATAACACTGGCTTTTTATCACTCGCGAAATTAGCTGCAATTTTATATCATTTGATACATCGTTAATCCATTTTTTGAAAATATCAATTGATAATAATATTAAATTTAAATTTTTTATTTGACTCCAATAATAGTTTTTGTTATTAGTTATTAGTTTTTGTTATTAGTTAATTGTTATTAGTTATTATTTTGTTATTAGGTTAGAATTAATTGCTCCGTTATCGTATGAGATTTTCCAGCTCTGTCAACTAGATAAGATACTTAAAATGATACTCTTTCTGCCTTTTCATTTAGGGAACAAGTTACAGTATCTTGCATTATCTGTTGTGTTGTTGATGTGGCTAATCTCAGGCTCGAATTGTGTCGTAGCAAGAAGTATGCAAGGTTGCTATTGTCGTTGACAAAAGCCTTGAGCACCATGTGGGTGACACTACGACTTTGTTCAGTTCTACCCGGTTTTCAGACAGAACATCTCGGGGCACGGGTCCGAGGGTCTCCTACCTCTTTTCCCCTCCCACCAAAACCACACGAGAGGACATAAGGCTCATCACACTTTTGCAGTGGCCCATTTCGCAAACACAATATATATTTATAGCATTCATATCTTCTCCGAGATCCGAAATTGTGCCCTTCGATACCCTGGTAAGAGTAACTAACCAGTCTTCCACTGGGCAGCACTGACCTGAAGAAAGATCTTGACATTTTACTTAAAAAATATGATAGACTTGTTCATGTTTTCAGTAGGTTTTGTTTCGATGTTTGACGATTTTCATACCTTTGTTTGACAAATTGGGGTGGCATATAACACGGACATGTTTTGCAATGTATTTAATTCGAAATGGAAAATCCAAATGGTAAATGCACAATATTTTCTGCTTTTACGTTTCGTTGTCATTGTGGATTTCAAATCTGCTACTTCATTATCAAACTCATACTCCTCTAGTTTTAGTTTCAGTGATGCAGATTGTTTTCCACGATCCATTCTTAAGGGTCTATTTTAAAGTAGGAAACTAAAACAGTCATAATATAGATAGTGTTCGCACCACAAACTAAACGTCAGAAATCGCTAAAAAAAACGAAAAACGAAAGAGATCTTTTATGGAATTTGGCGTTACCGGAACTGTTAGTTAACGTCAATAGACCAGAAGTCTGGATTTCTTCTGCCTCTGTATTCGCAGAGGGAAAGGATGTCCCATCTTCTGGGTTTCGGTAAGAGAAGTAGCGATTTTATTATTAACATGCCTACGTTAATTATAAAATTAGTTTTTGCTTGCTTTATTGCTAAACAATGTAATTTTCTGAAGCAACATTTACATTAACTGATGATTTGTTTTATTGTGGTATTATCTGATATTTTGTTTAACTATTTTATTGCTGTAAATATGAAAGAACGCATTGTGTATGTTTTTCAGCCAAAAATTTTTAAACTAATTTGCCAAAAATCTGTTTTCGGGTCCCAACCATAGCTTCGCGGAACGCAGTTTAAGAACTTCTGTCTATGGGTATTTATGATTTAAATAAAGCAGTAAATAATTTACACATTTAGAAAACTGCTAGTAAATTTTTATGTCACTAAATTTTAGTTCAAATTGTAATTGCTAAAAAACATGCATCAGTGTCCAACTAATTGCAATTAAAATACAGTTTCAAATACTTCGATCAATGAAATAGTTTGAACAGTTTAATCAATAGAATAGTTTGAAACTAATAACATTACGAAAGGGCAGGTTTTTGGCGGTCTTATGCAATCTCTAAGGTCTTCATAAAGTCAAGCTGAAGCAGTTTAATTGTTTTGGGAGTGTTCATAAAAAGGACGGGCGTAGTCTAAATGAATGATGACTCCTTTGAGATCTTCAGTTTGAGAACTGAGAAGCCTCTATTTTCGAATAACCATTTTTGTTGTCCATTTGATATTTCGGTACTTGTTACAGGTATTACATGGATCACAGTTAAATAGACTTTTTTATTCATCTGAAGAATTTCTCATTTGAAAACAAGCCTTTTGCGATGAACACAGTTTGCATTTTGGTCTTTATTTTAGCATAATTGTTATTATTCTCTTTCGCATTTAGTGTGAATATGCATTTTTTGGTTTAACTGTGCAAAAGATGCAAATTATGAGAAAATTTAAAGTTAAGCACAAAATTAATAATTAAGAACTTGTAGGAAACAGGTAATCATAATAAATAAATCCTTTCGCTATAATAGAATTTAATTTCTTCATTTTCAAATGTAACAACAATCAGTAAAAACGAGAAAAATAATGCAATCCATATTCATAATAGCCCTGAAATTGGTTGATTAAAGTATTTTTCTCAACAAATTAACAATAATATTCAATTACTGGTATGATTCTTTAATTTGTGAGAATAATATGTCGACATGCAGAACAAATTCAAAATGCTACAACATGAACTTTATTTTTCAAAATAAAATAAAAATGTAATATATTAATCTTAAAAAATACTCTGCTATAATTGAGATTTAAATCCCATTTTTCCATTAAGATAATTATGAGTTTTTGCCTAATTGATTGCGTACCGATTTACTGAAAAGTAGGAAAACAAAAAAATCAGAAATTTTGATGAATAACAAGTGAATAATTTGCATAACCATGGGAAAAGTAATTAGTAAGACATTAAACGCATTTCAGGTTGTTCAACATGCTTAGTTACCCCATTTTATAAATTCTTGAAAAGTTAGCATTTCCAGAGACTTAGATTTCTCAACTTTATTTGCAACAAATGGTGAATTTCAACGCAGCTTACAAGGAAAAAACCCCTTATGCATCACAATAGATCAAAAAAAATATACTTATGAATCTAGTTATAAGATCTGACAAAATTTATACAACAGTGTTTAATGAGTACTCACAATATGACACCAATATTACGCCCATCAACTTTCCTGTACAATTTTTGTCATTAAATCCATCTAGGTTAGGCACTTAGCAAACATTTTTTTTTTAATTTTAAAGCCTACGAAGTCACGGGTTATTAGCACATAAATTTCTTACAGAATTTAATGTCCTCACCAGTCAGAGTTAAATTAATTTACACCGAAAACAGTGACTACAATGTGAGCAGATCGGCATTCTTTAAAAGTTTACTTCCTCTCACAGACGGAAGGCAATTTCTGCTAAACATTAATCACGAATGTCCGAATCCATCGATCATTTAGCCTACGTATCACTGAGATCCTTGTCCGAAGTGCACCTTAAAGAATAAACCAATTATACACCTGCGAGAATATGGCGAGAAGACAACTAAATACAAACGTTTGTGCCTTCTCTAGGCTTCGAATCCAGATCCAGACGTATGAAAAACGGAATTTCTAACCACTAATAACGTCAGCGGAGAACTAGCAGCAATGCGTCATGCTAAAGATTACATTATTTACTCGGCACAATGTATAATCTTAACTTTTCTTGTTCGTTTAAATAATAATTAATAAATTTGCGGTTTTTAGGCATATACAGAAAACAATCTCTTAAACATACAATAGGTAAACATCATTATTAAACTAAATCAAATTAATAATACGGCAAGATATAATACAGTCATCTTCTATTATATTAAAATCCGTGCGCGTCTGTTTGTTTGTGTGTTTGTTTGTTTGTAACCTCATCTTCTTCGGAACGGCTGGGTGCAGAGCTTAGCGGAAGGTATCGTTGGATTCGGGAGGTCCGTGGGAGGCCATTTTGACCATTCGCTTAATTCTCCGACTTTAATTAGCCGAGATATTAATTAAAAACTAATTTTTCCCCTACGTTCTCCCTACATTTGCCCTTTTGTTGACTTTCTTTCACCGTTTTCCCTAATGAGAGGGATTTGGCTACGTGCCAAATTCTGGTTTCTCAAATATCTCTGGAAATTCTTATAAGTCAAATTCGAGACGCATATCGACGGATTGGAAAAAAATCAAGGAATCCGACGATACCATTTTCATATTCGTACGATTTTAATTAACGAGTTTAATTAATAAGTTATTAATTAAAAACTGGGCATACGTTAATTACCGCGTTTATTGCTTCCCAGTGGCAACA
>KK114232.1:316644-334018 GCA_000611955.2 Stegodyphus mimosarum | reverse complement strand
GAAAAATAGAAAAAAAGTTAAAATTTACATGTAAAATTATATAAAAGTTAGGTACATGATAGGAAAATATACGAATTATGTTAAAATTAGGACTATATTGGAAATCATGAAAGTTAAAATGTATGAAAGTAGTTACAAATGCGATGTATATTTTGCGAAAATATAGCAAATTAGTTAAACTTTAGAGTATGTTGGGAAGTAAAAACATTAAAAATAGGAAAGAAGGTTAAAAGATTACATCTAAAATTAAATAAAAGTCAGTGTGTATAGTGTGATAATATGATAAATAAGCTTAAGATTTACGAAATAAATTAAAAATTTTACATCTAAATTAAGTGAAGGTCATGTAAACGATCAGAAAATATCAGAAATAAGTTAAAATATATAATATGTTGAAGATCGCAAATGTTAGAAAGTATGAAAAAAAGATTGAAATTATATATAAAATTAAATGATATAATAAATAGAAACATATATTTCAATAATTACGCTCGTAAAATATAGCAAATAAGTTATAAATTGGAGTACATTAAACATTACGAAGGTTAGAAAGAAGGAAAAAAGTTAAAATTGGATCTAAAATTAAAATCATATGATAAATTAAAATGTATATCTGAATAATTACACTCCTAAAATTTAATAAGTGAAATAAAATTACGACTATTTGGTTAAAAGATATGAAAAACGTCCTGTGTAAAATGAGTAATGTAATTAAGATAAAGGGAAATTAATATGCTCTGATGAAATAAAAAATTGTAAGGCATACGTTAAAACTAAGAGTGCATAGGACATTATAATTCTTGAAATATAACGCAAAAATTAAAAATTTACATCTATCTGTCAATCATTAAATTCCAGGAGTTTAGAGAACATAGGAAATAACCATTATATGCCTAGTAAAGACGAAGAAAAATACAAAGGAAAAAAAAAATCCTAAAATTAGAAATTACCGCTGGAAAATCAACAAAAGATAATCTTTTATCAAAGTGTGAGGACACCTTATCAGCTAAATTCAAACTCCTACAACCCTCCTCCTTATCAGTTAGTTTGCTCATCCGCAATCCGCCTCCCAACTTGCATCGCCTCCCAACTTGCACCGCCTCCCGACTTGCACCACCTCACCTGCTTCCGGGCTCATCCGCAATCCGCCTCCTGGCTGTGAACTCTCACTTTCACACTACTTATATATGTGTATGTGTATATTCCTTCCTTGTTACTGGTCTCGGTGAGCTTAGTATTTTTACTCTTATATGGTGGTAAATGGTGCATTTTTTTGCTTAGGCTAAAATATTCTGTAATATTTTTTATTTATAATTCTGTAATATTTAAAAGGGTTCCAATTATGTCGTTTTTATGTTCTGTTTTTTTATGTATTTTTTAATCGGCATGCGGTAGTTCTAGAAGAAACACCAATTTTAAAATGGGGCGTTACTACCTTTTGTTTATATTTGAAACTCAGTAGAAGTGAATTAAGTCAGTTTCTGCACCTTCAGTGTCTTTTTGCCGAGTGGGACCAAAAGTAAACTTTCAATTTTGTGCACCGATAAACCTGCCATCTGACCCGCTGGCCGAATTGCGTGTTTTTAATGTAGAAACTTCTAATTTTAATTGTAAAAATTGTTTTTTAACCGTTTTAAATGTATTTTTGTGTTTTATGTTTAACCGGAAGAGACATATATTGTAATGAAATTCGAGGAAATCAGTTTAAATAAAATGCAACAAAAATTCTGTACAACTTAATAGGCCATACAAGGAAGTCATGTGGTGTCCAATTTGTAAAGGTATTTTTAATAAATTTATTGGAAACCAATAAATTTAATATTTTCAAAATTTCAAGTAAAATGTTTGAAAGCCTTTTCGTCCTGGAGTTATAAAAAGGAATTGTAAAAGGGACAAGGATTCAAATTTCCGAATCTCGAATTCTTTATAAGATTTGCAAGCTCAAGTTTGCGAATCCCTATTTTTTTTCCCGCTTGTGAGATTCTGTTTTCAGATCCTGAAGCTTTTAAAAGACTCATGGGATGCAACCATTTAAGGATTCAAATATTCCACCTCAATTTCAAACGTTTATTTATCTTTATTTGTATTGTAAATGTTGTCTCATGACCTCTAATGATGTAGAAGTGGACTAAGCTCCTAAAAACGTTTATTATTAATCTAATGCTTTAAATTCAGGATTTCAGTGTACAAATAAATGGGAAAATTCCCAAACTTATATTGATAACTGGGAATCTCAAAATCTGTTTGCAAAACAACGAGTAGCTTTTGCAGTGTTCGGTAGTTCTATTGTAAATACAAGTCATTCCTCGTGAGAGTCTATCAACTGCAACTCGGAGGTAACGTCGATAATTAAAGAAGGAAATTCTATAGTAAAAAGTTCTGAAGCACTTCGAATTTGAATTAATCTAATTTCGAAAGGAGATTTATTGTATTACGGGGGCATATAAGTGTGTTCTCGTGTTTCTTTTTCCATTTACTCAATTTATACAGTTCTTCCCTTAATACCCACAATTCTGTTCAAAACAGGCCAAAATATTCTGTGTAATATTTTTTATTTCTAATTAAACCCATCATTTTAGTGTATTTACAAAAGCATTTATAACAGAAATACAAATGACGTATTTATCAAATGTTACTCGCCTGAAGTAATTCATGCAAACGTTCTAACACTTTAGGATGACTAACGAAAACCATAATGCAAAATAAAAAAATCTTCCAGAAAATTTGAATCAGATTAATGCAAAATTAATTTCGTATAAGGTAATTAATTTAACTTAGTATTGTATTAAGTTATAATTTCAATTTCAAATATTTAAATATAGGGAAAAAGCGTCACATTTAACCACAAACTAACTATTTTAGTAACTGAATTTAGAAGTACTTTTAGCTGAACTGTGAATTAAAGTAAACTGATTTAATATATATGTATTAGAAGCAAGTCAAGACCTTCGTTAATAGAAATCCCTTTTGAATATTTGCAATAAAAATTCACTTTTTTCTTTTTTTCTAATTTTTTTTTTGATTTAAGCAGAAGAAAGTGTTTCTCATTTGAATCTGAGATATATTAAGCGATGTTTTCAGAAATGTTATCTACCTTCACCTGAATTTTACAAATCAAACTATATTGCATTTAAGATATTATATATAAAAACAATGTATTACGCCGAAGACTCGCTTTCATGCCAATCCAAATTAAATTTTGAAGTTCTTTTAACATATTAAAATTAGTAATTATTGTATTATTATTGTATTGAAAGTAGTAATTATTGCTTATTACTACTTTCATTTAGCTCGCCTCCAGCATATTTCGTAAGATATAGGAAATGCGTACGGAAATTTTTGTTTTCTCGTCCTAGAAAAAACTAAAGAAACGTAACCTTCTTAAATGTAAAAAACGAAAATCTTAATATTTTTTCGTTAATGCTTTCAAGTAATTTTTTTTGGCAATTTCAGTGCAATATAAAACATTTTTAAGTTAAGTTTTTTCTGGAAATATTTTAAGGTTTAGCCTAAGTTTATTAACGATTATTTTACGTTTTGTATTTTCTTATCTTATTCTAATTTCAGCTTACAATTTCCTGCCAGAATGTAAGATCAGAAATGCAGTAAATGCAAATGATTAAGAGTAGTATTTAAGTCGGTTATTTACCGACTTCTAGAGAGATAGAATTTGATTTCCTGACTAGCGCGCGATTGCCTTTGGCTACGTTCTCTCTTAGTTATTATGCACGGCCATACCTTAAGCCCTTGATTGGCTTCGCCGATTTAATTAATACTTAGGGGACAACTAGTTGGATCTATGATAGCTTCGGCTATACCTTTCAGATAGCTTAGTTAAACTACACTCATGTCCATAAATTAAGGATAATTCGCAGTCACGCGGAAATCGAACTCTAAAATAAATATATCACCTGTAAAATCACTATATATATCTTCAAGAATCATATGCAAATTTCAGGAAGTAACCAGATGACACCGATGGTACGTCACAATGACGAAAGTGTAAGAGAGTGATACATAAGGAATACAGGCAAAGAGGTAAAACTGTTCGCTGGCGCTTTATATGCAATTCAGTGCAAAAACCGAATAGTTATGACACAAAGGACGCATTTGGATGATTTTTTACGTGGTAGAATTATCGGCCGTCCGGAATGTGGGCGTACCCAACTGGAAGTATCAGACGAACTTGGAATTGCCCAGAGTTTCATCTCCAGGCTTTGGCAACAATTCCAAGATGATGGTAATGTGAGTAGACGTTACAGCATAGGTCGCCCCAGAGTTACAACGCCGAATGAGGACCGGTATTTGGCAGTTACTGCCAAAAGAAACAGGCGGAGCACAGCCTCAGACCTGTCTCGTTAGCTCTTTTCAGCCACTGGTACGACAATTTCAAGGCAGACCGTGTAGAGAAGCTTAGGGCAGATTGGTCTATATGCTCGTAGACCTGTCAGATGCGTTCCACTTACTGCACCTCACTGTCGCCTGCGGTTAGCCTGGAGCAAAAAGCATGCATTGTGGAGACCGTAACAGCGGGCTTGTGTGATGTTTTCCGACGAGTCCAGGTTTAGCTTGCAGTCTGATTCTCGCCGGACTTTCATATGGAAAGCTCCAGGTACCCGTTACCACCAAAAAAACATCATTGAACGACACCGTTACGGTGGTGCAGGAGTGCTTGTTTGGGATGGAATTATTCTGGGTTCCAGAACTGACCTGCATGTTCAAATTGGAACCATGACAAGCCAAATTTATCGGGACGTCATTCTGGAACAACATGTACGTTTGTTTCGGGGCGCCCTGCGCGCAAAATTTGTGTTTATGGATGACAACACCCGACCTCGCCGTGCAAACATCGTAAGCGAATGCCTTCAGTCGGAGGATATCACCCGTATGGACTGACCTGCATTCTCACCGGACTTGAATCCAGTAGAGCTCGTGTAGGACATGCTTGGCCGAGGAGTTGCAGCCCGTCAAACTCCTCCTACATGTCTACCGGGACTTCGGAGAGCATTGCTTTTTTAGTAGTGTAATATCCCCCCAAGATCAGATCGATAATTTGATACTCAGCATGCCTAGGCGTTGTACGGACTGTATTGCATCGTCTGGGAGACATACAATGTATTAACAATCATACCAACCATGTAATATTGGTTTCTTGTAAATAGGTTTTCTTGTAATTTTCTCCAGGGAGAAAAAATCGCTAATTTTTTTAATAATATCAAACATATAGCATCCTTTTTTTTATCTTTACCTTTTGTTTAATAAATAAGCTTTACAAATAAGTCAAATTTGTTTTGCTTCTAAGTCATCCTTTGCCTGATTTTGCTTTATCCTTAATTTATGGACATGTGTGTAGTTTAGTTTAATTTCATAGTTATTTAAGTTCAAGCCCGAGTGGAGGCTTTGTGTAAACTTCCAAGTAGGAACTGATTGTAAATATTCTGAAAAATAAAGGGCAGTGAACCCTTCTTAAGACTTACGTGTTTATTCACACACTTAAGCGATTATTCGCTTGTTAGTGTTCGTGGTGTTTTAATTTAGAACTTTAGAATTAAATAAGTAAAACCTCAGAATATAATCCTTAATTTCTAACATTTCATCCATTTGCTTATTTAAAAATCCCATTGCGCTTTACTAAAATATTATCTGAGAACGAAGTTCATCTTGTGACTTAATCTCACTTGTTTGACAGCAACATTGCTCAAAATTGTGAATTTTATTACGGCAAGGAACGCGGAATTGCGTCTGACATTGGCATGGTCCTTAGGCAGCTTATAGGTGAAAGTATAACTCCAGTTCAGTCCAAGATTTGAAGGAGAATCCCCCGGATGGGGAGGTCCAAGGGTCTTCTAGTCCTTTCCTCTACCACCATATTATTGGAAAGAGTTTTCATTTCGACATGCATTTCAAATGCCCCTATGTCGCAAAGACACTATACTATAAAAACACCCAGCCCTTGCCGGGAATTCGAACTCAGACCCAAGAACATGGTAGCAAGCAACGCTAACCACTGTATATATCAGGACGACTCTAAGAATGATAGATATGTTAAGAAATGGATGATTCTTTTGACCCAGAAACTAGTTGAGATGTGAAATGAAACAGTAAGTAGCTGCTAAGGATTATCATTTACAATAAATAAATATCATTTTATTTACTAACTTCAAAGTTCCGTTAATTTTTAGTTTTGATATAAACGCAAAAGACATTTAAAAGAAAATTACTAATTTCTTGTGCAGTGTAAATGATTCTGTATCGGGAATGATCTTCTAGCGTAACAATGGAGAAATTAATTCAGTAACTGCCCAAACCGACGACAAAATATTTTAAGTTATAAATCACTGACACTGTGTCAATAAATTAAAACTTTCGTACCGCTGCTCTGTAGTTTTGCACTGCTATTAAAGCTTTCACAGTGCTTAGCATTTGTCACTGGCACTGTAACGAAGAATTAAATTTCACTGTAGTCTTACAATACTGTTTCTGTACTCTTTCTTTGGCATAAAGTTACATCAGTACAGGTTACAATTATTATTCGTTAGTTGTTTTAGAAAACAAGTGACATTAACAGTAAAATTAGCAAGTGACTGTATTAAAATAAATTTGAGCAATACATTGAAAAAAAATATTCTTTTATTTCTTGGTAATACTACTTTTCGAAATTTTAACAAATTTCTAGATTGATAGAGAGCTGTTTCATAATAAGATGATATGTTGATTGTTATCGTTTAAACAGAATCTCGAATTATTCAACGCATTTAAGCCAGCCTTTGCTTTTAACTATTGTTGATTTATATGAGTTGCATAAAAATATATGTGAACTTTTAGCAAAAACAAATATGAATTCTTTGCCTTTGCATTTAAGATTGAATCAATTCTCCTTGCTAAAATTCGCTTTAGAATGCCGTTGAGATATGTGCTTTAGAATGCTAGGCAACCGGACGATATATCATTCTTCCGGAAAACGTTTCTAGAGTTTTTGTAATGATTTTTAGGACCGATAATGAGCTCAAACTTTGTTCTGTTGTTGTTGTCTTGTCCATGAATTTCATGAAACAATAGTGAAACAAATATAATACATATGCATTTCATTTAATCTACTTTCTCTTTTTAGGCTTTCCTTTTACCAGGTAGTTACAAATTTTTGTGGAATTCTTGTATATTGCTTACATCTGTATGCATGTGCACACACATAATCTTACGTTCGAAAACGTATAAAGAATTTTATCCCTTCTTCCAGCATGCCTTCGTGGTGCAATGGTTACCACACTCGGCGCGTATTCGAGAGGTCCAGGTACGAGTCCCGGTGAGGTCATTGCTCATTTTTCATGACGCCTTCTTCAAAATACCCTAATGATTCTACAATGGCGCCCAAACTAAAAGGTTGTGGATGATAAGTCTTCACACCAGGATTTGATGATTGGCACCCCTAATCCCCAGTTGCCCTTTAAAAGGGGGAGTATGTAAGGTATTTTTTTCCTCCTTTATGCGTGCTTTCGTGGTGTCATGGTTAGCACACTCCGCGATTTAGCCAACTCAGCGCTATTCGAGAGGCACAGGTTCTAGTCCCGGCAAAGGCACTGCTTATTTTTTATGTCTCCTTTTTCAAAATAACCTAATGACCCTACAAAGCCGAAGGGAAAAGTCTGTGTGTGGTGTGGACGTACTCAGCTGATGAATGTCTACATTTACGGAGTTTTAAGTGTACCATACTTTTTAGCTTAAAGGGGCAATTTGCCCAGAACGGGTATTAATTTCGCTTTGGCGTTTTGCGTTCGTTCCCTATAAACGGTGTTTCAGTTTTCAAATTGTTGTCTCCAAATACACCCATGTCCATAAATTAAGGATAATGCAAAATCAGGCAAAGGAAGAGTTAGAAGCAAAACAAATTTGACTTATTTGTAAAGCTTATTTATTAAACAAAAGGTAAAGAGCAAAAAAAGATGCTATACGTTTGATATTATTAAAACAATTAGGGATTTTTTCTCCCTGAAGCAACTTACAAAAAAAACCTATTTACAAAAACCCAATATTACATGGTTGGTATGATAGTTAATACATTGTATGTCTCCCAGACGATGCAATACGGTCCGTACAATGCCTAGACATGCTGAGTATCAAATTATCGATCTGATCTTGCGGGATATTACACCACTCAAAAAGCAATGCTCTCCGAAGTTCCGGTAGACATATAGGAGGGGGTTGACGGGCTGCAACGCGTCGGCCAAGCATGTCCCGCACGTGCTCTACTGGATTCAAGTCCGGTGAGAATGCTGGCCAGTCCATACGGGTGATATCCTCCGATTGAAGGCATTCGCTTACGATGTTTGCACGGTGAGGACGGGTGTTGTCATCCATAAACACAAATTTTGCGCCCAGGGCGCCCCGAAACAAACGTGCATATTGTTCCAGAACGACGTTCCGATAGATTTGGCTTGTCATGGTTCCCATTTGAACATGCAGGTCGGTTCTGGAATCCAGAATAATTCCATCTCAAACGAGCACTCCTGCACCACCGTAACGGAGTCGTTCAGTGATGTTTTCTTGGTGGTAACGGGTACCTGGATTTCTCTATATGAAAGTTCGGCGAGAATCAGACTGCAAGCTAAACTTGGACTCGTCGGAAAACATCACACCAGCCCACTGTTGCGGTGTCCACAATGCTTGCTCTCTACTGCAGTCTAACCACAGGCGACAGTGAGTTGCAGTAAGTGGAACGCATCTGACAGGTCTACGAGCATATAGACCAATCTGCTCTAAGCGTCTGTACGCGGTCTGCCTTGAAATTGTCGTACCAGTGGCTGAAGATAACGGACGAGACAGGTCTGAGGCTGTGCTCCGCCTGTTTCTTTTGGAAGTAAATGCCAAATACCGGTCCTTATTCGACGTTGTAGCTTTGGGGCGACCTGTGCCGTAACGTCTACTCACATTACCATCATCTGGGAATTGTTGCCAAAGCCTGGAGATGACACTCTGGGCAATTCCAAGTTCGTCTGATACTTCTAGTTGGTCCCCGTCTTCCGATACTGATACCCCGTCTTCCGTCACCTACCACCTACCTACTTCTAGTTGGGTACGCCCACATTCCAGACGGCCGATAATTCTACCACGTAAAAAATCATCCAAATGCGTCCTTTGTGTCATAACTATTCGGTTATTGCACTGAAATGCTTATAAAGCGCCAGCGAACAATTTTACTCCTTTGCCTGTATTCTTTATATATCACTCTCTTACACTCTCCTCATTGTGACGCACCATCGGTGTCATTTGGTTACTTCCTGAAATTTGCATATGATTCTTGAAGATGTATGTAGTGATTTTACAGGTGATATATTTATTTTAGAGTTCGATTTCCGCGTGACTCCGAATTATCCTTAATTTATGGACATTAATTAAGGATAATTATATGTTGCTTTTAATAATGAAATTAAATAATGAAGAATCTTTATGAATACATATCTGATATGTTTCTTGGACTGTGAAAAAACAACGGTACCTAGACACATCAAATTTTGAATAATTTTGAATTTTTAGTCCTCCATTCGAATATGAGCATCTGGAAGCCCGAATTTAGAATTTGGAATGTGTTTTATTATGCATTTCATATTTTGTAACGATCTCACGAACTCAACGATCTCACGAGCAAGGGCCACACTGTACGGGAGGAAAAAAGGAAGAAAAAAAGAAAAAGAAAAAAAAATCTGAAAGGTTTCAGATTTTAAATTACGTCTAAAGCAGCGTTTTTTTAGCATTTTGTGTGCTACCTTCATTTATTAGATATCATGTTCTTCGCACTTCAACCTATAAGGTATATCTCCCACATTCTTAGAGTGCCTTCGTGGTGTAGTGGTCAGCACACTGAGCCTGTATTTCAGAGGTCCGTGGTTCGATTCATCGGCGAAGGCAATGCTAATTTTTCAATCTCTCTTGTTCCAAAAAAATACCTAATGTCTCTACATTGGCGCCCGAACTAAATGGGTTGTGGATGATGACTCTCCACACCCAGGACTTGGCCACTAGGTCCCCTAAAACCCTAGTCGCGCTTTAAAAAGGGGAGTATATAAGGTATATCTCCCACATTCTTAGCGTACCTTCGTGGTGCAGTGGTCAGCACACTGAGCCGGTATTTCAGAGGTCCGTGGTTCGATTCCCGGCGAAGACGTTGCATATTTGCATATTTTTCACCTCTTCTGCTTCGTTAAACCTAATGTCTCTACAAACCATAAAATTCAATTCAAAAGCAATATCACAATATAATTTTAAAATGAGCCTATCTTTTTTTATTTTATGAATGGCGGGCACTTGCCTATAACGGCATTGGCCACTACTAAGGTGGCCATTTTATTGTGGAGGCACCTAATAGGCGGCCACTGCTACCTCCTATAGAGTGACAGACAATTTTTACATCCATGCCTTCTCTGGGATTCGAACCCAGGCCTTTCAGTACCGTAGTCAGGCTCCCCTAACCACTTAATCGTCTGGACGGCAAATGAGTCTATCTTTAGAACTTCCGATACACAGTTCCGCGCATTGGAGATAAAAGGGTTTTTTTCCCCGGTAGAGTGTTGCCATTGCTCGCTTTTAAATCGTTTCCGTTTGTTCATCAAAAATTCGTTAAAGTTTTACAAAATATGAAATAGATAATAAAATAAATTCCAAATTCCAAATTCCAAATTTGGGCTTCCAGATGGGCATATTCGGCATAAAATGCGTATAATTTAATATCCCGTACAAGTAAGTCATGTGGTGTATACATCAGATTTTTTTCTGTCGCTGGTAATCAACTGCTATTATTCATACCAAATTTTTAAGTTCTAAAGTGGTTGATAAAATAGCTATTCACACTTGATTAAGTTTGCATATAAGTATAATCAGATTTACTTTCAATGAAATAAATAGCAGATCTTTTCTTTTCGAGTGGTTTGACTGTGGGAGGTCCTTGGACCATTCCTCGGGGTGTTCTCTGTACAATTTGGAGTGAAGCAGTACAGTTATTGCGAGGAAACTATACCTGTAGAGACTGAAATTCTGGTGTCCGTTCCACTTTTACCTGTACCTATGGTAGAAGCTTGCAAGCGTAAGAAATATACCTCTCATGTTAGTTATTTCATACACCTTCTTTGTTGTATGAAATCAAGAAATCAAGGAAAATTTTACAATTTTCATGCACAATTTTTGCTTTCAAAGCAAGAATACGCTGTTACAAGAGATAAAAATAATTTAAATGTAGCCAACAGGCGCATATCCTTAATTTCCGTAGAACTTTTTTTTTGTATTTCCAATGGCTAGGCAAAAAGTTACAAATCAGGAAACGCACGTTATTCAAAATTGGATGGCTCTAGGTACCGTTGTTTTATCACATTTGGAGAAATACATATACGTTTATGCAGATTCTTCATTTATTAATTTCTTTAAATATAATACAGAGCTGCAATATTTGGTGGCAACAATTTGAAAAGTGACACAACGCTTTTAATGATCGCAAAATCGCAAAACGAAAACAATAGCCCTTTAGGGACAAAGCCCCTTTGGACTAAAAAAAAAACATTTTTACCTCCAGCAGGCGAGACTGTGTATTGAAAATTATGAAGAAATGCTCTTTTTAAATTATTTTATGATATTGCTGTTGATTGAATTTAATGGTTTAAGGGCAAGGAACATGATATTTAATAAATAAAGGTAACACCAAATATGCTAAAAAAACTTACCTTTGGGCGTAATATAAAATCTGAAGCTTTCAAAGATCTTTTTTATATTCGCTATACTATTTATATTTGGGATATAAATTGATATTTTTTTTAATTCCGATGGCTAGGCAAAAAGTTACAAAGAAATAAAATCTTACAAACAAAGGATTACAAACAATAGAACAAAGAACAAAAAGACCTAAGTCATTGCCTAAGAAGCGCTCTTGCCTCCCAGTATCTCGACTCTTCTGTAAGACCACGAAGAGGCCCACATCGAAGCAGGTGGTCTCTGTCCATTTCTTCTCCAAAACTGCAAAGTGGGCAAAGAGGATCGCTTGAAATGCCTATGCGATGCAGGTGTGCGGCAAGGCAATTATGACCTGTAGACAAACGAAAAGCTGCTACTGCAGTACATCTTAGATCATCGAGAATAAGAGAAGGACTTATCATTCTCCAACTTTTCAACGCTGTACAAGTCTGAAGATCTCGTAAGGTATTAGATGTAAATAAACTTTTTAAAAACAGTTTAACCCTCCAATAAGAAACGACTGTATTTGGATGTTGTAGTAAGTTGGCATCTCGTTTTGTAAGTAAGTCCGCTTGTTCATTGCCCCAAAGGCCACAATGGCCAGGCATCCACTGGAGGACGATTTGTTTCCACTTTAAAGTGAAAGTTCTCAGGAATTCTTGGCATTGCAAAATTTCAGGTGTTAATGGATGTTCAACAGATCTAATTGATTGAATAGCTGCTTGAGAATCAGAAAAAATGACTGCCTTTGCAAACTTGTAATGAAAAGCTATTCAAATGATCTATGTAAATTGATATAGATATAAGAATTTACTCTTGATATCCTTACCTGTAAAAACTGATAGTGCTTGGACTAAAACTAATTCAAAATTTGTGGTTAATTTTTTTTCTGGCATTCTTATTCACAAAGTTTCTATGAGTTGTTAAAACATCCCAAATACTAATTCAGTATATGAAAACACTGAAAAATAGCAAAGTGTTTAATTAAATTATTCCTTTTTTTAAGCTGAGGGTAGGAACTATTTTAAAACAATTTAAAATAAAATCAAAAGTTTTAGGACTTATTTTGTAAAACAGTAAGATGTTATTTTTGTATATATTAAAACTGTGGATTTTAAGATTCCGATAATACAATCAAAGGATCTTATAAATTTTATTTTTATGATTAATTTTATAACTTCCATTTTAGGAACTGGTGTTGTTAGCGTTTCGATTATATATTATAAAATTATTAGCCTTAAGGCATCAACTATTCTAGTTTACACATTATTTACTTTAATTACTATTTATTTTTACTTCTGTTCTTATTTCCAGCATTAATAATGATATCAGCATCTTGATCAATATGATTCAAAAAGGCGAAGCATGTCGAAAAAACAGAAGGACACTCAGAAAAAAATGTGTATAGCGTGGACGCATTCAGTTGATCATTAATTGCGTTTGCAAATAATGTTTTCGAAAATGAAAATGACTAAAAACAATCTGAAAGAGATCTTTGAGCAATTTAATTAAAAACTTTTAGTTCTCTCCGTCGGCTCGGTGACTTCATCATTCGACACTGATTAAAAACTCGGGTAGAACGTTGTACAGAAGCATATTATACGGATTTTAAATTTAAGAATTATTCGTTTCCTTAGACAATCGGAAGCTTTGTGGGGTAAAATAACAAATGAGGAAAGGTAATAATAATAAAAGAAATAAAAGGACTTGTAATTGCTACATTTCAAAGGCAAAAAATATTTAACAATAACAACATAATTGCAATAAGAGATAATTAGTTAAATTGCTAAAGTTAATATTATTAAAGTTAAAAAAAATTTGATATAGACACCACATGACTTCCTTGTACGTAATATTAAATTATACGCATTTCGCATTTTATTTAAACTTATTGGACTGAATTAAATCTACTTCGTCGATAGCGAATAAACCACAATAGAATAAACGCACTCTTTAAAATTCACTATATTTTTTTACCATAGCGACACTCTAAACTAGCTTCACTGGCGCGTTCACACACTGGCGCAAGGTTCACTTACCAGCGTTACATCTCATTCATTTTATAATTCAAAATGCAGAAAAATTATGTATATCATCTGAAGAATTATCTAATCGTTGCCACATGTTCTGTTCAAATGCTATGATAAATCTAAAAGGTTGTGTAAAAGAAATTAAACAAAGGAACAAAAAAGAAATAGTTTTTCGCAGACGATTCAGTATTCCTCATTCAATTAATTTAGATCTCACTTCGCGACAAGGCAAAACTACGTAAAATCTCAAAATATCTGTATCAGAAATTACGAAGTAAACCTTCAACACTTATTTCCTGGAATAAATTCCAGAACGGATTAAGCAGGATTTAATTCGTAATAATAAAAGAAGGCATTATGTTTGTTGTTTCAGAGCTTAGTTTCTCTAGATTGGCAACAAATCCACTATTCTGCTAAGATTGAAATGTAAACAAATATGGCCGCTATGGCCAAAATAATTAGGCTTAGCCGCAATTAAACAACTTTTAAATTGTTGATAATTCTGCAATTATAACATTCAGGTTATAAGGTATTTCTCCCATCTTCTTCGCATGCCTTCATGGTGTAGTATCAGCACATTGGAGTATCACCACAGGTCCGTGGTTCGAGTCCCAGCGAGGGCATTACTTATTTTTCATGTCTCCTGCTTCGAAATAACCTAATGGTTCTACAAGGTTAACTAAAGGCATAAAATCCTTAACCGGAAAATAAGAACAGAATAATTCAATCATTTTTAAAGCAAAAAATTCACAATTTACAAACATAGAAGAATAAAGAAACTGAACTCACTCAGCCGAGTAACAGATTAGATATATATATGTACTTATATTTATATACTTTTACTACG
Organism: Stegodyphus mimosarum; assembly: GCA_000611955.2. Classification (NCBI taxonomy): domain Eukaryota; kingdom Metazoa; phylum Arthropoda; class Arachnida; order Araneae; family Eresidae; genus Stegodyphus; species Stegodyphus mimosarum. The sequence goes on along the minus strand of KK114232.1, from coordinate 319,429 downwards.
ATTACACCCAAAAAAGTAGGTTCATATCTACATGTTATAGTAGTCCTATATACAAAATTGCATTGTTCTGAGGCTACTCGTTTTTGAGCTATGCGACATACTCACGTACGTACGTACGCACGCACAGATGTTGCGAAAAAATCTCTTCAGAATCCATTTTAAATCAGTTTTATCAGTTTTAGGGAAAACGACGTCCTTTATTCTGTCCTTACGTTCAGATATCACGGAAAAACATCGTTAAATTGCATTCGATAAGGTCAAAATGGGTATTTTCTTTGAAATATGATACTGGAAATTTTTCGCGATTACAATACTTCCTTTTTACTTCGTACAAGAAAGTAAAAATAAGAAGAAATAATTAGCGTATCATTAAATTTTTTAAACGACTAATGCAGAATCATTCGAAGAAATCATAATAAAAATTTTTTAACAGTGAGCATGCTTCTGTATACGAAATATTGCAAGAATACTTACCAGTCTTAAGAATTTTTTCTTTATTATATAAAGAACGTATGATAAGTGTTTCATTTTACAAGCCAATTAATCTCCAATCTTATCGCCAATTTTTAAAACTAGTTTTTGACAGGAAACCAATAAACATTACTTCTTAGAAAATGCCGTTGTTCAAGTGGCTTAAAGCCACAAATCACTCGTAATTTATCATATATACTTCAGGCGATTCAATGTGCTACTTTTATGAGAAGGTTGAGAATTTCCTCGCATGGGGATCATCTGAATATGATAAAGCACACCGACCTATATCCCTAAGGAAAGGGATAACATTGTGGTGGATTTCCTAAGGAAAACTGACTCGTATTCACAATACATATAGAAGAAAACAACAAAAACCAACCATGTAGCCATCCCTTTCATCTGGGTGCTAATCTAGGACGAACTACTAGTATAAAATGGACTTTAACCGCTTGGTGGGGCTTTCCTTCGCTTATAGTGTAAGCAATGTGCCATATTGCCTTAGAAAGCCATTCATGAAAATTTCTCTTTCCAAAGGCTGACAGTACTTTGAGTTTTGTTTTCGTATAGTAAAAATATCTAATGAAAGAGAACTTTTTACACTTTTTTTTACTTCATTTACATCGAAAACTCTTTTAAAATACTGCATTTGTATTATTAAAGCTTGTGAGTCATCAGGTTATTTTGAAGAAACAGACGTGAAAAATGTGCAATGCCCTCGCCGGGACTCGAACCTGAACCACTCGATTACGTGCCGAGTGTGCTACCATTACACCCCGAATGCATGATGGAGGGACGGAAAAAATACCGTATACACTCTCCCTTTAAAGGGAAGGTGGGCATTATGGAACCCAGTCGCCAAATCTTGGTGGTGACGAATTATTGTCCCTGTTTGTACAGTCAGTAGGTTATTTTGAAGCAGGAGACATGAAAAATATGCAACGCCTTCACCAGGACTCGAAATTGACCTCTCGAATACGCTCCAAGTATTCTACCATGACACCACAAAGGCTTACTGAAAACACGGAGAATACACCTTATAAGCAAATTGATTTACCAAATTTTATTCTAAGCAGTTCATCTTTTCAAAAGATGCCTCAATTAGGGAGTTAATTTTTATTCAAATATCTGTAAGATTCTTTTTCTGTTAAATTTCCAAAGATCGATATTCGATAATTTTTTTGCGTTTACAAAAAATCAAAGCTTTTACACGATTTCCTTCCACTTTGTATTTGAGGGAAGTTCTAATTTTTGAATTCAGAATCCTCAGAATTCTTGTCTGATTTGCATACTGTATGTAAATATGGATAAATATTTATTGTTATAAATTCAGAGTTAGAATTTTTCGTGAGCTCACGCGTTTCACCTTGCAATTATATGGAAATATCCCTTTTCATTGTCCTTATCTTTTATTGCCTTTCGCAAGTAACGATTTCTTAGTCCAGAATGAAAGCTTAAGACAAACCCCATAGAGCCCATAGATCAGATATATTATTCAGCAAGTATGAGATCCATTTTCAAAACTTAAGAGTTTACAGCAGAAAGTTTTGTGTTGTTTGGGCACACGAAATATTTATCCATTACTATTGTGAAACGAGCGTTACGAAAGGAGTATCATATAGCTCCACAAGTCGTCAGAATATTCCGCAATGAAATCGTCTTTTCAAAATCCCTTTTTTTCTTTTACATCGAGAAGTGGGTTAAATTTTCATGTCGGCCAAAGATGTGCATTATCAGAACTGCTGTTTTACAGTTGGATCTGCGTGATTTATCTTCTGGATCTGTCCTTTAATGTCAATACGAAATTACATGTACACTGAATGAATGGGCAAGCTATTATACCGGTGAAAGATCAAGGGTTGGCAACAGATAAAATGGATATGACTGTATATATATATATATGTTTTCGTGAGTCATGAAACTATTAAAGAGGCCCAGGTTGCTGCTATGCAAAACAGTGGAAAATGTTAGGAAGTGTTTTCACTTACAAAATCATCCCATCATTCTAGCCGTAACCTTGTGCCGTTCTGTAGCCAACTATTATCTGGAACGTTTAATGACAGCGATTGCAAATGAAAGCACATCGGCTGCAGATTTTGCAACATTCATATCCTGTTATAAATTATGTTAAGGGACATGAAAGTTATAAATTATATTAAGGGACATGAAGAGTATTGAGAGACATAAAAACGTTGCATGCGAGATACATTGCAAAATCATGATTTTGTAGTATGCTTGATAAAGAAGCGACGCTTTATTTATGCATAATGGTGTGCCCTCTCCACGTTCGCACATGGAGCATGGAAAATTATCC
>KK114232.1:257160-316612 GCA_000611955.2 Stegodyphus mimosarum | reverse complement strand
CTGCTGAAAAAAAAATAGAAAAAATGAAGCATGGAAAATTATCCTCTGCTGCCTTATTATCAAAAACTAATCATTTTCTCTGCTTCTTTTGCAGATAAACACGCAAGAACCATTTTTTTCATTTGAGTGTACTACAAAGGATATGCAGTATCTTGATAAATTGGAGTAAAAGTCTTTTCCTCAAATGAAAGATAATTCAGAAAATTTTATTTTTTAGCAAATTGGGGTTCCATCTTTTTAGTAAAGTGAGGTATCACTGTACCAAAAAGATGGAATGTCCATTACATAGCAGGTCATGAGATGTCCATTACATAGCAGGACCATTACATAGCAGTAATGGCTACATTACTGCCCATTACATAGCAGGACCATGTCCATTACATAGCAGGACATGAGAGAGTTTTAGGGTTGTTCGGGTGGCAACAAGTTCTCTCGAACCTAGCGACGTTTTTCATATGGGAAGATGTTAATGCATACTCTGCTCTAAAAAAGAAGAAGCTGGTATCTCCCTTCTCTATCTCTGTATCTCCCGTTTTACTGAGCCGATAGACGAAATTCTTTTTTATTGTCGAAAGCGAGACTTCGAGTATATGTTAGATTCATATACAATATTGTTCTAACATACGTATTTGACATAAAATCGACTTTTTCTGAAGTGACATACCGAAGTTTTTCCATATTTCGATTTTGTGACACAAATTAGGCTTAAATAGTAAATTTTGTAAAACTTGATGAGAAACTTCCAAACAAATTCGTAAATTTATCTTGGCGCACGTTTTTCAAGTTTCGTTTTTAATTGATGGTAACCTATTTTCCTATGGTAAAATTCTTAATTTACGGTAACCTATTTTCCTTTCATTGTGCACGAGCAGGAAAAAGGTGAATCATTCATTCTTTCAAATAATTCTAACAAAATGCGTAAACCATATTTGGCATTATCATTGCTTATAACAAATACGCCAAATTCAAAGCACATCAGCAATCATAATTATTCAGATCATCAATGTTAGACATCAAGTCTTGAAGGAAACGTGAAGGAAATCATTTCTGTCTTCCCTTTTTCCTATTAAACTATGGAAATAAATCCAAAAAAAATTTGCGAAGGCTCAGGTTTTATTAGTGTTATCATATTGGAACTACAGTTTTTTTCGGGGTGCTTACGTGCAGAAAACCCATGCCGAACACGAACTTGCGGAAAGTGATTTCTCGTGTGGGAGTCATCTTAATTGTCTCCATTTAATTTGTCTAAGGCGACACTTTCGGTATACAAGGTACGCTGCAGAACTTCGGCCGCGTTGCGATCGTCCCCTTTGATGACTGGTTTGAAATTCATTCATTAAATAAGTCAAATATTGCTTACAACAGCAAAACCTGATATTAAAAGCTATCCTAATTTTCAATAACGCCCCAGAACACAGTCCTGAAAGCTCACAGCATTGCATGCATATATAGAGGTTTCATTTCATCCACCAAACACCACTTCTTTAATCCTACCAATGGATCAATGAATCATAAAACTATTCAAAGTTTATTGTGAGTCATATTTTCATCTCTGCAAATAAAGTAACGGACGAAGAAAAGCATAACACGCTAATGACATTTTAGAAGCAATTCAACGTAAAATACTACATAGCAACAAACACTCATAAACTCGCAAGAGAAGAAACAAATGCATCAACATTGAATATATGCTGGCATCAGCTACGACCAGGAAATATTAACAATTTTTAAGGATTTCTAATGATTGAAAATGAAACTAAGAAAATCGCACAGATTGTAAAACAACAGACGGCGAAGGATTTTCAGATATGGATCAAAGAGAAATCAAATAATTAATCGAGAAGGACGATAGGGAAAATACAAGAACTGGATAATCATGTAACACAAGGATGCCTGAAAGCAGCGGTGTTGGTTTGATTTATAAGCACTCTAGGGCTATCTACGGAATGTGAAGGATGCCTTTGTGGAGGACTTCTTAATGAAAAGTGGCTCTTATGAACCTAATGTACGGGGTAAACCACGAAAACGCCCATGCAGCTAACCCGTTCGCCGGGATTCGAATCCCAGACCGAATGATCAATGTTCAGCGACTTTAACGCTCGGCAGCCTCGAAATGCAATTTTGCGCATGTTTACCATAAACGGCAAACAATATTTTCAAAGCGACTGAAAATAAAAGAATTCAGCGTCTGGATTAGAACTCGGAGATTATAAGCTAAGTCAGCTTTTGTAGAAAATGGAAAGTCTAGTCACAGACGATTTTCCGGAAAAAGTGCTAAAATCTTTATGGCTGGATAATTTGTCCGATTTTATAAAAATCTTCTTCTCATTAGTGGCGAAAGTTTAGACAAATTGGTCACGATGGCTGATGAAAATTCATGAGATAAAATCTGAAAAAGAAATGCATGCTATTTCGTCAAAAATCAACGTGTTGCTTTATTTGCAAGAATAGCTGCCCTAGAACAGAAAGTTGATTCAATGCAAATAAATGATCATTCTACATTGTTCAAAACTTCAACGATCGTCAACAAAATACATCTCAAAGCAGTAGTTATTCGAAAAAGCGATTTAATGCTGTGATATTCCTCGCCCTTTGTCTATGATAAAACATCTAGGAACTTAATGAACTACGTAGCGACTTATCTCTGAGTTCAAACAACTAAGAGGTAGACGCGAGAAGGGTTAAATTAACCTTTTATTCACTCGAATAAATCATACAGTCGGCGCCTTCTAGGGCTTACAAGAAAGCCTCTACTCGTGCTGTAACTCATAATAAGAAAATAAGAAACTAATCTAATATTAACTACATGAGACTTAGGCGAAGCTAGACCAATTGTCTAACGTAGCTGGCCCTTAAATTAAACTAGCCGGCGAATATCAGTAGGCACGTATAATACTGCCGAGAGTAATAGTTTCAAGAATGAATTAGTCAGAAGGCAAACACCGGCCACTAAGGACTCCAAAGCACTCTCTTTCGAAGTTAGTAGTTGAACTTTCAATAAATATCACTCCAAACTCATTTGCAATCATCGCGATTCTAAAAACTCATTCTGGTAGGGAGCTGTAAGAGGAAAACAAGAATTCAAAGAAAAGGGTTTGAGAATTAAAATAACTGTTATAAAATTAAAATATGCCTTACAATACGAAAGGTAAATATTTTTTGTCAACCCAAAAGGGACCTAGTCCCGAATGGAATATGAGTCTTGAAACTGCTTTGAATTACTATAAACGGCATATCACTTTTCAAATTGTTGTCACCAAATATTATCACCCTGCATTATTTCTAAAAGAATTAAAAAATGTGCACTCACTTCCAAAAGTTAAACACGAAGAGGAAAATAATGCTAATTTCCGAAATCCAATCAGAATTGAAGAGGATGCAATTTGCTGCAGAGGTAGATGGAAGTATGCAAATATGTTAGGTAACAGCCAATCGCGCTTTCATCTCAAGAAATATGCAAAAAAGGCAGTCTTATAAGAAGCCAGCTTTATGAAGGGTTACAGAAGTTGATTGTAAGTGCTGATATAAGGTGTTTAAAACTTTCCTACAATTTGTTTTCAAGACATACGTGTTTCTATGACTTCCAGAAGACGAATGGAAGATTCTGAGAGCTAGCGTGCTGTGGGGCGCATTGAAGCAGGACAGACAATAACAGATGTTGCTCTTTTAATCTGCGTTCATCATTCTGTAATTTCACGTTTGTGGAAACAATTCCAAACCACACAGACAGTTGTCCGAAGGCCCGTAGCCGGTCGCCCAAGGTTTACAACCCCCGCGGAAGATCGATATATTGCTATTGTAGCCAATTGATTTTGTTTTATGAATAAATATATATGCTACTTTCCTGCGAAATTTTGTGTCAATCAAAGCAGTATTTGTTGGTTTTTTTTTTTATTATTTTACATCTTCGTGCTTAACTTTTGGAAGTGAGTGTATAATCTACATGTATGTATGTTCCACTCACTGTGAAAAAACGACGGTACCATCAAATTTTGAATAACTTAGACCTCCGCACCTGGAAACATGAATTTTGAATTTGTTTTATCATTTATTTCCTATTTGTAAATGTTTAATGAATTTTTGATTAAGAAACTCAGTGATTTGAAAGTGAGCAGCAAGAGCGCGCTGTTCGAAATAAATTTTTATATCCAGCGTGCGAGATTGTTGCCATTCGGAAAATATAAGATATTTAACTCTCAGTTTTAATTATCAAACTCAGCTGCATAAAGCAATTAGTTGCCTCGGTCGGAAATAAAATGCTTCTATCTTCCACGCGCCAGGGGCATTATGAATATTCAATATTTTAAAGACTAACGGGAATTCTAAAGATATGTTGATTTAAAATATTTTGTGATCTTGTTGTTGAATTGGATTTGTTATTTTCTTTTTTAATCGGAAGGGGCATAAGAGCGTAAAATGGGATATTTCATTCATAAAGTTAACAATATTTTTTTTAATTTGCTAGTTATTTTACTAAGAAAACTTAATATTGATATGATGAACTGCGAAAAGACTGAAAAAAAAACAGAAAAATTTATGCCAACAGTTAACACTGCATCGGGAATTCTAAACATATTCTGATAAACAGCTTTTAAGAATTTAGTGGTTTTGTTGTTGAACTGCGCGTGGCGTAATTGCGAAGAAAACGGTGCTTAATAATAGAGCTAAAACAACAACAACAGAAAAAAAAAATAATGGAATGAGTGCAAGAGCAGACTGGTAGATTGCGAGCTCAGCCAGACGTAAAAATCTTAACAAACCCTTTTACAGGACCCTTAAAATCTGAAACATTTCTGACATTTTTTTCCTACCTTTTTATTGAATTTTTTGTTTTCATATAATTGAAGCAAGAAGACTTCTTTGACCTACCAATGGCAGTATAGGATATATTTTCATAGATTTTAATTTGTAGCCAAGCAGAAGAAGTTTTTTGAAATGTGACAAATTTTATCCTTGATTAGATTGGTGTGCCGTCAGTCATTTTCTGAAAATATATTTTGTTTATGTTCATTTGAAAATGTCCTTAAACTTACTTTTTCCTTTTTTACTAAAATTGCAGAATCTGTTATCCACATATCAAACCTAACACCTTCAGTATCTAAATTTCAAATTTTATGATAAGGTTAATATTACAGCTTTCAGTGTTTTCAAATTACAGCTGCAGGTGTGAACGTTTTTAAACCATTCACTTGTTTGGTTCGGTTTGGTTTAATTACGCAAAGCACTCGAGGACTATCTGCATAAGGGCAGACGCCTCCGTAAAGGTCTTTCTAAGGGAAACAAGCTTGTATACACGTTATGCATGGAAAAACCACAAGAAAATCCATGCAGCCAGCTCGTTCGCCCGAGATTTGAACTCCGAACTACCACTATTCGGCGACTTTACAGCTCGGCCGTTCGTCGCCTTAAACTATTCACTAATGCCCATTTAATTATCTTACTTTCTGCTTGCTCTGTTACTTCGAATAATAATCAGGCATAACAATTACGCTTAACAATTAAAGTTTAACAAACACGCTCGGGCTGTCGTAACGGTTTACTTATATTCGAAGTTTGAAAATCACTGAAAAGGTTATAGCAACGGTAGAGAAATGCTAGCGAAAACAAACCACCTTCATCTGCTAATATTTGATTTTGATAGATTGCAGTTAATCGATCATTCTATTCGAAGAAAAAATTTTGTTCTTCTCTCCAAATCGAAAAGAGGAGTGAAACATACACAAAAGCGAAAGTAAGAGACCAAATTCCGTTTTCGAATAAAAATATCGAAGAATAAAACAGAGAACAAAAGAAGGGAGCGGGAAAGAGACCATCATCGATATTAAGTTGCTTTAAAGAATCTTATTCCGGGAAAAGGATTATCAGAAAAAAGTTAAGTGGAACTTTCTCTTACGAATAATTAAGAGCCACTTTTCATAATGAACAGCATAACTGAAAATCCATTTACATTAATTTTACGAAGTTATGTCCAGTACTTCTGAAAATAACGTATAACTCAGGAATGAGAGATGTGTAGCTGAAGGATTACAGTGCGTAGCTTATTAATAGATTTAATGCATATTTTGCACTGATGAGAAATGAATAAGAGGCCAATTATTTGCTCCCCGTTCAGCTTCATTTTTTGACTGTTTTATTTGACTACAAATGTATCATATATATCTTGCGCTTGCCATTCTAATACTGTAATCTCATGAATTTTCTTCCTTAAGATTAATAAATATAAATTAATATCCGAATAGAATTTACGTTAAAGTAAAAGGTAAAGAGATAAGTGTCATTGCTAGAAGAATTATAACGCACTTAGAAATGTAAGCAAAGTAGCATTCATTCTGCAATACAAAATGAGTAATATATCGCAAAACAAATTTAAGATTTGTTAGAGGTTTCATGAATACTTTCTTTTATAATATGCTATTACAGCCGCTCAAACTTTCTTTCAAAATAATTATTATTAATGCCTTAAAAAATAATTTTTAGTTCATTTGTAGAGACACCGGGTATTTTGGAAACCAGGAGATGAGAAAATGAGCTATGCCCTCGAAATATGGACCTCTCGAATACGCGCCGAGCCTGCTGACCACTACATCACAAAGGCATGCTAAGAAGGCGGGGGAGAAATACGTTACATACTCCCCCTTTTAAAGGGCGGCTGGGGATTAGGGGACCCAATCGCCAAATCCTGATGGTGGAGAATCATCAGCCACCACCTTTTAGTTCGGGCGCCACCGTAGAGACATTAGGATTTTTTTTTATGCTGGAGAACATGGAAAATGAACAATGCCCTCTCCAGGACTTGAATCACGGACCTCTCAAATATGCACCGAGCGTGCTGACCACTACACTACGAAGTCATGCTAAGAAGACGGGAGAAATACCTTATGCATTAAGATAGAAAAGTTTTATTGGACGTGTAGATTATTTCGGTTAGAAATGATCTTAACTCTGTCTGCGACAGTAAGATATATATACATTAATTTCAGAGGCAGTTCGCACATCTTTTTGATGATACCCATTGTATTCACAGAATTATTTGACCTAAAACTTTCGTGTTTTAATTGTTCTATTTGATAACCCTTATTCTTCATTACATAGTAATTTCTAACACAGTTAAGCCTTTTGTAGTATCAGAAGAGGTATTTTTCTCCATTCTTCTTGAACAGCTTTCCAATGTCCAAGAAGGTGGTAGGTCGGCGTTTGGCCCATCCGCTTTTTCGAAGTCCAGAAGCGCAAACGTTCATGGGTGATGCAGCAGGAGATTTAGCCAGGGGTATGAGTGAAAGGTATGGCCTCGATACCTATATTTTTTTTCATCTTTTCAGAAAATTAACAGTGGATTTTGACGTGTGACTACTTGCTTTCCCTTCATGTAGTTCTACTGATGGATGACACTAGTTAAAGAGAAGTCGTTTCATATTTGAAAATTTTGGGTAAAATATGTTTCTAGTAATATGTGGAGTTGATCATAATATTTTTCTCCACTCCCTTTACTATTAATTTGTAGTTATAAGGAAAACCAGCAAAGATCCTAAATCCCTTTGTAAAACTTTCTAAAGATTCTTTGAACCATTTAAGATTTTTTTTCCCTTTTTATGATAATAAATGCATCTTTTTATTGCAATCATTTTAATATACCCAAAATCCCTCTATTGTAACAACATTTTTCCGTTTTTATCCGGATAAATATTTCTCATAAAGAATGCTACAGAGCGTTATGCATTCGGCGATATGTCTTGGAGAAAGACGTTTCATAACAAGTTTTTTCATCTCTTTAAGATTTAAATAAATATTAATCACTTTGTTTATAGTTGACACTGAGCATTTTAATGATTTTGTTACTGTCCTTTAATTTGGTGGGTTTTCTCTTAACATTAAAGATCTTACCTTGTAAGGATTTTAAGTTTTACTAACGTTTATTTTATTTTAAAACTTTGCTATCCTCTCTTATTTTTAATTTCCGACCAGAATAAACGAGAGTAGAATTGTTTATGCAAGTGAGGCTGCAAGCTGTATAAGTATTTAAGACATGGCTTTCAGCCAAACGAGGAAGAGAGAGAGACTTCTCACTGCCTTACCACGCGCGTGCTTTTTTCAGTCAGTTTGTAGCATTCATTATTTTAATTAACCAAATTATTTTTAGTTTGAACTTTCCTATCGATATCTCAAAGTTTCAGTTGCTGCCCGAATTTAGCGCGAGCGAGATATTTATGCAAATCGCATATATCTGTTAGCAGTTTAAAAGGCAAGAGTTAACGAGGGGAAAGACAGAGCCTTGGATTTATCGCCGTAAGGCTGTGCGCGCAAAGATTTCCCCTGTCTACTGAAAGTTCGCCTTCATAGGCAATTTCAATTACCAGTGTTTGCTAGTGAAATTCGCATCATTGCATTTCACTAAGAGTTAAGCTTCCCTCGCCGTCCTACTTAAGCTAAGTTAGGGATTTGAATTTGTTAACACACTTTATTTCACATTATTTTAGTTCAGCTCAAGTAGTGGCTTACTCTCAAGTTGAAGAGTTGTAATTATTTGAATTAAGGGGTCACTTTTAAACCCTCCTTTCTGACTTTGTAGTTCTTCAACACTAAAGGACATATCCTAGATTTGCTCACTGTCCTCCACATAGGGTTTCACAGCGTATGCTGACAAAGAAAGTCAAGAGATTGAAGGAGAAACCTTATAAGTTTGTAGAGACATTAGGTTATTTAGTAGCAGGAGACATGAAAAATATGCAATTCCTTCGCCGGGAATCGAACCACGGACCTTTGAAATACCGGCTCAGTGTGCTGACCATTACACCACGAAGGCACGCTAAGAATGTGGGAGATATACCTTATAAGTTCATGTCTGCCTTTACGGCCAGAACTCAGTTCTCGCTGGTATTTGAAGACGTATTGTAGTTTTTGCATTCCGCTGACTACATACGTAGTGTTAAAAGGCCAAGCTCCGCGTTACGACTCTGTAAAGCATCTAAGTTAGTTTATTTCTTATTTTCTACGCTTTAGACCATAAGTGCTGGTCTCTGTATTCCGAAGTGTGCAAACGGCTGTACGCTGTGAGAAATAAAGGGTAAATTTAACCGTTCTTATCTTTGTTGTATATTCTATACAAGAACGAACATAGTTTTGAATAAACTCTCTGTTCCAACTCAGGACTCCATGTTTATGTTTGCAACGGCAAATAGAAGGAATAGTAGTCCTGACAACCTTGCACCATTCTCACGAAACATTCCATTTTTCCCTTAGCTATGTGCTTGGAACAGTTTTCCCTTTTGAAGCTAAACTTTGATGGGTTTTTTTTTCCTTTCACGTTGACAATATTGCCTATCGTAGCTTTTAGATATCGAAAGACTACGGCTTTCAGACCTTTTTTAAAATACGAATGAGTTTTTTTGAAAAGAACACAGACATGGGCTTCCATCCACCGCTTCTTTAAAACCACCAATTTGCATCAAAAAAAAACCTTAAAGTAGCAGACGATAATTTATACTTTCAAAAATATAGGAGGATTGAAAAATTGGAAGCAGACGAATTTTTTATAGCAAAGCAAAATCCTCTAAATTATGTGCGAACAGCCTTTGTATAGGTTGTCCATTAATATGTTATAAAATATGCTCTAAAGGATGAATTCGTAGCACAAACACTGTAATTCTTCAATTAATTACTGACAGCTTTGCAGTAAAAAATTTCTCTTATGTTTATAAAAAAATTACTTTCGACACAAAAACTTTCATAAAAGGCGTACATAACTTTTTTCATACATCTGTTTGTATATAAAGTAATCTGATTATATAGCAGAATCTTCGGGCAGACAAGAATGCAAATTGTTTAGATAGGAAGCTTACTTTTTACAATATAATCCTTATCACATAATGGCTTTACAAGAGTCAGAGAAGTTAAATCAATCGATTTAGATTTCTTGGAGAAGAAGGGAACAGCTAACTAACTGTAATGTTATGATTTAAACAGAGAATCATTTCATGAATCTGCGAATCAACTCCGATACAATATACTAACCTGAATTCAATAATTATATCCTCGTGATTTTATTTTAATATTAAATATCCGAAGCTATCTTAAGGAAATACATTATCGATATGCCCGACTTCATTGTAATAAGATTTGAAAGAGATGTTTATTATTGGAGTCAACAAAGAACTTCAGTGATTTATATCAGAAAATACTGATTAAATACAACGGACTAGCGATACATAAAATACCATACGTCACCATACGCCAGTTCTAGTTCAGTCTGACTTTTGAACATCTATTTCAATGCAGTTGTCTGACATTATAATTGATATGATAAATACAATTTGTCAAGCAAATAATTAAGCTAAGAAAGAGTCATTCTATTATATACCACCGGTTTCTGTAATTATTCTCATAAATCTACACTTTATTTTTTCTTGGCATATAAAAACAAAATAGAGGAATCCGGGATAGCCTAATACAAGCCAATGAGCTCATGAGTTAAGGCCTCAGAATATCAAGACTCTGCAAGAACCATGCAGTGAGATCATCATTATATTGTGTTGTTGTGACTTATCTCGCTTGTCTCACAGTAACATCATTACAAGTCCACGAAATTCATCGTGGCAAGGAGTGCAAGTTGCGTCTGCCGTTGGCAAGAGCCTTGAGCACTATACTCAGTTCCGCCCGAATCTCGAGGGAGAACATGTTGGGCGGACAAGTCCGAAGGCGTACCACCTCTCGTCCCCTATTGTCAACCTCTCGAGAGGACTTTCAGCTCTCCGCATATTTGGAATGGGCTCATGCCTGCAAGGACACTATACATTTACAAACATCCGTGTCTTCTCCGGGATTCGTCCCCGAGTCCTTTGGCACTGCAGTAGGCTTCCCTAACCACTATACCGTTTGGGCGGCTCAGTATTATATTCAGGCAGCCTTTGCACTCCAGAGATACTTTCATATTCACTTGATAAAACGCTGATTGGTAACTAGACAACAATCTCTTATCATCTGCCCTCGTATATTCCATTACGAAGATCCTATCACTCACCTACTTGTGACAAACTTTAGTCACCTAGCTTTCTAAGAAAGTCGTTCCTTCACCACAGATTTATGATTCAAACCCAAAGTAATAGTCATGAAATCGTTATAAAATATATTTTAGCTTCAAATTTCATATTCTTATTCCTTTCTTTGAATGTATCTCATGTGTAAGAAACTGAGTTGTAAGGTATTTCTTCCGTCTTCTTCGCATGCCTTCGTGGTGTAGTGTTCTGCATGCTCGACGCGTAACTGAGAGGTCCGTGGTTCGATTCCTGGCGAAGGCGTTGCTGATTTTTCATCTCTCCTTCAAAAACATCCTAATATCTCTACAGTGTTTCCCAAAACTTTTTAAAAGTGCTTCGTTTATGCATTGGTAAAAGGTAAAACTTCTGCTTCTTGTTAAAGCGGTCACTGAGGACATCTGAAATTTGTACGATTGCAGATTAACGCAGAGTTGCAGATTAACGATTAAATTTACGAGTATTGACAACTAAACATGGTGGGAGTTTTAACAATGAAGTACACTGCGGGGAAAAAAAAAAGATAGGACAGTTCTACATTTTGCGTCTTACTGGGCCGATTGACGAAATTCAAATCACGTTTTTCATCTCTCCAAACCGTGACTTAGCATATAAATTAGATTTATATATACCATTATTCTAACATAGGTATTTTGATACAAAATCGGACTTTTTCTAAAATTACATGCCAATTTTTTTCCATATTTCAATTCTACGTATCAAATCCGTAACTTTCGGGTCTAAATATTAAATTTTGTAAAATTTGGGGCGAAAGTTACGGAGAAATTCAAAAATTCATCTTAGCGCTTTTTTTTTCTCACTTTGAGCCAAGACTAATTCACTTGGCAAACTTCTTACAATATGGCAACCCATTTTCCTTTCCCTTTTTACATTGTACATGAGCAGAAATAAAAGTCACATAGTTCCTACTTTCAAATAACTTTAAAACAAAGCGCCTAAACCACATTTGATGTTATTATCGCTTTCAACAAACATAACAAATTTCAAAACGCGCCCATATATAAATAAACGTATATCTTCGGAAATTTTGAATAGAAATCTCTAATGTTTTACAGGTATGCTTAGAAATACATCTGCTTTAAAATAATTGTAAAAGTTTTATAGTTTATAATTCAAAACGTTTTTCGAAAAATTTATAAAAATTATTTAAAAATACAAATTTTAAAAATTAAATCATAAAAAATGGGCGAATTTTGTTTGGAATGAACCTAAATTTTGAAACATGAAAGGAAAAATCAAGTAAGTTTAATAAAAAAAAGACAGATTAGTAAATATATACCCAATTCAACTAACATTAAGGAGCTAAAATTTTGAGAGCTAATTTTTTAAAATATGCCAGTGAGATTTTTACAAACCTTGGCAGTTTGGCATTTGTAGAATCGAAATATGTAAAAAAAGGTTCATGTCATTTCAAAAAAAGTCGGATTTTGTGTCAAAATACCTATATTAGAATAATGCTGTATGCAAATGTAATGCATATCCTAAATTGCGTTTCCGAGACATAAAAAACGCAAGTGAATTTTGTCAATTGGCCCAGTAGAACGGGAGATATAGAACTGTCTTTTTTTTCGCATAGTACATGTACACTGCGAGTATGCATACAAATGTACTTGCTACGACAATTTCTGGCTTCCGATGACACGTTTTAGCTAGCGTAAAGTTACTCATATTGGAAGCATTTTATATTTAAAAAACAATATCAGTATATATACCCGTATATTTGAAAGTCCTCTTGAAAAGCCCTTTTATATGACCTCAAAACTACTGGAACTGTAGGTAGTTGCATAAAGTTTATTTATTCAACCAGTTCTTAACTTAATTATTAGTCTTTTCTATTTTCTCACTGAACTTCACTAGAATAAAAACTAAAACACATTTAAGCAATAAGTGTATCTTGTACTCAGAAAGTATGGATTGACAATACCAATACTTTATTGAGTTAACGGCTTGGACGTAGACCCAAACATTTAGTGCCTGTGTTAACTTTTACATTACTATTCATTTCATTTCCTTTCGAGTGTAAAATCCAGAGGCAAGTGATAATTCCACTTCGCTATTAACTCACGTAAATATCTTTACATATAGTGTAATGGTTACAAGCATAATTATTAAGAACACGCCTTTGGCTTTATTACGCTTAACACCTTCGTTCTCCATGTAGAAGTTAAATTATTGAATAACTCCAGAGGGAGGACGCCCAGAGCGCCATCTAACGGCCGATGATATCAGTTTACAGCATGGCTAAACAGAGAAGATTGCCTTTGAACCTAAGCCTTGTGGATGTAAATTTATTTGCATGATTGTCATCTTACACTTGCCTTTCATTTGAAACCCCGCAAGTAAAGGCGGGTATACTTGCATGTTAAGCTATTGAATTTGCATGCATATATATTTAGTAAGAATCGACGACGGTAATTTGTCTGAACTAGATACGTTTAGGCAATGAATAAGATATCATTTCAGCCAGACCTTACAATTAAGAAGAGATTTTTAAATTTAAAGTCTTAAAATCCTCTTACATGACAAATTTCTGATGCAACAGAATCACAAAAGTTCCCACTTCATTCACTGAACGTGATTTTTTATTATGCCAGCTAATGCTAAATAAATATACTGCTTTTCATTGGAGGGCAACATAAATATTTTGGTTATACAAGAATTAATCTTAAAATTCAAACAAATGAACTCCTAGCATTCGTTAAACTATACCAGTGCCACCAAAACAGGAAAAATATCTTCAGCATCTGTTTTCAAAGTAAATAAACATTGCTTTTGTTCCGAGCAAACAATGTTTATCTTGGTAGAAATGGACTTTTATCTTTTATAGTTCTAGAAGCAGCGCTTTCCTGTGAAATCACCATTTCTGGATAACTAATACGCTTGACCTAAAATCTTCAGCCTTGTATTCCCAGTCTTCGCATCGATGTAACAATGGATATCCTCTTCTGGGGAAGTTCGAAGAACTGATACAATTGCCATTGAGGTGGCGATAGTAGCGAGGCTATAAAATAGAATTACCATCCCATCAATAAAGAAAGGATAAGATACCCGTACGAGCTATCAATAACATACAAGATGCGATATAATATTTCTTTGGTAACGCTATACTTGTTTGCTATATATATATATAAAATATTGTTTCATAATAAAATTAAATTTAAATAAGTTAAATAAAATTAAATGTAAATAATTCTCTTGCGCCACTGCTGAAAGGATTGAAATTTGAATTTAACAAATACAAAAACGTTATCTCATTCATATAAAGCTAATTTAAATTTTAAATTATGAAAATTCAATTGTAAACAAATAAAAGATTAATTATTCCTGCGAACTAATTTACAATATCATTCAAATTCAGAAAGCATACGTAAATTAAGTGCAAGCTTCTAATTGCATTAAAAAAATGGGCTAATCTTTGGAATATGGTAACAGGTAATTTGGCGACTTTCGGCGACATTTTAGTAAGGCGATAAAGGTTACTAGCTAGGATTTTAGCAATAATCTGAGAAGTACACAGTTCTAATCACAGATTATTTTGTCACAGACAAATCAGAGATCATGAGACATGTCATGTGACATTTATGGACGAATCACAGTTCTTTAATCCAAAAAGGGGGAAATTTGCAAAAATATCTGCAGTACTTCATACCATTTTGATTGTTCAGCTTCATTCCATCTTGTGTGAAACAGTGTTGCTTAATATTTGGATCCCATGGCCCTGTCTAAAGTAAATTCCAAATTTTTATTGCATTTATGTGATCATCTAAAAGAGTTGCTTGAATGGTGTATGATTGTAAGATTAATTGCAGATAAGTATGAATGTCTAACATGTGGGAATGAAATGAGATTGTGTGAAAGGAAGGATATTACAGATAAGTTTGAATGGCGGTGCAAGTAATCTGGTGAAAATGGACGTTTTGTGAAACGGAGTGTAAGGAAGGGTACCTGGTTTGTTGAAAGTCACTTGAATATGGGTGAAATTTTATTAATTTCTTACTACTGGGTCAATCGACTGCCAGTTGACTACTGGATTTCCGATTTAAGAATTAGCAGTAGTACTGCAGCCGATTGGAACTGTTTCTGTAGAGAAGTGTGCGTGGAATTTTGCGAGAATGATATGTGTATGATTGGTGGTATGGATGTCATTGTTGAAATTGACGAAAGTAAGTTTGGCAAACGCAAGTATCAGAGAGGTAGGAGAGTGGAAGGAAAATGGGTGTTTGGTGGGATTGAAAGAGGAAGTAATAAGTGTTTTTTTAAGGTTGTAAAGATTAATAGAAGTAAAGACTGCTTATTAAGTTTCATTAAGCAATATAATCTACCTGGCACAATAATAATATCTGTTTGCTGGAAATCATATGACTGTTTGGTTTTCAGCATCTTGCTGTTAACCATAAGTATCATTTCAAACATCCTCAAACAGGCGCACATACGAATACGATTGAGGGCACATGGGGTGCTATAAAAAGTGCTATTCCTAAGCATTATGATAAGCAGAATTTTGCTTTTTATTTAGCAGAGCATGTATGGCTGGAAAATTCACAGAAAAAATCAATGATTTTGTTGAATTCATAAAAAAAGTTTATCCGCCATACACTCAAGATTCTGAAGAAGATTAGGTATAAGTTACTATTTCTAATAGAGATTATTTTTATGCATTGTTCTAAATATATGCAATAAATAAATTAATATACTATTATTAGAAAATTTTTATTAGCAATAAATTAGTTTAAAGTAACTAAGATTTTAAGCTAATTTTTATTAATTTAATGTATATGTTTATTTATATTTTAATTAGTGATTTTTAATTTATTTGTGTTTTAATTAAATGATAGTCATATTGTGCATTATGCGTTTGTAGCATTTAGCAATCCATTTCAGTACAAGTAAACCTCCATGGAAATAAGTTAAATATTTGACACTAAGTATTTGCAACCATTTTTAATGTTTGCCTTATAAATTCGCAGGTGACTTTTATAATGGATAATTTAGAGGGAAAAGAAAATTAATGTAATTTATTGCATATTTTATTTATGTTATACGTGCAAATGTTCATCCTTGGAAAGGGTATATGCAAGCTGAACATATAAAAGCTTGCATAGTATACATACTTTTTAGTGATCAGGTAATTTCATATATGTCCTTTTTACTGACTTCAAAGATTCACAAAATTTTCATGCATTTTTGTGCAAAATTTTCTAATTTACGAGAAAAATTATTTACATGTTTCATATATAAATTTGCCCTGTAAAAACAAATTTCTGTGCACGTTTGTTCCACTTCTTTCCGGAAAATTCCGATTGTGATTTTAGCTAATAAGCACTTAGAAACAATTTCGCACCTAATCTTCGTCATGATTAAGCACTTTTGTTCCACAAAAATTCTAGCAGAAGCGTAATTCGGCTAGCAGATTATTGGAAAAAATGTTGAGTTAAAAAAAAAAAAACACGCCTTTACTTCCTGAAAAGAAAATGGAGTCCAAAACAAAAAACTCGCAGGTTGCTGTAGCAGGGTTGGTCGCCAAATTTTCGCCAAAAAATCGCCAAGTTACCATAATCCGAAGATTCACCAAAAAATGTTTAATAATCCATAAATTGATCCTAAAAACTTTAAAGAATATATTAAGACTAAATTAAATTGCGTAAAGTGAATAGTTGTTGAGCAAGCAGGAAACAGATCTTTTCAAAGGAATTTGCCTTCAAACCAAACTCTTCAGTTACTCAATTTGCGTTTTGTCAACCATATACACATGGGTAAAGAATTATATAAAACCAAAACTAGTGAATTGCCTAAATGAGAAATTTAACATTAAAAGGATTTCCAGAAATTTAATTAGTAAATCCGCTTAGGAAACAAATTATTAATTAAAAGTACATTGCTAATGTATTTAAGAGTATCAATCCAAAATAATTTAGAAACCCTTGCTTATTCTGGTACTTCCACGACACGAATTATTCATAAATAAATTATCTAAACATTATAAAAATTGAAAAATAATAATATAAAATTAAATAAATAAAATCTATATAAATAATGCAAAGAAGGTAAGTAAATAGTAAATTTCAATTTAACTTACCTTGTAACTAAATATTTTTGTACGCCGGTTAGTGGTGTAGCAGTTGCTAAACAATGTGAGGTTGAGTAGTTTGTTGCTGTTAAGTGTGTAAATAGAGAGCGCTGATACTAGGTAAAGCGGAGTAGTTTTAAACTGCTACCTGTGTTTTCTATTGGGAAAAAATACAGCTTCAAACTCTGATGTAGTGTAAAATGTATGTTTTGTTTGAAGACAAAAAAAATGTTGTTGCTAATTGCAAGATTGGAAAAATGTAAATAATGACTGGAAAATTTTAATCTTGTAAATGTTTCCAATTTTTAAATTAAAGTTGGAAAATATTTTTTAAAAAATTGAAAAAATTAAAACAAATTTTTGGAAGAAATTTATTAAAATTACCTAACCTTATTTAAACTACGGCTAAACTAAAACTTTAACTAAATACTGGGCAAAGGTAAGGAAAATTAGAAAAAGATAAAAATCTTCACTCAATTCGGACTATTATTGAGACTTTTGAAAAGAGCTGATCCTTCATTAATAAAACAAAAAAAACAGTATTGATTAAGAGAAATCTATATATTTACAAGAAATATATATATCCGTTAACTATTCAACATCCCCCATTGCCCTCCAGTTAAGGTTTAAAGTAAGGTTATCATACCATAAAGAGTCAAAACATTGCATAGAAAAGTTAATGCCTGCCTTTTTAATATAGAAATTAATAAATTGCGTTCGGACTTTGTTATTTACTTGAACATTAATTAACTTTATTATTTCTTCTTTCAAATCTTCTATTTCAATATATATATTTAATAATTTGGCTATAAAAAGTGCTACCTATTACGTTTTCATAATAAATATGTTTTCACAGTAGCAGAACACAGCAGATATGTTTTCGCAATAGATAACACATGTAGCAGCTTAACACTACTCAACTTTGCATAGTATCTGCGCCCTTTATTTACACGGTTAGCAGCAACAAACTACTCAATCTCATACTGTTTAGCAACTGCTACAACACTTTCCCGAGTACAAAAATATATAGTTAAAAGGTAAGTTAAATTGAAAATTTCTATTTACTTGCCTTTTTTGTACCATTTTTTTTTCTACATTATAATTATTAATATTTTTGTTACGGATTTTGTATTTATTTAGCTATTTATTTAGAATTGTAATTAAAATTGTTTTATTTTCCCGTTCAACGCAAACGAATTTGAAAAGAAAGCTCCGTCAAAAAAGTAAAAATACAAGAGCTCGTGCATTTAGCGTTTAATAAATAAATATCTCGTAATTGCTGTTGCCATCCAGAAAAATCGAGAAAATAGATTTTACCAGAATGTTCTCTTGAATAATTAAAAATCCTATAAAAGCCCAATTAAAACACCTCAGCTCAGCTGCTGTTGTTTTAAGCGAACTGTACGTTTACTTACTTAACGCTTAATTACTTAACGCTATTATTGATTGTAGAGAATTCGCTGTGAGATTGGATTAACTTTCTCTGTTTTGAATTCTGTTTAACGTTTGAGATATTGTGATATTGTACGAATATCTCTGAGGAAATATTTCAGTATTTTGCTTTATTCCTTGTGAAAAGAATAAATTTCATTAACTTTTTAACGACTTGTGCATTCAATCCATTACGAAACCGTACGCACGCAACACTATTATTTTTAAATTTTTATAATGTTTAGATAGTTTATTTATGCATAATTCGTGTCGGGGAAGTACCAGAATAAGCAAAGGTTCCTAAATTACCTTGGATTTATACTCTTAATTACATCAGCAATGTACTTTAAATTAATAACTTGTTTCCTAAGTGTATTTATTTCCTAAATTTCTCGAATTTCTTTTCAATTTCTTATTTAGACAATTCACTAATTTTGGTTTTGTGTAGCTCTTTACCCATGATTAAACTGTTGACGAAACACGAATTGAGTAATATAAGAGTCAGGTTTGGAGGCAATTTTCCCTTGAAAAGATCTGTCTTTTTCCTGCTCAACAATTATTCACTTTATGCAACTTAATTTAGTCTTAAAATAGTATTTAAAGTTTTTAGGATTAATTTATGGATTATTAAAAATTTTTCATGTATTTAGAAGCTTGCACTTAATTTACGTATGCTTTCTGAATTTGAATGATATTGCAAATTAGTTCGCAGCAATAATTAATCTTTTATTTGTTTACAATTGAATCTTCATAATTTAAGATTTAAATCAGCTTTATATGAATGAGATATTGTTTTTGTATTTGTTAAAATCAGATTTCAATCCTTGCAGCAATGGCACAAGAGAATTATTTAATTTTATTTAACTGTTTAACGTTAGTTTCTTATGAAGCAATATATATATATATATATATAGATATGTTTCATAAGAAACACAAAAATGTACATAATTTATCCCAAAATGATATGATACATAATTATTTATGTACTTAACCTTCATGAACTGCACCCAAAATTAAATTATTAATTAACAGTGTCTTTTTATATGTTTGGATTTTGACCTTTGATAAAATAGTCTGAATACAGTGCTGTTAAAGTTTACCCAATTCTAATTTCAATGAATTCATAATTTTGAAACACAGTTAGAATGCATATATCATTTCTTCTCACAAAAATATTACGCTTTTTGAAATTTAATTTTAATATAGGCCAGGCCGCATAAAACGTATTTTCTAAAAGATGTTTTCGTTCAAACGTTGTTAAGGCAATCAATAAATTCCAGCATTATACGGCATTCTAAGAGCAGGGTTTGGCTTTAACATTCTCCGAGAAAATACTTACTTGTTTAAAATTATAATTCGCAATTGGAATAGTTATAAAGCCAGAAAACACTAAATAAGTGAGAATACATTTTCAAATTCCTTCCACATTTGCCTTAACGTAAAATCTTAGAATAAAAAAATAAGTTGAGCAAATGTTTTCTGTATTTCTGCTAAATGAAATGTAGAATTCCAGAGAGAATTTCACAAACCTGACAACGAAATTTGTAATGATCTTTCAAGGAAACTCATGAATATATTATTTTCCCCTCCAAATATTGTTTTTTATTTTCTTGTAATTAACTTTTGTTTTAGTTTTTTAAAAAATTGTCAACCCAGAAGAGCTATTAATTCCGTTTTGGCATTTTGCGTTGAAGAATCTGCATAGATAATATATCTATGTTTCTCGCATTGTGATAAAACAACAAACGGTACCTACAGCCATCAAATTTTGAATAACGTAACTCTCCACCGAGTATGGGCATCTGGAAACCCTAATTTAGAATTTGTTTTATTATCGATTTCACATTTTGTAACATTTTAACGAATTTTTGATTAACAAACTCAAGGCTTTCAAAGCGAGCCATGGCAACGTTTTACAGGAAAAAAAATTTTTATCTCCAGCGTGCGAGACTGTGTACCTAAAATTCTAAAAGATATGCTCCTTTTAAAATTGCTTTCCGATATTGCTGTTGAATTGAATTTTATGGTTCAATTGCGAAGAATATGATATTTAATAAAACACACGGAATGCTTAAAAAATCCCTTTGGGGGTAATGTAAAATCTGAGAGCCTTCGTTTTTTTTTAAGTTTTATTTATTTTTATTTACGTAAGTTTGCTACTATTAAAAAATTATTAATCCTATATTATTAGTGTCTTGATTTTTTAATTAACTTTACAGCATTCTGAGCGACATTAATAATAAAAATTTTTAATTATTAATAATTTTTTTCAAATTTCTAATCTGTAATGTATATATATATATATATATATATATATAAAGAATGACTTAAATCTTGAGGGCGTGTTGAAGTATAAAGACGTAACTGCAGACATGGTGGCCAATGAAATAAATTGGAACGTTGGTGGAGTGGAGATGCATAAAGCATGTAATCACAACTGATTTAAATATTCCTTTTTATTCTTCCTTAAAAACGTTCCTGGCGCAGTAAGCGTGCCTGGTCTTAAAGAGCGTTCTACATTTTTGAAGATTGCGATAAGAAGGAAGCAGAGACAACAAATTAAGTAACAATACAAGCAGAAAGCTAACTTCTGTGTCATTGCTTGATAAGCGTTCGAATTTGCAAACTTATGTGTTTCATGAGCGTTGGATGATTCTGAAACGATTCTGTTTATAGATAGTCATTATAAACAGTTACTAATTTTAGATAAAAGCAAAAAACCGCCAAATTAAAAAAGAAAGTTAAAGGACTATTGAAAATTAAAGTTAGAATTTTGATTTACGTAATTTTTTACTTCACATATTCTCCTTCCCTTCAAAGAAAAAAATGTTCAGCCGTACGAAAGCTTTTTAGAGAAAAAGCATTAAAAGAGTAAAAATGAAGAGATGTATTTATGTTGTATAATTTTGTAAGCGGTCATTTATGGTCACAATTCGTAATTTGTTATTATTGAGAGGAACTACCCAAAGTGATCCAGGTGGACCTGCAGGGGTCCACGGGAGACTCGACAGGGGTCTACGTTGGCGTCACAAAAAAATGGGGGTTCACAATTTGTAAGCGGGGGTCTACGAAAATTTATTTGCTTTCGATACTGAAAAACTAAAATGTCGGCTTGACTTCACCTATCAGTGTAGGCAGATAATATTTTTAGAAGCTCAGCGACCGTTACTTGAAAAAACTTGCATATTAAATATTCAGTACAACGCGTCGAGACTCGCAAAGCGCCGCCGCAGTCCGCAACGCTTGTTCAGACGTTCAAAGGGACTAAAAACGACTTGCGGTGTGTGTGTTTACAATCTTGCACGAACTTGTTTGATTCTTCACCAATATAAATACGGATGCCAAGGACAAACGTTATTCATTTGTTTCCGGAATTTCGAAAAGAAAAGTAAAGTGAATCGATGTTAGTGTTTGCCAATGTCGGAAAATGTCTCACTTTTTGATTCAGTTTTAGAGTTTCTGGAAAGTAAAGATCCAGATTTAAAAGAAAACCTGATCAATTTGAAAGCAGACATCGCGTATTTGACAGATTTGTTCAAAAAATTTAATGAGATGAACTTACAATTACAAGGGCACAGCCTCAATTTAATAAAATCAAAGGGTGTAATTTCAGCTTTTCTTGGAAAATTGAAATTTATGAAGCAAAACATTAGTCGGCACGAATTTTCCCAGTTTTCAAACTTGTCAAAGGTAGAATGCCTTGATGAGGATATTCAGACATACGTTCAGCATTTAATTGCCCTGCATGATGTCTTCAAAATCAGATTTGAAGATATTCTTACGATGGAAATACCACCATGGATCATAAATCCATTTGATGAAACAGAAGTGGAGAATGTGATATTACAAGAGGAGCTACTCGAGCTTAGCACTAATGAGAAGCTGAAGGTGGAACTTAAAAACCATATGAACCAGAACCATATGGGATTTAGTATTAGCTGTTGAAATATAGCTCCAGAGTGCCGTACCATGAAGGCTAACACAAATGACTGCAGGATATCATCAACATATCACTGATCTAATTAAAGTTGTACGCATGATGATTAGTGTCGGCCTACTGTCGTGTGGCCGACCCTGTCGTGTAGCCAAAATAGCACCCAACACCACCGCAACAGCGGTAATGGCTGTCTGCTTCTGTAAAACAGATGTTGATTAGAACCGCTGGCGTTGTTCCCTCCGCACATGGATTCGACGGTTGCTGCCGATCGCACAGTTTTCAGTGATGAATCCCGCTTCAGTCCTCAGTCCCGGAACAGATCATTAAAGCGTATGTTTAGAATGTAGTTAAACTTATAATAGCAACATATTGTTACGGATTTTGTACTTATTTAGCTATTTATTCAGAAATGCAATTAAAATTGCTTTATTTTCCCGTGCAACGCAGCGCGTGACGAAAAGCTCAGCCAGAAAAGTAGAAGGACAAGAGCGCGTGCATTTAATATTGTTGCGAAAAATTCGGGGGTTGCGCCTGTATGTACGCTTTCCGGCATAGCACTAGGGTTGCCATAAAATAGTGTATAGTAGGGTTGCCAGATTGGCGACTTTATCGCCCATTTGGCGACCAAATCGGCGATATCCCATGGTCCAATCGGGAAGCTTCTAGAATAACTTCCTGTCGAGATATTTCTCGAAACCTGTGGAACCTAAAGAAAAGATATAAACCCTGAGTGCTAAGCTACGCGAGAGCTTTGTGAACGGAAAACGATCGAGATAGTGCTTTGCCGTGAAGCTACCTTTACAGTATAGCTTGACAGGGTATTGGTGATTGTTCCACGGTGTTTATTATAAGTTTAGTGTTGCCGTGAAGCTACCTTTACAGTTACAGCCTGAAGCTGTGTTGCTGATTGTTTCAGCGTATTTATTGTAGAATTCGACGCTTTTAAAGGTGATTTTGGAACTGTGCTGTAAATAGTGATTCCTGTAAATAAATTGTGCTTTTTATTGTTCTGCATCGTGTTTTCATCGGATACTCTCAAATCCACGAACCCGTATAACGCAACAATATTTAATAAATAGATATCTCGTAATTGTTTTAGATACCTGGAAAAATCGGGAAAATATCAGAATGATCTCATGATGATTAAAAAGTTTATAAAAGCTGAATTAAAACATCTCAGCTCAGTTGCTGTTGTTTTCAGTGAACTGTTGCTTATTTAGTGCTATTATTGATTGTAGCGAATTCGCTGTGAGATCGAATTACTTTCTCTGTATTTTGAATTCGCGTTCTGTTTATATTCTAGTAGGTGAAAAATATAACTGCTGTGAGATATTGCGATATTATACGAATATCTCTGAGGAAATATTTCAGCATTTTGTTTTATTTCTTGTGAAAAGAATAAATTTTAATAACTTTTTATCGACTTGTGCGTTCAATCCATTACGAACTCGTACGCACGCAACAATATGTTTAGAATTCACAGTGTTAAGCGTTGGCATAGGCTTTTATATTTTTTAGAAATTTTTTCTCAGCTTATCATATTAACGTTCAGTTTTCTTTGTAAGATGGCTTGAAAAATTCTTTTCTTTTCTGGCATTTTTATTTTTAACGCTTTTTTTTACTTCCTTGTACGAAGTAAAGGAAGTATTATAATCATAAAAAAATCCAAACTGGATAAATCTGGCGAACGGGGTGGCCATCGAACGGGTCCATCACGGCGAATCCATCGGCCCGGAAATGTCCCATCCAAGTAATCGCAGGCCCGCACGTGGTTATGGGCTGATGCACCATCATGCTGGAACCACATGCGATCACGAACGACAGCCGGAACATCTTGCAGCAATTCCAGTAGCGCCTGTTGCAGAAAAATATGATACCATAAGCCATTTGTACGTGCAGGTAAGAGGTATGGGCCTATGAGGTAGTCGTTAACAATATCCGCTCACACATTCACTGAGAAGTGGGTTTGAAATGCACGTGGGCGTGTGCCGTGTGGATTATGAGTTGCCTACACGTGCATGTTGCGGCTATTGAAGATGCCGTCCTGTGAGAAAGTTGCCTCGTCACTGAATAGCACATCCGATGGGAAATCCGTCTGCGCCTGACACTTCTGCAAGAACTAATGACAGGAATGAACTCGAAGAGGGTAATCTGTCTCTTGCAAGGCTTGAACTCTCTGCAAATGGTATGGGTGCAAACCATTTTCATTCAATACTCTTCAAACGGTGGAATGACTCAGCTGCAGACGATGTGCAATAGCTCTTGTACTTGTCTGAGGTGATTCATGCACAATGTTTAAGATGGATTCTTCAATGGGAGGTTGTCGTGCAGTTCTTCTTCCACTCCTAGTGTCATAGGTGGCTTCAAATGACCCGTTTTCACACAAACACCGATGCAACCTCTCGAACATTGTGTGCTTCGGCATACGCCTGTTCAGAAACCGTTTCTGGTCGCTGCTCTGCCGTTTCCATTAGCAGCACCATACGTGTGATGCATGTCAGCTTTATCCCTGTGCGTAAACTCACCCATCACGCTCGACATCAGAGTTGTGAATGATCCTCTGATGTATCGGATCGTGGTTTGTCCGGCTCACTACCGCCCTCTACCGCTGCACTGCCATCCAGTCACAGCTGTAGTTCCTATTACTGTTGGTGTTCCCTTTTTTGAACATTTATTGTGAATACTGTAATTGCTGCAAAGAAACACTTTGCGTTGGTTTTGTACATACACACATTTTCTTTTCGTGTCTTTTTTTTTGCGTTCATATCTTAACGCGTCACTTTAGACTCTACATTCCTATACAAAAAATGCATGTTTTAGTACGCTCCACCACACCTCCAAGTTTTTCCCATGATCTCTGAAGCACGCTATACGTATAGCATATTTCGTATGTACGAGCATATATATGTGTAGCATATTTCGTATGTACGTCCATATGTATGTATAGTATGTACGTTCAAGAGCGGTCAAATAGATATTATAATTGAAATATGAGAGAGGAGATTTTCCGCTATTATAATACCTCCTTTACTTTCTACAAGGATAATAAAAGCAGCATAACTTTAGAATTTCCGATGGACAGTTTTTCGCGCGGATATTAAAAATGTTTTATTCCGTACAGTGTTGTCATTGCTGGCTTTCAAATGATTGAGTTTGCTGATCAAATATTCTTTAAAGTATTACAAAATATAAAATATCAAATTAAGGCTTTCGGATGCACATGTTCAGGTGGAGGACTATGTTATTCAGAATTTGATGGCTCTATTTGGTGTTGTTTTTTCACAATGCAAGGAACATACTTACATGCATGTAGATTCTTCTTTCTTTAAAATTATTCCAAGGCTATAATATTTGATGGGAACAATTTGAAACGTAATACAGCCATTTATGGTGGACGACGAAAAATCCCGTTTCGAGACTTAGCCCGCCCATTCAGGCTAATGCTCTTTTCGGCAAATAATAATATTATAAGGTATTTCTCCCGCCTTCTTAGCATGCCTTTGTGATGTAGTGGTCAGCACGCTCAGCGCTTATTCTAGAGGTCCTTGGTTCGAGTCTTAGCAAGGGCATTGCTCATTTTTCATCTCTCCTGCTTCGAAATAACCTAATGTCACTACAAAGGTGCCCGAACTAAAAAATTTGGTGATATGGTGGATGATGGTGCTTTACCACCAGGATTTGGCGATTGGGTACCCTAATCCCCATTCACCCTTTAAAAGGGGGAATATATAAGGTCTTTCGCTTGCCTTCTTAGCATGCCTTAGAGGTGTAGCAGTCAGCACACTCGGCGCGTATTTGAGAGGTCCGTGGTTCGAGTGCCGGCGAAGGCATTGCTCATTCTTCCCATCTTCTACTACAAAATTACATAATGTCTCTACAATATAATCATAACTTTAATGGAATACTACAATATTTATGATATTAAAATTTAAATCATAAATATGAAAACTAGAACGCGATATGCTTTGTCATTTAAATAATGGTTATGTCAAATATTTTAAGCTGTGGTATTATGTGACAAATAAAGTATTTACAGAAGCTTCTCTGAAAAAAATTATTATTTGACCTTCGCTGAAACAGAAAAGACTGCCGACTCGTATTGATGGCTAAAATATCAATATAACTTAAAAAATTGTGCTTAGTTCCAAAAAAAAAATTATTTTCAAAATTTATGTTGTACTTTATTTTAAAAATTATTATTTACTTCGTAACTTCAATATTTATATTTTCCATATTATTTCGCTTCATTTCTTAATGCTTTTTGATGTTTTGTCTCTGAAGAAGATTTTCCTTTGTCAAGACTTTTTCTCTTTGAAGGAGAAGAAGAAATACGAAAGATGAAAAATATGCAAATCAAAATTCTGCCTTCCATTTGCAATAGCCCTTTAGCAGTCCGAAATTTAGTAACTGTTGGTAATAAGTCTCTAAAAACACTTCGAAATTAATCCATGTCATGCGGTTCTTAACGTTACGCTAATAATGAGGTTACTTATATAAACGCTTCAGTGAGAAGATTTCATTTGGAACCGAAACTTTTTTATTAATAGCTAATAGAAACATTCGGAAAAGGGTGAAATAAAACTCACATCACTTCTGTTTGAAAACTTCATCTTAAATCCCCAACATCCTTAGTCTTGTTTGCTGTTCTGCTAACTTTTTTTCCGAATGGTGGGCACTTTTTTGTCCTTTTTCGACATTGGCTACTCCTAAGGCTTAAAGTGGTAGCCATTTTACTGTGGAGACATCTTATAGGCGGCCACCGTTACCTCCTCTGAAGGGACTGGCAGTTACAACCATCCCTTCTTCAAGATTCGAAACCGAGCCTTCGGTATCGCAGTCGGCTCCCCTAACCATCGTACCATTTAGGCGGCTGTCCTGTTAATACATTATTTCAGATCTTCCTATAGATGAAAATTCTGAAAGGACTGAATCTTCAGACTGCGATATGCAAAACAGAAATGCATCTGAGAACTGCAGTGAGTGAAAAAGTACTTGACCCGGGTATAACTTAATGAAAAGCCTGAGACTGAAATTCATTCTGAACTTTAATTTATAAAACTTAAAATTATTATATGGTTAATTTGTGTATATAACTTGTACATAGTGTAAATATTTGTTTCTTAAGTTGTGTTATTTGTTTGTTTTATTACGCTTTGTTTGTATCGAATTTAGCTTCTGACCAAGGATTTCACTACCCGGGACGTGCAGTCCTTGGGAGGAGGCAGTGTTAAGAAATGACCAGCTGCGGTGAGATAGCTTCCGCGAAAAAAAGGTTTTGGATTGCCAGCAAAAGGCAAGGAAAGGTAGAGTTACCATATTTGGCGCGAAATCGCCCATTTGGTGACAAAATTGGCGATATGGTGTAGCGAATGGAGAACATTCTAGAACGATTTCTTACCGGTTTGGCCCAGAATGTTCTCAAAGACAGGCCAAAAGCTATATAAATCTTTCCTGTATGTGAAGTAGCAGTCTAGTGTCGAGTGTATGGCGAGTTGGTTGATTGAGAGTGTGCATCGTTGAGGCTATCGAGTGCATCGCGAGTTGTAGCGAGGAGAGTCTCGAGAGTAAGTTGAGTTCCGAGAACAACCGAACCGAGTTGGGAGCTGTACTCTAGTGCTTTGCCGTGAAGCTGTCTTCACCTTCATAGCCTGATAGCCAAAGGTTGTGCTGCTGATTGTTTCAGTGTGTTTATGATAGTTTCTTCGACGACTGGAAATGTGTTTTTGGATTTTGGAACTGTTCTCAGTAATACTGGCTAATAAATTGTGTTTCCATTCTTCATCAAGTGTTGTCGTTAAATACTCCACATCCACGAACTAGTACAAAACGTAACAATATTTAAGCTTACTTTTATCTTTCAACAATCGTATTGTCATATGACTTGAAGAAAATTCAAATTTAGTAAAGACGGACGCGCAGACTGAGTCCATTACGATGTGTTTAATTCATACACAGTCCAGTCACATTAATGTGACCATCTGTCAAAAGCCAGAATAACCACCTTTCGCAGAGCGGACTGCTGCGAGACGTGCAGGAAGAGAGTCACATAGGTCCCTGAAGGTGTTCTCTGGGATGTTGAGCCATGCCGACTCTAATGCCGTGGCCAGCTGCGCTAGATTACGCGGTTGAGGATCCATGGCGCGAACAACTCGATCGAGATGGTCCCACAGATGCTCGATTGGGTTTAAGTCAGGTGAGTTTGCTGGCCAGGGGAGGACGGTAAACTCATCCTGGTGCTCTTCGAACCACGCACGTACACTGGCAGCTGTATGGCACCTCGCATTGTCCTGCTGGAAGATGCCATCATCCTGAGGAAAAACAATGCGCATGTAGGGGTGAACATGGTCCGCAAGGACAGATGCGTACTTGTATTGATCCATTGTGCCTTCCACAATGATCAGTGAACCTAGAGAATGCCAGGAAAACATTCCCCAGACCATAATGCTCCCGCCTCCAGCTTGGACCGTTCCGGCAATGGTTGCAGGGTGGTTCCTTTCAGAGGTTTCACGCCTTATACGCCAACGTCCATCTGTCCGATGGAGCATAAAACGCGATTCATCCGAAAACGCAACCTGTCGCCACTCAGTGGACGTCCAGCTGCTGTACTGGCGTGCAAATTCTAGCCTTCGCCGTCGATGAACAGCAGTCAGCATAGGTGCACGAACCAGGCGTCTGCTTCGGAGGCCCAGACGCAGCAATGTTCGCTGAATAGTACTTTGGGAGACACTTTTGGTAGCCCCTTGGTTCATTTTGGTGGTCAGTTGCTCAACGGTAGCCCGTCTATCTGCCCGAACGCATCTCCGCAACCGTCGTTCGCCTCTGTCATCTATGGCCCGTGGTGCACCACATTTGCCACGTCGCTGATTTTGGACAGTCCCATTTTGCCATGCACGGTACACTTTTACCACGGCGGCACGCGAACAGTTCACAAACTCAGCCGTTTCGGAAATGCTTCCACCCTTGGCCCGAAAGCCAATGATCATGCCCTTTTGGAAGTCGGATAAATCGCTTCGTTTCTGCATTACGCCAACGATTGAAATGTTTTCCGAAGCCCTCACACACCCTTTATATACGCTCAACTGCACTGTGCTGCCACCTGCCTTCTGTGATTGGTTATTTAACTCTGACATGGAAAGTACGTGGTGGTCACATTAATGTGACTGGACTGTGTATTAAGACTGTGTTTCTCAAGAATAAAGAAAAATTTGTTTAATCATCCACTAAGTCTGCTAATTCTTTTTATGCAGCAAGTTCCATCTCTCCGCCATATTCTCCGCTCCAATGCAACATCAACATCTAAATCATCATATATATATACACGATTATAAAACATAAGTATTTGCTTCATGTTTTGCATATCTGTTTTAAAAATAAGAGAATTTTAGACTTCAAAACCATTTTTTATCAAATATTGATACAAGTGTATTAACATGTAAGGTAACTAATATGTACGGTATATATGTTATCAATATTGCTCAAATCCCTTCACCTGTGCTCTGAAGCTTTTGTCATAACTAGGCATTTTTTTTGCTTTTGCATTGCAATTGCTAATAACGTTGTTGAACAAATTTTTACTTTTTGTTTTTCATACGATTCAAAGCACATGAACCTAATAATATTTCTCTTGCTAACTGTGTATATATTATAAGATATTTCTTCCATTTCTTCGCATGCCTTCTTGGTGTAATGCTCAGAACCCTCGACGCGTATTCGAGAGGTCCGAGGTTTGAGTCCCGGCGACATACTACATCTCTTGCAATCTTGTAAGGAATTTTCATGACGCTTTAATGAAATTTATGTAGGATGAGGTTAGGCTTAATAACGAAGAAAGATAGTGGCGTTAAGTAGCTTTTTTAATAATGAAATAATAAGCATGAGGATGATATGTACAGTGAATAGAATGAACGGAAGTAAGATGAAAAATGAGGTGAAAGTTTCAGTTCATTATCAAAATAGAATAGCATTCCTCATCAAAGAAACGATGAAGTCCTCGAACACCATCATCAATGCTTCTTCGTAACGGCCAAACCTCATCTAGCTGAATCCTCTTAATTTTCTCACGCAGCTTGGAGAATCATCTAACTGCTGCTGCCGTTGCCAGATGTGGGATGGTGGGAGAAATTGTAGAGACGAATGACCACATTTATATAAGTTGGTAATGATTTTATATCACTTACTGCTATATTAGCCTAAGTAACAAACTCTTTTTAGACATAGAGTCAGCAAACGAATGGGGATTTCAGAGTTAATAATAATATTTTTCAGTATTAATAATTTCTTAGAATAAAGCTCACTACGCTTTTATACACTGTTAGACTGATGGAAAAGAAATTTAGGTGTTACAGAAAATAAAGTTCTGATATGTTGTATCTTGTGGTTTCTTTTAACGTTCACAAAACATGTTTTTTCAAAGCTCTCCACACATTCCTGAAAAACTGAAACAGTCCCAACAGTTTTTTTAACTGCATTCAACTGCTGACTGAATTTGTGATTTGGACATAGTTCTTAATTTGTAAACATTTTTTCTTTTTCTGGAGAATTTATCGCATTTATTCTCATTCACGTAAGGCGTAACTACGAGTCTTAACAAAGTACTCAAATCCTAGCTTAGTAAGAACTGGACGCTGTATTTAATGAGCATCTACAACTTAGTTATTGATCTTAACTATTCCTAGGATTACTGATGGTCGTTTGGGGCAAGCTTCCTGATATAATTATTTTTCCTTTTTCTGCTGCTGTATTTTGTAAATGAAACCACAATTTTGACAAAAAGAAAACAAGAGTTAAATTTAAACGTCGTACATATTTTATTCTAAACTCGTGGGTTGCGACCAAACCAATTTAGAAGTTCTATGCACACCTGAAAAGAAAATGCATAAAAGCATTTCAATATCGATAAAATCAGCTCATTCTTTCCAAGCTACAACTAATTCGCAAATAATTTTTTGTTGCCAAAACAGGAAACAAAAACTTTTGAAACTTCAGGTTAAGACGTATGACGTCATGATTTTAATTTAATATAATATATCAACATTTTTCCAATATCAGTAAAACATTAACATGGCAGTAACCTATCATGTCAGTTTTCCTAACCTGAAACAAACAAATTGACAACAGCAGTTATTTATTTAAAATGCTGACATGAACGAAACATTTTCGACATACAGTGACGCCATATGCAATCGCGTGCTTTCTTTAATATCAGAGTATGACCGTATATAATAAAAATATATTTAATATTAGGCAATGATATTTTTATTTCATGTTTTGTAAAACTTACAAATTTTTTATTAACAAATTCTACGATTTTAACTCGAGTAGTGGCAACATTTTTTGAAATAAAGCTTTTTTATCTCCAACGCGTGAGACTGTTGTCACTCGGAAAAATGAGTGCGAAAATTAGTGTTTTCAGAGTTTTTAATTAATATCTCGGCTGAATAAAGTCGTACAAAGAGGAGAATGGCTTCCTACGAATTTTTGGAATCTGAGGGTACCTCACTGGAAGCTGATCTTCCCGTCGTTTCGGAGAAGATAATGCCACGAACAGACAAGCAAACAGACAGACGAGCACAAATAGTTTAAATAGTACAGATTTTTACTAGATTCTTTTAGTAGAACAATTTCCTTTTTTTTTTAACATTAGCAGCTTTTTGAATCTTAAACATTAATTCACGCATTTGCTCTCTCTAAATATAAACCAAATAATTTATAATAAGAAAGCTTTCCATATGCTATCCCTAAAGAACAGTAATTCAATTTAAAACCACGAATTTTCTGTATAATGTACACAGTACAGTAACTTACAGTATGACGTCACTCAAAATCTTTTGTTCATTTCAAATCTTTGAAAAGATAGGAGAAATCAGAGTTCACAAATACACAGTACGTTTTAATTACTCTGTTATACGTTTCACTCTTGATTCTGTAATTAAAAATACATAATGCAGAATGAAAAGTTCTCACAAGGCGTTCTTATTACTTACAAATTCCGAACACCCGTACATATTGTTCAAATTTAAATATATTTACATAGATGTATATTTCAATTTAGGTATATTACTTGAGAATATTTACTTGCCGTCCAATGAGGTCAAATTTTATCAATATTCTAAACAATAAAAATTTATACTTCATTCTTTCCTTCATGCATTTAACGTTATGTACTATTTCATATACGTTTTATGACTCGATCTACAAATTATTTATATTTAACTATGCAACGTGACGCGCGGAAACCTTCTTACAATCAGAAAATTGCTTTGGCACATTTATTAAATTCTTCGTTACTTCTCTTCTTTCATTGGTAGGAATGGAGGAAAGTATGGTCTACTTTTTTTAGCTCAATGACTTTTATCTTGATTAATGTTTAAAATTTATTCCTGCGACCATATATCAGATTGCAGCCTGTAACCCTTTCTATTAAGTTTAGAATTTCCTGTTTGGTTTTACTTAATCATTTTTTTCAATTTGTTTGATCTCTGAATCTGGCAATGTTGAGTTTGGAATGTTGCGATCGGGAAATTACCGTTTTATACCAAGTTTCAAAGGTAATCCGACAGTCGCTCAATAAATCAACAGTGGCGTACCCAAAGAACAAGTTACAGCTAATCCTAACAATTAACTGCAAAGTGATTTCTGTGGTCTGTTCTGAGTTAAATGTAAACTCCGAATTAAAAGTACATATCATAAGGTTTACGTATGTGTACTCATTTGAATGGCCACTAAAACCATTCATTTACAAATGATGGTAGATCTGACAACTGAAACATTAATTGCTGTCTTGAAACGCTTGTTTGCTAGATAAGGTAAGTGTTCAAAACTATTTATTGATAATTTTGCTTAATTTTGCAAGCACAAATATAAAATTAAAAATATTTAAAAGTATTAGTAAATGAACGTTGCCTTTATAGTTATTTTACTACTGAATAGATCAAACCAGAATGTATTATACTGGGATTGAATAATTTGAAGTGTATGTAAGTGAATATTATTTTGTATTAGAATATTGTATTATTCTTGACTTTTATATCTTTTTGCTCCTATTTCAAATGTGATTTCAAATTTGATTATTTTGAACCCAGTGGTGTGTTAGATCCAAAGGGCTATGAGTCTCAAAACCGCATTTTGCGTCCTTTCACTTTCTGCGTTGATTTACGTTTCAAACTTTTGCCACCAAATATTAACGAAATATATTATATTTAAAGAAATTAAATAATGAAGAATATACGTGAATGAACGAATGTCTTTCTCATTGTAAAAAAACAACAGTATCTAGAGCCATCAGATTTTGAATAACGTAGTCCTCCAACCGAACACTGGGAACTCGAATTTGAATTTCGAATTTGTTTCATTATCTTTTTCAAATCTTGTAAAACTTTAACGAATTTTTGATTAACAAACTCAACGATTTCAAAGCGAGTAATGGTAACACTGTGCGAAAATAATTAACATTTCTATCGCCAGGGCGCGAAACTGTGTGTCGGAAATTCTAAAGACATGCTGTTTTTAAATATTTTGTGATATTGCTGTTGAATTGAAGTTTATGCAGTTTAAATGAGAAGAACACATGATATTTAATAAATGAAGGTAATAGACAAAACGTTAAAGAAAAGCCCCTTTATGCGGAATGTAAAATCTCAAATCTTTTAAGTTTTTTTTTATGTTGCTTAATTTATATCTGTATTATAACTATTGTTTGAAGACTGTAAGAAAATTGCAAAGCCGGGCGCGGTATGTGTTCGCCTTCTACAATGTAGGTACATGATCTGTGATATTCATCAGAGTCGCTGCTATGAGAGAGACTGTAAAATAGTTCCCTGGTAGCCATGACTTGATAGATCTATAATTGTGAGTTTGACATATTCTGAGATTAATAAAAGACAATTACAGTCCATTAAAACATTAGGTTCTAATGTAGAAAAGGGTGCCCTTTAGTTTGTCGCCACATAACGATGCTGGTACAAGTTTTCTGGTAACCACAATTAACTCTGTTTCCCCAATTTTATAGCAGCCATTTTTACTTTCTTGCACGAAGTAAAGGAAGTATTGTAATCACAAAAATTCCAGGTATCATATTTAAACAAAAGTATCCATTTTGACCACTATCAAATGCAATTTAACGATGTTTTTGCGTACGTGAGGACGCGTAAGAACAAAATGAAGGACTGTTTTTCCTCAAACGAATCATAAAACTAACTTAAAATAAATTCAGAAGAGATTTTTTTTTGTGGCGCCTGTACATAAATTGGCATAAATTGCGTTTTAATTTTCATCAAGTGTTGTTATCAACCGCTCCAAATCCACGAACCCGTAGAACGCAACAATATAAATTTTAATGTTCTTAAATATTATACTTAAAACGACTGCATAATTAAGTAAATTAAGATTACTGTACAAGCTTACGCTAAATAATAGAGCAATAATTAGGAAGGAGAAGTCTGTCGCATACATGGTTTTAAAGAATAACTTTGTTAAACTTACGCGACATTTTTATTATTTAAAGTTTCTAAGATACAACAAAGAAATTTAATACGTTCTTTTTTCATTGAAAAACGATATCTTTGATCCGCTTAACATTTCTTAATACTGATTATTATCTAATACTCCTAATTAACATTACCCAACTAAGGGAAGGATTTATTTAGCTAACATGTGATATTAGCTGAGTTTTAATAAGCTTAAGAAGCACTGTTTTTCCCCTTCCTCTTATTTATAAATAAACTTTTTTTACAGGTGTAAACGTAAATGTTTCGTAAGGATTTACTTTATTCTTTCGCAACCAAAATTACATAATCAAAATGAAATTGAGTGCATACCAGTAACATGAAATCTATTTTAATTATAAAGTAACACTATGTAATGTTCGCCTATCTCAATTCTTATCGTATGTAATATTCGCCTATCTCAATTTGTAACCAGTTTTAACGTGAACTGTGGTTCTAAATTTAAGTACAAAAATCCTCCTGTATGAAGAGCAGCAAACTGAGATGCAGAAACATAGCAATGTTGTTTGGCCTAATCCATACTGATGAATAAACATGGTAGCCGAGTAAGATTAAACTCCCTTTTTATTTCCAATTGACATTTGTGGCCACAATTCACTTGGCAATCTAATTGTAACTATTTCAAGAACATTTACATTTTTGATACTTTTGCGATAGGAAGGCAGCCCAGCGAAGTTACGTACAAGCAGCGCAAGACAGAAACTAAAGTGCGTAGTCATCCAATATGGAAGCTCATGAAGAAGGAGGTTTTGGTTTGAGTTAGAAAAGTTTTAGTTCCCAATTACTACGTCTTCAGCGTTACGCAAGCTTCGTGGCATAGATTAATCTAGAAATGGCGCAGTTCAGAAATGTTATTATTATTTTTAGAATGAAGACGGGAGTTATAGGGCTATTATTACTTTATTGTTTCAAAGACAGATATTTTGCATTATAATTTTTTTATTATGGAATGCATTAGTGCAGTTCACAAAGTCCAGTTACCTTATGGAAGGAACGGAGCCTTTTCAAGTAACTGCCTTAGCATCCCTGAGCCACTAGCGCAGAATAGATACACTGGTTAGCTCAAGTGGATAGCCCTATTGATGTAAATGTTTGTTTAGGAGTACTGTGGGGCCTTTCTGTTCGGTAAAATGAGAAATTTCAAATGAAAAGGTAATAAGAATGAAACCATAATTTCTGCAGTATTATTCCTCCTATGTTTGCGATGCTGAAGTGTAATTGATCAATATGAAAATCAGTGTCATTAATTTGTATATGTTTCCGTTAACTGGAATAAGCACTGCTTATGTAGTAAGTGTTTGTGATACTCTGTGATAACGAAACGTTTTCCAGAAGAATTGTGATTATGTGAACGCTGAAACAAAAATACTTTCGGACTGAAATGTTGACAACTTTAATAGGTCCCTAAAAATTTAATTTATTTTTAAAAATTGATATTCAAAAATAATACTTTACAGTTATTAAATTAATTACGTTGATCAAAATATTCTGATTTACATTTTTCTTCTTTTGCTGCTGCTTTAACACTTTTTCTTTAAAATGGCTTCTCTGTCACTGCGCTTGAAGGGGGTATGTAAGAAAAATTAAAACTATGTAAAAGATAAATTATAATTTAAATTAGCAACGTAAATTAATTTCCCCTCTGTATTCTAAAAAGGGTAATCTCTGTTTGCACTGCGGGATTTCGAGACTAATTCATGTCATATGATTCTTACGTAATTCTGATGATGTAAATGGAACTAAAACTCAAACAGCCAATTTACAGCAGTATTAATTATAATAATTTTACAGCAGTATTAATTATTCAATCAAAATGCACTGAGAACCAAAACTAACTCAGTCTGAATAGAGATTTTACCCTGAACATAACGCACTTCTTGCTACTCTTCGACTGAGCTGGACTGTTGTCTGCTGCTTCAAAGTTATCAAAAATGTAAACCTCTTGAAATAGGCCCAAATGATGTGACAAGTTGTTTGTGGCCGCAGTAGGCTTACTTAAAATAAAATGAAGATTTAATGTGCATCGGCTACCAGTCTCCCGTTCATTACGGATTCAACCATCTACGTTCTGTACCATCAATACCGCAAAACCCCCTTTTTAAATATATATATTTATATCTGTATATAAACTGCACAAAAGGAGTAGAATGCTAAACATATCTAAAAGCCTATCGTTAATGTTTCTCCCTAAATATTCGCTACGATTTAATATATATTATTATAATAAAAAAATGATGTTTAAGATACACCTTTTTATTAATATACAAAGTATACCTCAAATACGGGTTAGGTTAGGTTATTCAATTATGGCAAAGCACACGAGGGCTATCTGCCTAAAGGGAGGGATGCCTTCGTGGAGGACTTTCTAAGGGAAACTGGCTCGCATACACGTTACACATGGGGAAAACCACGAAAACGCCTATGCAGCCAGCCCGTTCGCGGGATTCGAACCTCGGACCGAACTACCAGTGTTCAGAGTCTTTACCGCTCGGCCGCTGGTGGGCTCCTCAAATACGTACGGTTTGTTTTAGAGGATAATCAGAATAGTTTTAGCGAAATTCTAATTTTAAGAATACGAAACACTATAATTTCATAAACATTTTTCTCACAGTACTTGAAAATATCCTTAATTTTATTCATCTGATTTCTGCTGCGACATTTTATTACGTAATTTCTTGCTTTGATTTTTGTGGTAGTTTAGTATTACTTACGTTTAAATATTCAGACATTAACGCATCCAAAAAAATTAAGTACGGTTTAGGAAATTCGCTGTTAGACAACATTTGTTGATTTAATCAGAAACGTTGAAATAGTGAAAGAAACTCTTGAAATCTCAACTGCCAACTTCAAAATAAATTACCTGTACATCTAGCTTAACATAAATTCAAAATGCCATTCATAACAACCAGAAGTTACTATAAATGTTTAATGCAACACACTCATTTTAGCAATTCATCCACGAACTATTGATTTTTCGAAACGTTATTTCAACTCATTTCCCCATTTAAATAAAACCATTAAAATTTCTAAAAATACTGGTATGTAAGAATACCTATTCATACATTTAGGATCATTTAAAAACTAAAATTTGATTGAAATATGTTTAACTTTGCTTAATAAACGTGAAACATCTTAAGCTAAGATTATCTGATATAAACAAGTAATGAATATGTAACAAAACATAGCTCTCTCTACATAAATATCTTCTTCTTTTCGAGACCCCTTGTTAAAAAATTTTTTTATTCAATCTACTGCTAAAAAGCATTTTACAATAAAAGGACTTTAGGGAAAAAAATTACACTTTTCAATCATTTTTAAAATTTGTTTGTAAGAGATAAGGATTCAGTGCTCTATTATTTTGTTCTTCTAAACTGTAATTCTATATTCAGTTTTTAACTTTAAATCTCAGTAGTTTCTGTGGCTATTCTGAAGTATTTTAAGGAAAGAAAATACGAACTTTTAATAACGTAATCTAAGAAGTCTACTATAATTTTTTAAGGAAAACAAAATTAGTATCTTATAAAACGTTTTAAGAAATTTTATACTGAATGCTTTATTTTTAAAGCACTGTCTCACATAAGTTTGAAAAGTTGGAAGTTAATGACTTGACTTTAACAGATTTTTATAAAAAGAAATGGAATTTTTCTTCCTTTCATGAAACCAAGTACTTTTCAACTAAAAAAATATAAACACGCTTGCAACTGAAGATATGGTTATTCTTTTTCTTTTTTATTGTACATGCATCAAATTTCTTGTTTTACATTCTAGATGATTTTCGAATTGAATTATAGTTTAGTTATTTTAGATTTCATCCAATCAATCTGTTAAAAATACATATGTTCTCTTCTTTAATTAATAAAACTCGAAACAAAATAATATAAATTTCTATCCAAATGTTTTAGACTATCGTTTACACAAACTTTAATTATTTTGCTTAAATTCACGATTTTTAGACGACATTATAATGAACACAAAATATATATGAACTAGCCCATGTGATTTCTGTATCTTATTATTACTACAATATTCATCAGCTTCAGCTACAGTAAGGTTCGTAAACTTCCTGTAGAATTTATTAGCCACACAATTCTCAAATACGTAGTGGAAAAATGGCCCTTTTTCAGTGGATGCCAAATTTGCTTCCAAAAGTTTGCTTTACTTTTCTTCTTGTTAATAGTAATGATTTTAATGCTCAAGAACATTTCCTCAAGAATATTTTGAAAAATTCAATTCGGGAATTTAAGTAAATCTTAAGGCGTTTTAAACGAACGGTATAATTTTTAAGTATAATAAAATATATTAAAAGAAACACTTTTCAGTAAGGAATGTGTAATTCCACATTAAGCGGTTAGCGGTTAGGAGAGCTCATTTTTATTTAATTTTATTTCTTTTCGATTTCGTTCAGGTGCAAGATATGGCATGTGTTAAAAGTATTTCGTTCAAATTAAGCACTTAATTATTATTTAAAGAAAGTTTGAAAAACTTGTTCTGTCTGAACGCTTTTTTCACTCAATGTATGCTGTACCATCTGGGCTACCCCTGCTTAAACACATATTATGAAACTCCAAGCTGCATAAAGTAATATCCTATGTTTAGTTCTTAATGCACCGTGATACGTCCGCAGCGAAGTGATTCATTTGAGCATAAAACTTAAGCCCACTGATGTCTTAATTAAAGTCTCTGCGTCGCGAAAGACTACGCATATGCGTAGAAAGAAACGGAAAGCGGCGTGCAGTGCCTAACCCCTAATATGCGCCATTGAATTTTTCAGAGAACAATGTTACTTTCAGTGTATTCGCTCACTGTTTACATTTCGTTCAATTACTTTTGAAACACCCTGTATATATGCAATATTGCCAATGATGACCTAGCACCCATACGGATCTGTTTATCTAAAAAAATGGTGTCAGACCTACCCATTGAAGAAGCATTTCTTCTAAGCTTGCATAAAATTATGCAAGCATTTAACGGAGCTCCTTTTCTAGCATTATGAATAACTCTGTATTAGCTTTTGGGCGTTTTACTTTGGCTACCAACTGCTCCATTTTATCCTAACAATCCTCAGTTGGATTGGCGTCAAGACTTTGAGTCGACCAATTGATTTCATTCGCTTATATTCCTTTGCTTTCTGAATGGGTGTATTATCGCTCTGAAAGAAAAGGGAAAGCTGTAAACTGCTGCCACATATTGTATGTAAGTTGGAACTTTCAGTATTACTTTATATTCTTAAACATTCAGGACCGCAGGCATAAAAACTAACATAAATATTTTGTAAGTTATGTTCTCCTTCCTTACCGCGTATCTACGGGATGTAACTGGAAAACACATCTGATTAGTACCTGGGAAGCACATTTAGCCGAAAGTTTCCAAGTCAAATCCCGATAGCAACACTTAACTTTCCTGCTCCAAAACTGAAGTGGCGCCTGAACTAGACTTGCAGTTGGGATTTGAACCCTCTTCTTAATCAACCTTTAAATGTTTGAGAATCTAAGGTATTTTCTCGCAAGGTCCCGGCGTGATGTAACTAGAAAGCTCGTCTGCTGAGAATTCGGAAGGTTCAGAGTTCGAATCTCGACGAAGACAAAGCTGATTTCTCAAGTTTCCTGGTTCCAAAAAAAATGCAAGACGTCTCTGCAACCAGACCATGTAAAACAAGCTCGCAAGGAAATTTCTCTTCCATCAAATTTCACAGTAATAAAAGTACATTTTAACAGATAGCGTTTTCCCTTGTGCTTTCCAAGTTAAGACATATCATCTGCGTAACATCTAGCTCATCTCTCGTTTCCCAAATATCTTCACAAAACATTCTTGTTAAGAAGTGATGGATATTTTACTGATTCGGTGTCTTTTATCCAGATGCTGCCTGCTTTATTGATGAAATGTTCACTGCTGACGCTTTTTAAAATACTGTAATCAACGGGCGGAGTAAAGTGTAGTGGTAATTGTCTTACGTATTGCAGCTCCCGTACGGGAATCCTAATAGAAATGCCACTGGCCGGAATATACGAGATGCGTCAGCACTTCTTAAGCGCAGTGGAATGTCCATAACTGCAGTGTCTATTGAGACTCGCTGAACTAATTTAACCAACCGCTAGAAAAATCGATAATCTCTATTTGTCGGGCTTTTTTTTTTAATTTGATAACTCACTCATGTTTTCATTTTTGAATTGGATGACGAATCCCAGCTTCATGTTTTTATTTTTCAAATAGATGTTTGGAATTTCTCAGAAATTTCACGGATTTAATGACCAAACAAGTAGACCCCGGGTAACCATGCTACTCTGAACGTCGCTTAGCGACGCTCAGCATTCAGCTTGATCGCATTTGCAGTTATGCAATTCAATTCTGTGTTTCCAGACCTCCTGTTGCATAATGACATGTGTATGATCTACCGGTATGTTCTATCACGTATGATCTACGGGACCTACTAAGTGGCTGTCTCGTTCTTAAAGGCAATATGCAAATAAATTGCATTCCACAGCCTAACAAAAAAAAAACATAACTCAAGAAAAAGAATCCCACCACTTGAAACCATGATTTACTTCATATTCCATATGTTTGAAATAACTCTAGCCCCTTTGCCTTCGTGGTATTCATTCCTTGTCTTTTCATGTCTTGGGGTCCTTTCTTCCTTTTGTATTGCGCCTTTCTTCCTTGGTGTTCGTTCCTTGCCTGCGTTCCCTTGCCTTCGTGGGGCAATTGGAAGCATGTCCGTTTGGCAAAAAGTAGGTCCTGCGTTCGAAACCGGATAGCGATATCTCTGTTTCTTCATGATTCCCGGCTTAAAAAAATTCTAAATGACTGTATAAATATCGCTAGAACTAAAATCTGGTGGTCAATAACTTGTCACCACCAGGATTTGGCGACCGCGTCTGCTGTTAAAAAGTTGCCCTTTAAGGGGGGATAATATAATGAATTTTCTCCTTCCTTGCCGTATGTGCCTTCGTGATGTAGTTGAAAATACCGTGCGGCTAAAATCTCTAGTTCCGGAGTTCGAATCCCAACGAAGGTATCGCTGATTTTCATGCTTCCTGCTTCGATAAACCTAACAGCTCTATACTCTCATTGATTGTATATACATCATGTTCAATGTTTTTGAACCTTGAGACTAATTCCAATGTTTTCGTTTTCTTTACTCCCTTTT
Organism: Stegodyphus mimosarum; assembly: GCA_000611955.2. Classification (NCBI taxonomy): domain Eukaryota; kingdom Metazoa; phylum Arthropoda; class Arachnida; order Araneae; family Eresidae; genus Stegodyphus; species Stegodyphus mimosarum. The sequence continues at coordinate 274,482 of KK114232.1, read as the reverse complement.
TGCTGATTCCAGCTATTTAAACCATGCTGCCCCCTTTGAGCGTGATCATCTCCTCTTCCCTCTAACTTCAAGCCATCCCTACAATGCCCTGTACCAATGATCGATGACACAATGTACACTGCGCAAAAAAAAAAAATGGGACAGTTCTATATCTCCCGTTCTACTGGGCCGATTGACGAAATTCAAATTGCGTTTTCCATGTCTCGAAAGCGCGACTTAGGATATATATTAGATTTATATATTAGACTTAGGATATATATTAGATATATATTAGACTTAGGATATATATAGCATTGTTCTAACATAGGCATTTTGTCACAAAATGGGTCTTTTTCTGAAGTAACATACCATTTTTTTCATATTTCGATTCTACGACTCAAATTATGCCTAAATATTAAATTTCGTAAAATTTGGTGAGAAATTTACAGAGAAATCCAAGAATATATCTTGACGCATTTTTTTCAGTGTGCGCCAATAATAATTCATTCTGCGAACTTCTTAATTTATGGCAACCTATTTTCCACTTCTTTTTTTTTACATTGCACAGGAGCTGAAAAAAGTCATTGTTCATATTTTCAAATAATTTTAACCGTAAACCATATTTGGCGTTATTTTCGGTTAAAACAAATGTGCCAAATTTCAATATACGCCAATATGTAAATTCACTTATATCTTCGGAAATTTTGAATTAAAACTAAGTTTTTGGAGGTATGCTTAGAAATACTTTAAGATGATGGCAAAAATTTTATAGATTACAATTCAAAATTTTTTTCCAAAAATTTATAAAAATTATTTAAAAATACAAATTTTAAAAATAAATCATTCAAAATTGGCGAATTTTATTTAGAATGAAACTAAATTTTGAAATATGAAAGTAAGAACCAAATTTTAATTAAAAAAAGAGATATTAATAAATATATACCAAATTCAATTAACATTGAGGAATTAACAAAATTTTGAGAGCTGATGTTTTAAAAACTACTCTACTAATTTTTTAAAAACTTTTACAAAACATGGCAGTCTGGCGAAATTTCAGTCGAAATATTAATTAAACTCGAAATACTAAAATGTAGCATGTCATTTCAGAAAATGTCTGATTTTCTGTCAAAATACCTATATTACAGCAATGTTATATATAACCTAATACATAGCCTACGTTGCGCTTCTGAGAGATGAAAAACGCAAGTTGAATTTCGTCAATGGGCCCAGTAGATCGAGTAATATAGAACTGTGCTTCCCCCCCCTTCTTTTTAATTCCTTGTACGAAGCAGAAAGGAAGTATTGTAATCGCGAAAAATTTCAGGTACCATATTTCAATTGAAATATCTATTTTGCCCGCTATCGAATGTGATTTAACGATATTTTTGAGTGACATCCGTGCGTAAGGACAGAATAAAGGGCTTCCTCCCCCCTCCCAAATAATTATAAAACTGATTTAAAATGGATTCTGAAGAGATTTTTTTTCTGGAATCTGTGCGTACGTACGTATGTATGTATGTATCTCATAACTCGGAAACGAGTAGCCTCAGAACGTTCAACTTTTGTATATAAGACTGCTATAACATGTAGATGTGCACCTCCTAATTTGGTTGCAATCCGCGGTACCAAACATTTTTTACATTAATTTGCTTTTTACGAATAGAAATTTTGTTAAATTCAAAATTATAAATATATGTATATATCCACTCTGTTACTCGGTTAAATGAGCTCAGTTTCTTTATTCTTATATGTTTGTAAATTATGTACTTTTTGCTTTAAAAATGATTGAATAATGTTTTTCCTATCATCCGGTTAACGTTTTTATGCCTTTAGTTAAGCTGCATTTTATAATTGCAGAATTATTAACAATTTAAAAGTTTTTTAAGTGCAGCTAATCCTAATCTTTGGTTATGATCACGTCCATATAGCTTAGCAGGATAGTGGATTTGTTGCCAATCTAGAGAAACTAAGCTTCGCAACAACCAAGGAACATCTTCTTTTATTATCGCGAATTAAATTATCTTGATTCATTCTGGAATTATTATTTAAGTTATTAGCTGGTTTTTGCTTGCAAATTGTAATTTTAATTGTAAAAATTGTTTTAACTGTACTTGGTGGTTTATGACTTTCTATATCTTTCAATTTTTAGTGAAAATATTCTGTATTTTTATGTATTTTTGCCTTACCGCGAAGTGAGAACTGAATTAATTAGCAGCGCATGCGCAAGAGTTAAGCGGCGCTGAGGCTTCTACAAAAACAGTTTCTTTTTTATTTGTTTAATTTTATTTAAGTTATTAGCTTAATAATAAAAGTTAATAGTTTTAGATTTATCATTATTTAATAATTATTAAGTTATTAGCTTAATAATTATTAAATAATGATAAATCTAAACGATATATATAATTCTTATATATATCGTTTTAGATTTATCATAATATTTGAATATAACTTGTGATAATTCTTCTGATGCTATAACTTTTGCTCACTCTGACTTCTAAAATGAATGAGATGTAACGCTGTTAAGTGAACCCTAACGCCGAAGTGTGGCTATGGTAAATCAATATAGTGAACTTTAAAGATTGCATTTATTCTAATGTGGTTTATATGCTATCGACGAAGTAGATTTAATTCAAAATTCGTTAACTGTTAATTCAGTATGTTTAAATGAAATGCAGGAAAATTGAGTATAATTTAATATTCAGTACAAGAAAGTCATGTGGTGTATACATCAGATTTTTTTTCTCAGTGTGCAATCAAAAGACGAAATGATGCCATGTCTGAATCACGAGAAGAGTAAGTCTCAGGAGAGAGGTGAAAAGGTGACCCTTGGTCACCGCTAAGACTGAGGTTTCTTAGTGGTGACCCTTGGTTAATACAAATTCTACCACAGCATTGCTGATTATTTCTATTTCTGAGTGTCTACGATAAGATTCAACGTGTAGTAATGAATCGTATCTGGTACCTCGTTTATTATGAAACTTATTCTAAAAAAGGCTATTATTCGTACCAAAACAATACACCCATGCATTTTGGCTTGCGTTTAAAAAATTCTCCATTTTTTCATAATAAATGCGGAAAATCGAAGGAATTCGAATAAAAATATCGAAGGAATTCGTTGAAAGAAAAGATAGAAGGTTTTGTGACGGTCCCAAGGTTGATACCCGCTTGTGCTTCTCGATCTGTTGTTGATTGCTTGTATTACCATCTAATAGCACTGGTGGAAAGTGCAGAATACGAGTTCTAGATATCCTTGGTGACGTCAATTTACCTTGGGATTCGATCGTGGATCTGTTACTGGCAGTCAAATGCAGTACATGGCAAAAGAACTCCTGTGCATTGATACAATGATACATTTGCGTATGCTAGTTTCAGGGAGCTAAGCTTAGTCGCTATTGGTAGCAACTTAAGATATCCCGATTAGTTGATACCTCACATATAAAAACTTCATTGCTGGGACTGTATTGATGAATTTTAAGTGGATTCCTCTGTGGTAGATTGTGATATTTGAACTATTTCGCGGTGCGAAAATTTGATTGGCTGTCAGGATCACTAGAGTTTAATGTGGAAACTAGTTAAGTGCCGCTTTTCTTCAGAATGGAGGCTGGTAACTGATTCTTCTAATCTAAGCCGAAAAGGAGTATTACGGCATAACTGAAAAAATAAACCATCAATTTATATATCAGTGGCGAGTTCAATGGAAAACACTCTCCCTATCATTAGATGTGATACATTATCAAGAATGTCACTGGCATATTTCTAGAAAATTACAAAATGTTTGCCCTGTTATTAGTATTGCAAGGAACCTTTCCATAATCTCTTTTCTTTACTTACGGGAGAGCACGGTAATGGTTTATAGTATGCTCCGGCAGATTGGTTTCCAAGAGAAACTTTTATACCAGTACAATATAATGTCAGATGTGTTTCATAATAAATTTGGAAATAAAAATACATTTTAGGTTGTTCCTTGGCGAAAATTGGAGATTTTTGGCGGTTGGCCGCAGGACACAATTTCAAGATGGCCGCTATACAAAACCAAAATAACAAGTTAAAGAATTACACAAGCTCGGTGTCCATGTACCATCGATCAATTTTCACTTAAAAAAATCACAGAATTGCACAAACTCGGCATTGCTCATTCCCTTGACTTTGTCCATGTACACATCGATCTATTTTCACTTAAAAATCAAAGGAGCACCCAATTCTATTCTGGAGCCAAACAAAAAATGTATAATCTCAATAAACTGCATTTTAAATCAAGCAATGAAATGACATAAAAAAGCAAAATGCATCATATCGCATCTAAAATACTACACAAAGAAAATATTCACTTACCTTATTTAGAAATTTCTGTGTCTTCAGTCTGTGGCAGACAAAATTCCTTTACAACATCCAAAAACTTCCTTAAATTATCTGAACTAGAATCTGTATACTGGCGTCGCCACATAAATTCACAAAAATAAGAGTAAAAAATATCCTCCGTAGTGCCGGACTGTCGGTGGCATTTCTTGAATGAACCTTTCTTGCGACAAACCTATCCAAAGCCATCTGAACGATCTTTACTTTCGACCATACGCATTTCCTTTGTACACGCAGGACACTTATAATGGCTACTAAGTAAACATTCATTTATATACCAGTCAATTAGCGATTTTACGATGTTATGCATAAAATCAGCAACGTACTTCCTAACAGAAATCCAACGCAGAAATAAGCCCTTGCAAATATTTTCTCATCAGTCAAATTCACCGAAATCACGCAACCAATCACGTCATAATAGGGTTTCCACAACATTCAACTACTCAGGTTACCATAAAGGAAACAACACTTCGGCGATAAATGAAACAACAACTTGGCGATAATCCAAGGGGAACCCTAAAATATACACTAACCAATTTGGACAAGGGGCTATTACCATCTTTCCATATAAAATCTTGCGTAATGAAGAATTTTTTAAGTGTTTGGGTAAGAACAAAGAAGGTTTTGCATAATTAAGAAGTCAGATTTCAAACTTTAGTGAAAATGAAAATGTTCATCAGCTTCCGAATTTGGACATTCTAACAAGATGAAAGCTTTCATAATAAAGCTTTAAGCAATGTTCCTGGCTATTAGTTCATAGCGTTTTGGAAAGTCTTGAATAAATGGTGCACACATTTCTGATTTATAATAAAGGTGACAGTTAAAAGTAGTTTTATTCAAAAATTTCTGGTCACTTACCGAAAGCTAGGATGTAGAATGTCTCTGAAAATGCACTGTCTAAATTCCCATCTAGACTTTTCCCCTGAGTACAATTGGTAGCTGTAAACACGAAAAGGGGAAAGTTTCCTTCACCATATTCGGAAAATGGAGCAAAGATACGAAAGACAGATCGATCAGACCTTAACATGACAGAGGGTTTACTGCTAGTTTCTTGTTAGAGAAATATAATATCCTGTATAAGAGAAAGGAAGAAAGTTAATTACAGTTAATGTTTGAAATTCTTTCTCATTCTTAGAATAACTTTCAAATCATTTTCGTTTTAATTAATGTTAGTTTATACGTTGTACATCATTAATTTTGGTGTTATTTTATGGTATAGATTAACATTTAATTTTTCTTTCGTATATTAAATGAAGCTATATATTATCTCATAAATTAGACCCTTTAAATATAGCTTTACTCTTCAAAAGAGTAACATTAGTCTTTTATATGCTTTATTACCTCTATGTTTAAAGAGAAAAATTATCTACCCAGATTTCCTAGTTGTATGAGTGTATTAGTGACGTAACTAGAATTATATATAATAAAAGAATATTTTGAGCTCTTGTTAGAATTTGCTTCATTCCTCTCACATAAGAAAGTTACAAATCCTTTTTAAACAATTCCGGATTTAGAAAGGTCAATTTAGTTAAAAATAACCCGTTTTACCTTGTGAAAGGAAAATTTTCATTTATTAACTATCGTAATTAATAATTGGATGTACTTGAGTGGATTGCTGCTCATTCAAAATAATGAAAACTTCTTCGTGAGCAAAATGTGAGAAGAAATTTTAAAACCTGATCTTTAGCAAAAAAACAATCTTCAATTACTAAAGTCTGAAATAAAAGAAATTTTGGAGACTATTAGCTTTTCTGAAGCTATAAATATTAAAAATCAATTAGGTTCTTTCCGAGATTCGAACCACGGATCTCCCAACGCTTACTAGATGTGCTGCCGTCTTATAACAGGAAAGAATGTGTGGGAAATGTGATGATTCCTTACAAACTCTTTAATTATATTTTCTACTGCCAGTGAATGCACCAACAAAATACCTGAATTTTGCATGACTAGCCTTTGACTGCAAACAAAATATTTTAAATAACAAAATTCAGCCAATAAACTCATTTCATTTCAGTTCAATTCGCCTTTTTCTGCTAAACAGTTGCAATTGCATCAGATTTTCATAATGATGTACAATACATTAAACAGTAAAGAGAAAATTTCTCATAATTCAAATAATTGATTAAAAATACAGAAGAAAACTTTCTCATTCAGAAAAATTACATCCAGATTAAACTATTAGAATTAAACGATAACGTCTCTCGTAAATTAAAATTGGGATGATTAAGCCATCATTCAATCAAGATGATAAATGTATTTCATTATTTTTAATTTTGAAACAAATTTTCAAATTAATCTGAAAACATTTTAAAATGGAGTACTCAGTTCTTCGTACCTAAGATTAATCATTATGGAACTTCAAAACTAAGGTATAAATCACGAAATTTACCATATTAAAGTATTAAAACTTTGGCATTTATGACATTCTTTTAATTTAACTACAAACTAGATCAGTTATTTTATATTAACTTCTGTCACTGCTTAAAAATGGATTTTACCTCGTTACTGGGAAAGTAATTAGCTATGCAAAGATATTAATTCCTGTACTAGAAGTAATTTAAAATAAGATAGGAGCAAACTAAAAATCTAGAACTGTAATTCATTATAATTTTGAACAGCCAAGAGTTTTGAATTTATGATTTTAAATATCAGTTGAATTAAATCTTATTATGTGTGTCTCAACAGATTTGTTCCGAATGACATGATAACTATTTTACCACCGTTTAATCACATATATAATTATCATCGTTCCATTTAACCCTTTCAGTAGCCTTTAGCTTCCTTAAGAACAATGTTTTTGTTATTTATTATCTATCTATATATAAATGTATGTTTTTCTTTTACACAAGTCTACAGTTTAATTCCAATCTGTATAAAACTTACCCCACTCGATCTTTAAAGCAACAGGAAGGTCACTGTTTGCATAAGATTTCTCGAGAACCAGCCCATGGGTCTGCACTCTTCATATACGTATATTTTGCGCTAATTTAAGACATTTTTGATTAAAAACTCAGCGATTCGGAAGCTTTGTGTTGCTACTATTCAAATCGTAAGATATCAACGTTTCAAATTTAATCGGAAACTCGGTGGCATAAACAAACTGTTTTGCTACCCGGGAAAAGACAGTTATATTAATTTGTCTCGAATTTAATAAACAAACTCCGCATTTTAAGAGAAACGTGTTGCTACTAGTCAAATTAGGAGATTCTAAAGAACGTTATCATTCAGCAAAGAGCAAAACATTTTAATTTTTCAGGAATTAGCACGCACGCTTTAACATGCGCGTTATTGCATCACACTCATTTTCTTTGCTTCTTGAAAGTGAATTTGTAATAATCGCCATAAAGCATTACTTTCTCTGTGAAATAATTTGTACTACCAAAACGAAAATCGATTGCTCAATCTACACCTCAAGCACGAAAGAAGAATGTATCACGAGATTCAAAAACAAACCAGCAAAGGTAAGCAAGACTGGAAAACTGTCGAGTACGCACTGCTCAAGCCCGTTCGTTTGAAACAGACGTGCAACGGGAAGGAAGATTGCATAAGCACTTCAATAAACCGAATTAAAACATAAACACTTTCTTTCCTTTAACTAGCATTACAACGCATGCCGAGTAACAACTATTTTTTAAATAAGTACTAAATTTACAATATAAATTTCAAACACAAATATCTTTTTTTGTTTCGGCTAGAGGCTTTTTCTTAGCCTTATTGGAAATATTTTACACATATAAATATAAGAAAGAGCCAGTTCCATAAGAAAAATATTTCGAATTTTTTTTCGTTCCATAATTTCCATAATTGTATTAAAAAACATTAACAGGCCATTAAACTCAATCAGCTTCCGTAAGTGTGAAGTCACTGTGGGTTACTTCTTCCTATAAATTTCTTTGGTTAAGTTTCGCAGGGTTCATTCCTCACCAAAACATGAATTTTGTGTTGATATCTTTTGACAGTTTCCATTATGAAGTTATTGGCAGTATCTGAGCGTTTTCTCTTTAAGAATGCGATAACGTGTCTTGTCAATAAATGTTGTTCATCATTCTCAGCAGAAAATCAAATCTACGACACTCTCTAAAAACGCATAATCTAACAAAATAAGGAAAAGTTAAAAATTTGCGATGATGGTCTAGGCTTCTAGGATGGTAGAAATGCTTTATTTGTTATGATGCAAATATTTTGCAACCATCAAATTATGTTTCCAGTCAATTTTAAATTTTCTTATGTCACATGATTTCAAACAAACCTATTCTATATTGCAAAAGGTTATATAATGAGTTTATTAACAAAAGGAAATTTAAATTTTCTTTGTTTTTTTTAATTTTCCTGGTTTATGTTCTCACTTCAGAAATGTGCAAATTAAATAAGTGTAAAAAAAAGAAGGCATATGAATTAAATAGCAAGTTAAAACTCATACACTCAGCAATAATATCGATGTTGTATTCAGTGGCATTGTAAAACCGAACTAGTGAGAACATAAATTGCGTAACAGAATTTGCAAGAGTCTTGGGAGGAAGATATAAACTGGTTTGAGCTGGTGGGAATACTTAGTTAACGAATTATCTCCTTGAAATACACAACTGGAAATAAAAGGTAATGTTTGTCAGGGCTGTACTAAATGCTTATGCCTGCAAAACTAACTCAAACTTTATAATTAAATATCTTATTTAACTTTGCCGTACTGGATTGAAACATTATTTGTTTTATCTTTTAGAATGAGCATACACTTAGTAACAAAGTGAAGTAGATTGTTAGATTTCGTAGTTATTACAAAAAACCTTTTTAAAGTTACAAATGGGCTATTTTCTTATTTAAATACATTTTGTAACTGAAGATATATCAATAAAGACAAACGATAGCAAAAACAAAGTACTTCATTTTATGGACATACCATAAAGCATAATTTTTTGTAATATAAGGAATATCCCGAAAAACAGTGCAGTAGAATTACTAATAAATACCTGAATTATTAATCTTTGCTGGCGAATACTTTTCACGTTGCCCTTCATCATTGTTCTTAACAACTCTTTTTTATAAGGATTATTTGCGAAAAAATACCATTTTTTGCCTTATAAATAGTCACATAATAAAAGGAAGCTTTCCTTTTTGTTCGTCTTTCATAGAATAAAAATTAATTAAACGTCATCCGATGCTGGAAATGATAATTAGACCTATGGACGTTGCTTGCCAAAAATGGAAAAGAAGAATTCTTATTGAAAATAAGGATTCGAGCAAGGTGTTAATCTCCCTAATATCTACCAGTCTGCTAGAAATATATTTATACTTATAAAAAAAGGCTGTAATTGAAAAAAACGTACCGATTATTTTCATTTTTAAATCTCTTTCTCAAGGAAGTTTTTACTATTATCTACTTTTTATCATTTGTTTTTGATAACATTTTAATTTGGATGTATTTTACTGTTTTATAAATTTGTAAAAGGTGTAAGTTTCATTTAATAACGAAGGGCCATGCATAGATTGTCGAAACTTTCTACATAATTTACTGAATGAATGCCAGTTGTGTCAAAATGGTAAAACTTGATTCCCATATCAGAAATTAATTAGGAATGTGAATTTTTTAACATTTTACGTCTTCATTACAAAAAGAATTTTGATAATTGTAATTTTTTTCTTTCTCTTTACCTGGCTTTAATGTAACTTTGCTTTGAAATTTCGCATAAATAAGTTTGAACTGTACTCAAGGACAAGTCATACCAAAAGTTCTACGGTTTTTCAAATCGAAACGCCTTTTCTTCTTACCAGTATATCCTTCTTTTAACATGAAGTGACCCTGATTTTTTCTACTCACATTGTATAATTCTTGAATGTGTTGTGGCATAATTTTTGTTTCAATTCAATGCTAATAAAATAGAAATTCCAAAGCTCCTTTTCCCCATAGTATGCTCTTTTTCGTTGAAAAAAGGAGAACAAAATGCTACTCACACTGTATTCTATGTACGTTTTACTATATGTGAAAAACGTGCTGTTTCTGATGTCACAGATCGAGAATGATTTCATAAGTTGAGTCATAGAAGTTTTAACCCGAAGAAGATGCCCTATCTGGAGGATCATCCTCTGTAAACAAATATTTGTTAAAAAGAAGCTATCCCTGAAAATCCAAGTTATACAGTTCAAGGAATATGAGACAGAACAAATATTTGTAAAAATACAGTAAATGATGATTTGAAGAAGACTACGTATGTAAGTTGCTAGTATGCAGGGTGCCCTACGCTTTAACAGAACAGAATATGCTTGCTCAAGTGATTCTTTGCTGAAAAAATGCAGAAGCCTTTTTTTTTTTTTTTTTGGAAACGGCTGATTATTGGAAATGAGAAGTGTTTATACTATTGCGTGCGTACGGGTTCGTAATGGATTGAATGCACAAGTCGATAAAAAGTTAATAAAATTTATTCTCAAAAAAATAAACAAAATGCTGAAATTTCCTCAGAGATATTAGTACAATATCACAATATCTCACAGTAGTTATATTTTAACTTACTAAAATATAAATAGAACTCAATTCAAAATACGCAGAAAGCTAATCCTATCTCACCGCGAATTCGCTACAATCAATAACAGCATTAAGTAAACAACTACAGTTCACTTAACAACAACAACTGAGCTGAGATGTTTTAATCCGGCTTTTATAAGCTTTTTAATCAAGCACGAGAACATTCTGGTATTATGAATTTTCTGGATGGCAAAACAGTACAGTTACAAGATATCTATTTATTAAATGCGCGTGCTCCTGCATTTTTTACTTTTTCGGTGTAGCTTTCCCTTAAAACTCTCCACACGCTGCATTGCACGGGGAAATAAAATTTTAATTATAATTCTACTAAAAATAGCAAATTAAATCCAAAATCTGTAACAGTACAATAAAGCTCTAAGAAACCTATCATGCAGTAAGCCAAAAGAATCTCCTTTGAGAGGGAGGTTGCATCCCAAAAATGTAACACTTTTTGAACGTTGGGACTACAAAGGAATTGTATTCTGTAAATTATTGCCACCAAATCAAACAATTAGTTAGGATAAAACCGTTCCCAGGCGGTAGTTTTAAAACGAGAAATTGAAACATGGCGCCCAGAATGTGACAAATCATCGAGGTGTTGCCTTCCACCGCGGCAATGCTCAGCTCTAGATTTCGATGAATGTCAGGGAAAAGCTTACTGAATATGGATGTCATGTTTTGTGTCACCCGTATATTCACTATATCTTACTCTTTTGGAATCTCTTCATATCACTTCAGAATTCTCTGAAGGGCCTGGAGTTCATTTCTATGGAGACTATCAGACAACAGGCTGATAACAGCTTTATGAATAAATCTAATGATTCTTTTAAAAAGGAAATTTTCTTCTTACCTGAGATATGGCAAAAAGTAACAGAATGAAACTGCATTTATTTGATTCAATTAACGTTTTTTTATGTTTTCGTACTGCTACATTTGTATTTATCACGGGACAAAACGTAGAACTTTACTGAGGATCCAATAGTAAAAATACTGCTGAGCTCATGTTTTGTTGATATAATATATGCCTTAACATTTCAAGCTAACAATGGTGTGAGTTCTGATACGATTACAAAGAAGCATCTTGTTCAAATGCCATAATTACTTTAAAAAAAACACAAGTATAGACGTTATTATACATTACTGTTACATTAGTTGTGTACACATTCTACAGGGTGAATTTGAACAAGTGGGCAAAACTTTAGGGGGTGACATAAGGCAGCTGTATGAGAAATATTCCTCATAGAATGTACGGTCAGAACGCAAACGGCGAGCCGCTAGGTGGCATTGTAAATGGTATAAAACGGCCAGTCCTCGCACCTAACGGCATTTCTTACCGTGGATTGCAGAAAGGTTGACTGATTACTACGAAATTTCCAGGGCGATGGGTTGGTGGAGATGCTCCCATAGATTGGACACTAAGATCACTGGATCTCTCGTGTCTGGACTTGTGGTCTTTGGGACCATATTAAAAGCCTAATCTACGAGTGCCCCGTTGAAACTGATATGGATCTAGTCCCCAGAATCGCCCTTGTTGCCGGCGATATTCGGAAACTGCCTTGTGTCTTCGCAGATATGCATCAGTCCCTATCCGGCAAGTGTGGTGCCTGCATTGCAGATGGAGGAAGGTCTTTTGAGCAATTTCTTTGAGCACGTACACTGCGCAAGAAAAAAAGGGACAGTTCTATATCTCCCATTCCACTAGGCCGATTGACGAAATTCAAATTGCTATTTTTATGTCTCGAAAGCGCGACTTAGGATATATATTAGATTTTTATGTAGCATTGTTCTAACATAGGTATTTTGACACAAAATCGAATTTTTCTGAAATGACATGCCAATTCTTTTCCATATTTCGAGTCTATGACTTTTCGCACCAGTTTCGAGTAAATTTCGCACCAAATTTTACAAAATTTGGTGCGAAATTTACGGAGAAATTCAAAAATTTAATTCACTTGGCGAACTTCTTAATTTATAGCAACCTATTTTCCTTTCTATTTTTCGTTGCAGGCGAACGGAAAAACGTCAACCTTCATACATTCAAAAAATTTTAACAAATATGTTTTCCAAGTAATTTCATTTTCAAGTGCGTAAACCACATTTGGCGTTATTATCGCTTAACAAATATGTCAAGTTTCAAAACGCACCAATATGTAAATTTACGTATATCTCAGGAAATTTTGAATAAAAAACTCTATTTTTTTGCAGGCATGCCTAGAAATACATCTACTTTAAGATGATGTTAAAAATTTTATCGGTTATACTTCAAATTGTTTTTCGAAAAATTTATAAAAATTATTTAAAAACGCAAATTTTAAAAATAAATCATAAAAAATGGGCAGAGTTTATTTGGGATGAGCCTAAATTTGGAATTGGAAGAAGGAATCGGGTAAGTCTAATAGAAAAAGAAATTAATAAATATATACCAAATTCAATTAACACTGAGGAGCTGAAATTTTGAGAGCAAACTACTCGTGCTATTTTTACAAAATTTTCCAGTTTGTCATAGTTTGAGTAGTAGAATCGAAATAGGGAAACAAATTAGCATATCATTTCAGAAAATGAAGGATTTTGTATCAAAATACCTATATTAGAACGCTGCTATATATAAATTACATATCCTAAGTTGCGCAAACGCAAGTTGAATTTCGTCAATCGGTCCAGTAGGAGGGAGATATAGAACTGCCCTTTTTCCCCCCTCAGTGTACATCGGTAAAGTATCTCCTCTCATTGTTGTGTTAATTCTTTAAATGTAACAGTGGAAACATGCCCTTTAACTTCTCAGCGCTTGCGTTCTAACCATACATTCTATGACGAATATTGCTCGCATGGCTGCCTTCTATCTCCCCTAAAGTTTTCCTCACTTGTTCAGATTCACCCTGTATAGCAATGTCTACCTCACAAGCATTCTTCAATCACCGATACATAAGTCTTTGATTTTGTTCGGAAAATGACTCGCTTTTATTTAATAATTTGGAGCTTGTTATTCAAAATATAGCCCAGCTTAAGCAAAAAATGGAGAAAAAAAAGCCTTTTACATAAAAAAGACGATGGTTAATCATAAAATATATCTTTTAGTGTACAAGGCTTCCCATAAAAGTGGGCGTGTTTTAAAATAATCTTATAAATCTGTAATTGTCATGGCCAGATTACGATTTGCATCTGAAGACATATCATGGAGACGAAGGGTTTAGGCATAAAATACATTTTATCTCAAAGTTTCAAGTATAGATGGAGCTCTCCTGTTAATATTCTGGAAATCTGCTGCTTTAAATTTTTAAATCACTTAAAAAATCAAGCACATTCGAGAGCTTAAGTAGGGCTGCTGCATTCATTATTAGTACCATTGTAATATGTTTGTTTGGAAATACAAATGAACAAGTACTGCTTAGTAATAGAGATGGTAGTGGATTTTCTAGTGCATAACCCGTAACGTTATACACGCCAAAAACATATTAGACAGTTCCAGAATACAAGTACTCGCTAAATCTAAATTTAAAACAACAGCATATTTATAAAATCAAATGAAATAATATAGTGAAGAATGCTGATAGGAAGAAGTGTGTTGTTACTTATGTTCACTTGTCTGACGTAGTCAGCCCAAGCCCACGAAATTCCTCGTTGCAAGGAGCGTTAGATTACGCCTGTCGTTGGTAGCAGCCTTGAGCACGTAACAGGTGACAGTGCGATTTGGCTCAGTTCCGTCCTCAATTTTAATGGAGAGCACCCCGGGGAGACGGGTCCCAGGGTCTCCCACACCTTTCCCCTTCCATCAAACCACACGAGAGAACTTTCGGATAGCCGCATATTTAAAGTGCTGCCATGCCGCAGCGACACTATACATTTACAAACATCCATGCCTTCTCCGGGATTCGAACCTGGGCCTTTCGGCACGGTAGTCAGCGACGCTAACCACTATACCGGTTGGCCGCATTTTGATTGGATTGGCTGCTCCGTCTTTTAGTCATATGGCCGGCTATGGGGACTTGGGGCTGCGCTCTTAATACGGTACAATAATAACGGTCGGGCGGCCGAAACAAGTATGTAAGTCGCCCAACCGATGTAGTGGTTCTTGACTCTGAATGCCGTACCGTAGGGCCCGGGATCGAATCCCAGAGAAGCCGTAGATGTTTGTAAATGTATAGTGTGTCTTCGGCATGGGAGCATTCTGAATATGCGGCGAGCCTAAAGTCCTCTCGAGATGTTGATGATAGGGGAAGAGCAGGTAGAGACTCTCGGACCCGTTTCCTCAGGGTACTCTCCATCAATGTTGGGGGGGGGGGAACTGAGCAAAGTCGTACTGTTACCTGTATAGTGCTCAAGACTGTTACTAAAGACAGGCTCAATCTTGCACTCCTGACCAGAATGAATTGCGTGGGCTCGTTCAGAAGTTACTGTACAAGAGAAATAAATCACAACAACAGCAGCAACATAAGTATGTAAAAATCAGATTTTAATTTCACTTGTAAAACGGAAGTAAAGTCGCAAAATATGCGAAAAATTAAAATGCAAAAAAACAGCTTCAAAACCGAACTAAATTGGATAATATAAACCTGTCTTTTTTATGTATTCAAATAAACTGGTATTAACCGCTTTTTCCATTATACGATCAACGCACAAGTAGAAGTCAGGGAGGAAACTGAGGCTCCAGGGTATTTAATATCACTTCTCATTGTCACTATTGGAAAATGCTCATATGACTCACCTTTCACTGCTCTGAGATTGGCAAGATTAAAATTTAAGTGGAAATAATATTGAAAATGAACTTTTAAAAGGCTAGCTGCATCTCACATGCAGGTCTCACATGCTTTAAAACAATGCACTTAGATCTGGCAAAATGTTTTAACAGTTTCCTGTTATACTTCTTCAGGAAATTTTTGTAAACTTTCTTGAAAAATTAATATTCAGTTTCTTCAAATGAAGCAAATATTTCTTTCTTCTAATGAAGTAATATATTGTTGAACTAAATTTCGTTTCAGAAATAATTTCGTAATTTGTGAAACCATAAAAGTACATTCTTTAATTTTAGAGTTACTTGAATTAGGAAATTAAATTCCTAAATGCATGAATCAGTGATTTAAACGCAGACTAAAATCTCAGGAAATCAAGATTTCAGTAACATTAGCTTATTTTGAAGTAAGACATGTGAAAAATGTGTAATGCCCTCGACGAGAATCGAGCCCAGAATCTCTGGAATACGCGTTGATTATGTTTCCAATTACACCATTAAAGCATACCGAAAGGAGGGAAAAATACCTTGTATACTCCCCTTTTCAAAGAACGTCAGGGGAGGAGTGGACCCAGTCGCCAGATCTTGGTGGTGAAAATTATCATCCTCTATCTTTTAGTTCGGGCGCCATTTGTAAAAACGTTAGGTTGATTTGAAACAGCAGATGTGAAAAATGTGCAGTGCCCTCGCCGGTACTCGAACCCTTTACCTCTCGAATACGCGTCAAGTATGCTTCCAATTACACCGCGAAGGCATGCGGAAAGGAAGGAGAAAATACCTTATAAGATTTATAAATCGCCTGAATTATTTTATTCGCGTTTTGCATGTAAGACGATTTTCATAAGTTTATTTCACACTGAGAATGTTTTGATTTATTAAATATTGGCTTGTAGGAGATAACGCGAATTTCCCCATGTGTGTCCTTGCTCTGTGAGTGGTTAGCGTACCCATCTGACATTGACGTAGTCTTTTTTCAAATGGCCCTGAGGGCATAGTTAATTATTAAGGCTTCCCACTACGCAAAAACAAATTCCAGACAATATACATATAATTTTAGGGATATAAAGGTATGGTATTTTTATCCGTTACTTTTACTAAAATTATATGAATAAAAAAAATTGAGTCAAACTCAGTTTGGTATAAGTTTCAAATAAAATCGAACTTTCGAAGACGGTTTAGTACAAATCCTTCTTGTTCAAGAACAAAGACAAATTTGGTAAAAATATTTTTGCTTCTTAAAAAAAGAAAGAAACCTGTATCTGTTGGCTCACGAAGCCGATAGAGTTTTATTTCAGCGCTACGTCAAGCTTAAATGGCCTTTTTGATCAATTTTAAATTTTACACTGGCAGGTTTCTATTTCAATCTGCTTACATTCGCATCACTCTCATACATGTTACACGAATTTTAAAAAGCCTGATAAAAGACGTCAAGATTTCGGAATATATAGAGATTTTTCCGATGTTTTACATTGCTTGATTGTCGGCTGATCACATGAAAAAAAAGAGAATGCAAAGGAATTCTCCTTCATTGGCATTAAAATGTCATACACTAATTATTATCATGCTTTAGTTTTTTATTTATTATAAATTTCATAAGCTTATTTTTTATTCTGAAAAATCGTAATGCTCTCTCGCTCTCTCTATGTATACATATATATGCATCTCCCTCTCTCTCCCTCTCTCTCGCTATATATATATAAACATCTCTCTCTCTCTCTCTGTGTGTATATGTATATATATATATACA